>JASPKZ010003841.1:2200000-2590562 GCA_030220185.1 Diploptera punctata
GGGGTAAAATTTTCCGGAGGTCAAATAGTCCCCCATTCGGTTCTCCGGGCGGGGACTACTTCAGGGAACCCATGCCAAAGGCTCAAACACAGGGACTTGTTCCTAGGAACATGGAATGTTAGGACTTTATACAATAGTGGGGCACTAGAGATATTAACGCGGGAACTAGATAAATCGCCCTTGGATATAGTCGCTTTACAGGAAGTTAGGTGGCCAGGAGAAGGTAGTCAGGAATCAGGAACCTTTGCATTATTCTATGGGGGTGCAGAAAGACCTGCATTTGGAACGGGTTTTTTAGTCAGAAGGAGGATCCTATCCGCTATCCGAGATATTAAGTTTGTTAATGATAGGATATCATACATAATTCTAAAGGGTAAACGACATGATTTTATAATTGTAAATGTACATGCCCCCACAGAAGATAAAGATGACAAGATCAAGGATGAGTTCTATGAAGAATTAGAATGCTTATTTGATAGCCTTTCACGATATCATATGAAAATTGTCTTAGGAGATTTTAATGCAAAAGTGGGGCGGGAAGATATATTCAAACCAACAATAGGCAAATTCAGTCTTCATGAAGATAGTAACGACAACGGGGTTAGATTAGTCACATTTGCCACATCAAAGAATCTGATTGTTAAGAGCACAACATTTCAGCATAAAGATATTCATAAATACACCTGGACATCCCCAGATGGAGAAACTCGGAACCAGATAGATCATGTATTAGTGGATAAACGCTGGCACAGTAGCATCATTGATGTTAGATCAGTTAGAGGGACAGACTGCAATTCGGATCATCATCTGGTCAGAGTGAAAATCAGACAACGGCTATCGCTTATGAGAGGAAAGAATGCTAAAGATGATTCTGTAAAATATGAATTAAAAAACTTGAGAAATGATGAAATGCGGCAAGAATACCAAATCAAAATTGCTAATAGATTTGAAGTACTGGAATCTTCAGATGACAATGTGGCAAACGAAGAAGAACCTGATATAAATAAAGAATGGGAGGCTATAAGAGATACTATTAAATTTTCAGCATCAGAAAGCATTGGTTGTTTAAAAAAGAGGCAAAACAAGAAATGGTTTGATCAGGAATGTGCCGACATTGTAAAGAAAAGAAAACTAGCAAAAATTAAATGGTTACACGAGCCAAATGAGGTAAATTTAGAGCAATTGGGTAGTATTAGACGGGAAACCACTAAGTTACTAAAGAGTAAAAAGAGGGAATATTTGAGAGAGAAGATTAATGATCTTGAAATGAATGCAAAAAATAGGAACATTAGAGAATTATATCAGGGAATTAGTATAGAGAAGAAAGGGTTTCAGGCTAGAACAAACATAATTCGAAATGAAAATGGGGATATGATTGCAGATTCTAGGAGTATATTAAATAGATGGAAAAGTTACTTTAATCAGCT
This sequence comes from Diploptera punctata, assembly GCA_030220185.1. NCBI lineage: Eukaryota > Metazoa > Arthropoda > Insecta > Blattodea > Blaberidae > Diploptera > Diploptera punctata. The sequence continues at coordinate 2,201,428 of JASPKZ010003841.1, forward strand.
ATTAAATGTACATACAGAACAGGACATTGAGGAGGATAAGTTACAGACAGCAGAAATGCTAGTCGCAGAGCCAAGTGCATTAGAGGTTGAAATGGCGATTGAAAAATTGAAGATGTATAAAGCATCAGGTTCAGATGAGATCCCAGCAGAACTCATAAAATCAGGAGGAGAAAAATTGATAGACAAAATACGCTGGTTGCTTAGTATGATTTGGGAAAAAGAAGCTCTTCCACATGAATGGAAGGAATCAATTATCATACCAATTTATAAGAAAGGAGATAAAACTGATTGCAACAACTACAGGGGCATCTCATTACTTTCAACTTCATACAAAATTCTTACAAATATATTAGTAAGCAGACTTACTCCCTACATTGATGACATTCTAGGAGATCATCAATGTGCATTTAGAAGAAACAGGTCTACAACAGATCAGATTTTTAGTATAAGACAGATTTTAGAAAAGAAATGGGAATATAATGGCACTGTACATCAACTATATGTAGACTTCAAAAAAGCATATGATTCAATTAAGAGGGAGAAGTTATATAGTATCCTCCTGGAGTTCGGAATTCCTAAAAAGTTGGTTAGACTTATACGAATGTGTCTAAATGGCTCAAAGAGTAGGGTGCGTGTAGGCAAAACGTTTTCAGACACTTTTGAAATCCAGAATGGGTTGAAGCAAGGAGATGCACTATCTCCTCTACTATTTAATTTTGTACTAGAAGAGCATGCCATTAAATCTTTAGAGAATGAGGAAGGCTTACAACTCAATGGTATTAATAAGCTGTTAGTTTATGCTGATGATGTAGTACTACTGGCCGATAGCGAGGAGATACTAAAGGCCAACACGCACACACTATTGAGTAACACTAAGAAATTAGGACTGGAAGTAAATATCAGTAAAACTAAATATATGGTCACACGTAGAAATTCAGTATATAATGGAAATGGACAGCTAATGACAAATGAGGGAAATTTTGAGGAAGTGGCTGAATTCAAATACCTAGGAACAATAATCACAAATAGGAATGAGATGCACAAAGAAATTAAACATAGGCTCAATTCTGGAAATGCTTGCTATTATGCATTGCAGAGACTTTTGATGTCCCAACTCCTTTCAAAAAACGTTAAGCTGAAAATATATAAAACTATTATTCTACCAGTTATATTATATGGGTGCGAAACATGGACTCTTACTTTAAGGGAGGAAAGGAGATTACGAGTATTTGAGAATAAAGTTCTTAGGAAAATTTTTGGACCAAAGAGAGATGAACAGACAGGTGAATGGAGAAGACTACATAACAATGAACTACATGGTCTTTATAGGAAGCCAGATATAATAAGAACAGTTAAGTCTCGTAGACTGCGATGGGCAGGACATGTTGCACGTATGGGGAATGAAAGACGTGCATGGAAGCTTCTTGTAGGAAAGCCAGAGGGAAAACGCCCAGTTGGTAGATCAAGAATGAGGTGGGAGAACAACATTAACTATGATTTGAGGGAAGTAGATTATACAGGGAATGATTGGAAAGCATTAGCTCAGGATAGGGATGTATGGAGAGCTTATGTCCGCGCGGCCATGAACCTACGGGTTCGATAGTGCCAGTGAGTAAGTAAGTAAGTCTCATCCATGCTTCATCTTATTATTAATCATCAAAACCCAGATGTTCGCAATATATGACATATGCTACAGCGACAATATTTACCAGACCCCCCCCCCGATGATGTCAACAACTACGTGAAATGAGAGCTGTGCTTCAGCTAGAGTAGCGTGGCTCATTCCGCGCCCCCGGCTTTCGGACTTCTGCTTGTCCAGATTACGCGGTTTACGATGCCTTGCTCTAGAGAGGAAACACCTCATTTCATCCATATCTACACCGGTACCCGGGTCAACACCTTAACGCCGCTAAATACGCGAAGGCTAAAGGTCGGTTTCACCAACAGAGGTAACTGTATTACGCCAGTTTAAGCTAAGCATTAAACATGGGGAAAACTGGCGTAATACAGTTAACTCTATTGGTGAAACTGACTCTAAATGGTTAAACTCTATAACGATTATCACTATGGAATTTGACTGTTAAGGAGCCATAACTGATTCCAGTTGCAGCAAACTGGGTAATGCCAGTCATTGCCACCACTCAGTCAGTCAATCAATTACATAAATAATACATATAGAAAATTTACGTTACATAGTTTTAGTTAAAGGGAGAGGGAAAAAGATATGTCATAATTAAATTTAGATTTGAGCTATATATATATGAGTCAGTTTCAAGACATATAATAAATTCTGACACACAAAAATTAAAAATCGAATACAAAGGAGAATAAAATAAAATAACATAATACATTAGTACCAATCTGAAAAAGATAATTGAAGACGTTATGAAATAATATAAATCAAAACAAATTTAGGAAAGAGTTTCAAAATATAAAACATGATCCGAAACGCATAGACTTAATGCAAAGGAGAATAAAATAAATAAAACAATATACAATAGAGTAACTCCAAACTGAGAAAATGATTAAATACGTTAGTAAAAATAAATAATATAAACCAAAATAGATCACCACTTATTTACCTTTTTAAAATATTTAAATAATAATTAATTTAATTGCTTTCAAAATATATCTGTGTTTAATTTGCTTACCTCTGGATTTTATCTAATTAATTAATTGTATCATTTGGATCCTAAATATCTACCATATTTATATCCAGCAATTACGTAGAATTTAGGTACATGTAGCAAAAAGTAAAATTTTGTCTGGTACTCTAAAAGCTTGGATTATTCTCATTAAATTAATTTTTATTTAGTGAAAATAAGTAAACAATGTAGGCTTAAAGATTTGTTTAATATTTGGTACGCAGAATTCAAGGTAAATTAATTTTGTAGGGTAATCTAAAGGTTTTTGCAAGCAAAAGTTTTGCAGTAACGTTAAGGGAAAAAGAATAGAATTGTAATTCCACCTCAACCTAATATTCCGTATTGGATTATCACTTGAACTAGAGCTACGTAAACAGTGCGAAATACGTAAATTGACAAATATTATCAAAAGATAATAAATTTGTGCATGGTTTTACGTAACCTGTTGCATATCAAGGAAACATGTTTCTCAAACCTTAAATGTTGGTGTATTAAATAAATAAATAAATAAATAAATAAAGCCTGATATGTCCCTTTAGGGCAAAGGCCTCCCTGTACAGGGGTTAAGCTCTATTTGAGAGTGTCACCCGGTGAGCTACTCCGTGGTGAGAAGTTGACTTGGATGTAGCACTTGGTTTGTATACACTGTCTGTTCTGTGATTAGTTAATATACAGTTGGCTCTCCATCGTTCTCCAGCTTTTCCTGCATCTGGCGACTCTGGACAATTGCGCCCCTGCTCGTTCTTTGAAGATGTCAGCCCATCGTCGTCTTGGTCTTCCGCGCTGTCTCTTGCCTGTGTACGGGTCCCACATGGTTGTTTTTATTGTCCACCTGTCGTCCTGTATTCTTGCGACGTGGCCTCCCCACTTCCATTTTTTCCTGATGGCTTGTTGTGCGGGATCAGTGTTGAGGATATCGCTTGAAGTGTTGTATTCGAGATTCTGTCCTTCAGAGTTATGCCTAAGATTTTCCTCTCCATTTTCCTTTGGCATACTTGGAGTGTGTACTTCAGTTTGGCAATAAGATTCCAAGTTTGGCAGCCATATAACAGTGTTTGGAAGAACACAGGTTTGTAGTGTTTCCATTTTGAGTTTCCGGTTGAGTATTATAATACCTAAATGTTTTACTCATCTCGATGTTAAGGTAGATCGCTACAGATGACTAGTAGAAAAGTGCAGAGAGGCCTATGGGATATTGAACAGTGGGCTGACAAATGGAGAATTGAAATCGGTAAAACTAAGAACCAGGGTATTATTTTTACCCTTAGACAAAACTTATCTCAGGCGGAAACATTGGAATATGACAATACTCCAATACGATATCAGGCCACTGTTCAATATCTCGGTGTTATATTGGATAAAAAGCTTAAATGGTCAAAACATCTTGAAAAATTACAAAATAAATTCTTTAAGAGCCTCAACCCATTTAGACCTATTCTGAAAGCAACCTCTCTGCACCCTAAAACACGAACATTGGTGTACAGGGCTTGTATTAGATCACAATTGATTTACGCCTGTCCCACATGGCTCACTCTCGCGCGCTATAAGATTGATAGACTTCAGATACTACAGAATAGATGCTTACGATACGCCGGTGATTGACAAACTACATACCAAATTGCAAATGGATCTTCTAGATGTGATGATTTCCCAGGCTAAGAATCTTTATGAAAAAGGTGAATTAAGTAACAATGAATTAATCAATGACCTAGGCAAGTATGGTACTCGAGAAATAACTCAATTTAAAAAACCTAAGTACTATCTGGCCTAGGAGCTTTATGCTCCTATGCCCACCAGACACGAAAAAATATGATAGGAATCATCGCATCTACATGAAGAGATCAAGGTGGTAATCACCGGCATCCTGATATTCTCGTCAAAAGAGCAGATTCTGTGACCAGAAGTATGGTGTTATTTCGGTTATCAAAAGCTCTTTCTAGATCTAAAAGAATTCCTAGGGATTTGTTTCCTGGGTTTAAGAACTATTTTTGGGTGACATTTATAATAAATTGCATCTTCCGCATTTGCACTATGTCTAAATCTAAACTGATTTCTGTTCCTCAAACAGTTTTTTTAAGAAGTTTCTTAATTGTTTCTTTATACATTTTTCTATTAAAAAAAAGAGTGAGATGTGCCTGTAGTTGCCGAGATTATTTTTGTCACCGATCTTTTGTATTGGGACAACCACGGCGCGTTTTAGAGGCGATTGAAAAATTCTTTGAAAAATGCACAATTAAATACATAGATAAGCGGCTTTGCTAGAGTTCCAAACAATAAGCTTAAGAGTATTATTTGTTAATCCGTCTGTACCCGGAGCTACTTTTTTAAATTATTATTTTTATAGTGTTGGAAAAGTTTTTTTGTTTCCGAAATTGCGACTCTTTACATCTTCACTAAAAAAATTCAAATTTTCAAAGAATTTTCGCTAGGGATGTACAAAGTAACTAGTAGGTTAATTAATTAATTGAACTGAAATTCACATATTTGAGTGCTGGTATTTATTATAGCTCGGGCAATATGAGATATTAAATATGCAATTAAAATCAAAATAATAAGAAAAATATCATAAAATAGCAAGAATAATGACGTAAGCGTGATAAGACCTAGAAAATATTGTAAAATACAGAAATGTATCTGATAAATATGCATTTTTATAATGTGGGAGATACAATTAGCAGTTATGTGTAAGTTAATAACGTCTAAAATACCTGAATTAAAAATATGGCATTCCATCAAAATCCGGACCTGGTAATTAGGCCTATATCAAACAAATTGATTTACCCAGCAGCGTTAAAGAGTTCTATCGGGTAATACCGGATCCTCATTCCGGAATCAATTGCCTTGACTAGGATTATTTTTTCTCTTCTATCTGAGCTATAGCCTCTCCTTTGTAAGGAGTTACTAGATCAAGTTAATTTTTAGTTACCTTCAGTAAACATAAATTGTGGAATGCAATTTTGTTAACACTATTTCATGGAACATGATTGGCTATATACCTGTTGTAAATTCCAAGATTCAATTCAGTCATTTGTAAAAATACGGACCGTGAATTTCATTTCCTATTTTTTTTAATTAAAAGAAAGCTAGCAAAAATGAAATGGTTACCACGAACCAAATGAGGTAAATTTAGAGCAATTGGGCAGTATTAGACGGGAAACCACCAAGTTACTAAAGAGTAAAAAGAGGGAATATTTAAGAGAGAAGATTAATGATCTTGAAATGAATGCAAAAAATAGGAACATTGGAGAATTATATCAGGGAATTAGTATAGAGAAGAAAGGGTTTCAGGCTAGAACAAACATAATTCGGAATGAAAATGGGGATATGATTGCAGATTCAGGAGTATATTAAATAGATGGAAAAGTTACTTTAATCAGCTATTAAATGTACATACAGAACAGGACATTGAGGAGGATAATTTACAGACAGCAGAAATGCTAGTCGCACAACCAAGTGTATTAGAGGTTGAAATGGCGATTGAAAAATTGAAGATGTATAAAGCATCAGGTTCAGATGAGATCCCAGCAGAACTGATAAAATCAAGGGGATAAAAATTGATGGACAAGATACGCTGGTTGCTTAGTATGATTTGGGAAAAGGAAGCTCTTCCAGATGAATGGAAGGAATCAATTATCGTACCAATTTATAAGAAAGGAGATAAAACTGATTGCAACAACTACAAGGGTATCTCATTTCTTTCACCTTCCTACAAAATTCTAACAAATATATTAGTAAGCAGACTTACTCTCTATATTGATGACATTCTAGGAGATCATTAATGTGAATTTAGAAGAAACAGGTCTACAACAGATCAGATTTTTAGTATAAGACAGATTTTAGAAAAGAAATGGGAATATAATGGTACTGTACATCAACTATACGTAGACTTCAAAAAAGCATATGATTCAATTAAGAGGGAGAAGTTATATAGTATCCTGCTGGAGTTCGGAATTCCTAAAAAGTTAGACTTATACGAATGTGTCTAAATGGCGCAAAGAGTAGGGTGCGTGTAGGCAAACAGTTTTCGGACACTTTTGAAATCCAGAATGGGTTGAAGCAATGAGATGCACTATCTCGTCTACTATTTAATTTTGTACTAGAGCATGCCATTAAATCTTTAGAGAATGAGGAAGGTTCACAACTCAATGGTATTAATAAGCTGTTAGTTCATGCTGACGATGTAGTATTATTGGCCGATAGCGAGGAGATACTAAAGGACAACACGCACACACTATTGAGTAACACTAAGAAATTAGGACTGGAAGTAAATATCAATAAAACTAAATATATAGTCACACGTAGAAATACATTATACAATGGAAATGGACAGCTAATGACAAATGAGGGAAATTTTGAGGAAGTGGCTGAATTCAAATGCCTAGGAACAATAATCACAAATAGGAATGAGATGCACAAAGAAATTAAACATAGGCTCAATTCTGGAAATGCGTGCTATTATGTATTGCAGAGACTCTTGATGTTCCAACTCCTTTCAAAAAAAGTTAAACTGAAAACATATAAAACTATTATTCTACCAGTTATATTATATGGGTGCGAAACATGGACTCTTACTTTAAGGGAGGAAAGGAGATTACAAGTATTTGAGAATAAAGTACTTAGGACAATTTTTGGACCAAAGAGAGATGAACAGACAGGTGAATGGAGAAGACTATATAACAATGAACTACATGGTCTTTATAGAAAGTCAGATATAATAAGAACAGTTAAGTCTCGTAGAATGCGATGAGCAGGACATGTTGCACGTATGGGGAATGGAAGACTTGCATGGAAGCTTCTTGTAGGAAAGCCAGAGGGAAAACGTCCAGTTGGTAGGCCAAGAATGAGGTGGGAGAATAACATTAACTATGATTTGAGGGAAGTAGATTATACAGGGAATGATTGGAAAGCATTGGCTCAGGATAGGGCTGTATGGAGAGTTTATGTCCACGCGGCCATGAACCTATGGGTTCGATAGTGCAAGTGAGTAAGTATTTTTTTAAATTACATTTCAATTGAATAGACGGTCAGAATAATGTTGTAATCCTAATTTTGTCGAAGTTAATTTGTACATGGTAATAGGTTCCCACTTGATATTAACATCGTTTTTCCATGTAAACTACAACTTGTAAACAAAATAGAGTTACAACCTTGTTCTGGACGTCTGTATATTTATCAAAGGCTCACTGCTGGATGTGGTCTAGATTAACGTCATCACCTCACATGCCGCGGTCTCGCGTTCGATTCTGGTTGGGACAAGCTTCCTGGGTGAAGTTTTTATCAAGTTTTTCTACACCTCTAAGAAAAATATCAGGAAACTTGAAACCTTAATAGTTTCAGAACACTATGTGACAATTATAGTTTTCTATGTCCTATTCGCCTTGTTCAGTAGGAGTGGATGGTATGTCTTGTCTCAAATTGGTTGATCAGGCATCTAGGGAGGCACACCATGCCCTATGTGGTCAAGAAAATTATATATGCTATCCAGAGTTTAAAATCCACTTCCGATAGATCGCGTCCCTATAAGGTCCCGATGGTGTAGGGCATGTAAAAGACCTGTAAAGAGAGATTACAATAAGGTCCCGATGGTGTAGGGCATGTAAAAGACCTGTAAAGAGAGATTACAATAAGGTCCCGATGGTGTAGGGCATGTAAAAGACCTGTAAAGAGAGATTACAATAAGGTCCCGATGGTGTAGGGCATGTAAAAGACCTGTAAAGAGAGATTACAATAAGGTCCCGATGGTGTAGGGCATGTAAAAGACCTGTAAAGAGAGATTACAATAAGGTCCCGATGGTGTAGGGCATGTAAAAGACCTGTAAAGAGAGATTACAATAAAGCAATTTAAAACGTTTACCTCATTCAACTTAAAATTCTTATCGTCTTAAAATTATCAGCCTAAGTGTAACAATTATTTTTTTTTATTTCCCCCACTCAATGCGCTTTTTTATGCTTCGGATCCAGCGCTAGTCCGATATATGACGTTTATGTAGTCTATTTTCAGTTTAAAACCAACTCACTGGCACTATCGAACACGGAGGTTCATGGCCGCGTGGACATAAGCTCTCTATGCTTCACTATCCTCAGCTAATGTTTTCCAATCATTTCTTGAATAATTTACCTCCCTCAAATCATGGTTAATATTATTCTCCCATCTAAAGTGGACCCAATGTTTTAGTTTACAGACGCTTTGCTTTGTGGTTAGGTAGGTCTATTTTGCACTGATAAGTATTTAGCATATCAAGCGGCGTTGTCACATTTTATTCACTGGCACTAACATATTATATCATAATAATACTGCAAAAGACAAAAGTTGTAACGCTGTTAGGTTAATTATATCCACGCGGAGTTGACATGGAAACGTCATTTAAAAATGCGACGATATTATTGGCAGAGAACTGTTTTTTGTTTTTGGTGATTGGAGCGGCGTCTTAGAAGCCTCTAACAACAACTCACCGGCTCTACCTGGCAGTAACAATGTATGTTTTAAACCAGATGGAAACAGTTGCCTTAGATGCCGCCTGGAAACTAAAATACTGAGTCCACTTTACCTACTGGGCGCTTTGTTGACATAGGCCTATCTATTGGGCACTTTTCTCTAGTTTTCCTATAGGGAGTCTCCAAGCCCCATTTCAATTTACAATTCGTTCCACATGTCCTGCCCATCACAGTAAAGTAGACTTAACTGTTATTGTATGTTCTTCTCATAATGATCATGTAGCTCACTGTTATTTAGTTTTCTCCATTCATCTGTCTGCGTTTTATTTTCAATTTATGCTAAACATTTTTGGATTGAACCAAAACTTTTAACAAAGAAAACAAAATGTGGTATATATATTATATATTTATGTGTGTGTGTGTGTGTGTGTGTGTGTGTGTGTGTGTGTGTGTGTGTGTGTGTGTGTGTGTGTGTGTGTGCGCGCGCGTATGTGCGTCTGTGCGTGCGTGCCTAGGCAATGAAATTTTACACTGCCAAGGAGTGATTTATCAAAACTGAAGACTTTTGAGACCAAGTTATTCCTGAAAATATATGTCGCTATATGTGATCGAAGAGAGTGATGGATAGGATACTGCCGTTAACTCTACCAGTTTTTTTTTAAGTCTGCTGATGTATTGTTATTAAAGATGTTTTATGTTTGCTTGAAGAAAATTGGCTTGAAATGGAAGGAAAGGAGGCTCATAAGTATTATTTATATGAAAAAGCGAATAAAAATGAAGATAGAAGAAGAAATGTCAGAGGGAAGAGAAATTGGAAGGGGGTAAGGCAAGGATGTCCTCTATCACCTACGCTTTTCAACATCTAACTGGAAGACCTAATGAAGAACTGCTTCAGCAATACGGTAGGCGTAAACATGAGAGGAAGAAGAATTAAGTGCATAAGATGGTTTTGCTAGCAGAAGATGCAATGACACTGAGGAACATTCTGATAGAGCTAAATGACAAGTGCGAGGATTTTGGGATGAAGATAAATATAAATAAGACGAAGGTCATGATTATAGGAAGTAAACTAAGCAAGATAAACATGAGGATTAAAGATGAGGCTATTAAGGAAGGGGAGAACTTCAAATATTTGGGCTATACTATCAGTAGTAACATGAACTGCGGTCAAGAAGTAAAGCAGAGGATAGCAATGTCAAATGAAGCTTTTAACAAGAAGAGAAGCATTTTCTGCGGAGCTTTGGTAAAAGAATCACGGAGGAGGCTAGTGAAGTGCTTTGTGTGGAGTGTAGCATTGTATGGTGCAGAGACTTGGACATTACGACGGAATGAGGAAAAACGACTTAAAGCTTTTGAGATGTGGATACGGAGAAGGATGGAACGTATAAAATGTACAGACAAAATAAAAAATAAAGATGTGCTAGACAGAGTGGGTGAAGGAAGAACAATGCAAGAACTCATAAAGAAGATGAAAAGAAATTGGATTGGCCACTGGCTAAGAAGAAACTGCCTGCTGACGGATGCCGTAGAAGCAATGGTCAACGGAAAGAAAGTTAGAGGCAGAAAAAGACATCAGATGATAGACAATATTAAAATTAATGGTTTGTATGCGGATACAAAAAGGAAAGCTGAGTTAAGGAAAGAGTGGAAAATGCTAATTTTGCAGTGAAAGACCTGCCTTGGGCAAAACACTATGAATAAATGTATTAATGTTTATTTCTTACGTTTTCGCCCAAAAAAAAATTATAAGTAAAATTTTCATTAAAGATACACCAGATTCTAAGTCTTTTTTTGTAAAAATAAACTTACGAAAATATGTTTAAGAAAATATTCAATAGAAGTAATCAAATATTTTTCTTTATCAAACGAATATCGTCCTCATTACATTTGGTCAGTTTTTGGATCCATGTATGTTGTTGTTATTATTATTATTATCATTATTATTATTATTATTATTATTATTATTATTATTATTATTATTATTATTATTATTACTATTATTATTACTTACTTACTCACTGGCAATATCGAACCCGTAGGTTCATGGCCGCGCGGACATAAGCTCTCCATACATCCCTATCCTGAGCTAATGCTTTCCAATCATTCCCTGTATAGTCTACTTCCCTCAAATCAAAGTTAATATTATTCTCCCACCTCATTCTTGGTCTACCAACTGGGCGTTTTCCCTCTGGCTTTCCTGCAAGAAGCTTCCATGCAAGTCTTTCATTCCCCATACGTGCAACATGTCCTGCCCATTGCAGTCTACGAGACTTAACTGTTCTTATTATATCTGGCTTCCTATAAAGACCATGTAGTTCATTGTTCTGTAGTCTTCTCCATTCACCTGTCTGTTCATCTCTCTTTGGTCCAAAAATTTTCCTAAGTACTTTATTCTCAAATACCTGTAATCTCCTTTCCTCCCTTAAAGTAAGAGTCCATGTTTCGCACCCATATAATATAACTGGTAGAATAATAGTTTTATATGTTTTCAGTTTAACGTTTTTTGAAAGGAGTTGGGACATCAAGAGTCTCTGCAATGCATAATAGCACGCATTTCCAGAATTGAGCCTATGTTTAATTTCTTTGTGCATCTCATTCCTATTTGTGATTATTGTTCCTAGGTATTTGAATTCAGCCACTTCCTCAAAATTTCCCTCATTTGTCATTAGTTGTCCATTTCCATTATATAATGAATTTCTACGTGTGACCATATATTTAGTTTTATTGATATTTACTTCCAGTCTTAATTTCTTAATGTTACTAAATAGTGTGTGCGTGTTGGCCTTTAGTATATCCTCGCTATCGGCCAATAATACTACATCATCATAAGTAATGCCACGAGTGATTTCCAAATTATCGATAAATTCACGACTCACGAAGTGAGGAGTGAATTTATCTAGAGAATTTGGAAATCAAGAGTGGCATTTGTTAGGACTATTTAACGAATAAAATAAAGCTGTTTACTCACAAATCATTATTTAACTACAGTTATTTAAAAATATTTTTATATTTAAAGTAAACGGTGATGTTTGAAAACTAATGAGAAACGATAGGTAGCCTACGCTTCTACTGCTTCTTTTGTTTATCACTGCAACCAGATCATACTATTTATTGCCAAAGGAACGCAATATTGTAAGAATGCTCTCTAGTGGAGAAAAAATGAAACACATCAATCTGTATATTAATTCATTTTTGATGTCGTATACATTTAAGAAAGTGCAAACAGTGGTTTCTTTTTTTGGTGGTATAATCAATTGCTACAAATGTTGACATGTAAGCACTATTATATACAATCTGGTAGCCGTATTTGTTATAGGCTCAGTCACTGCAAAATAACGGTCAGACCTGTTCAGAATATTAAAAAGGAGGAGCTTTGCTTAATATATGATAATCCTAACGTTGATAATTATTTCGTGAAACACGTCTCTGATTGGTTGTAATACAGAAATCATTGAAACGTGATTGGTCATTGACTCCCATTTGGGGCATGAGTTAAATAGTCAGCATAAACTAACTGCTTATTAATACCATTGAGTTGTGAGCCTTCCTCATTCTCTAAAGATTTAATGGCATGCTATAGTACAAAATTAAATAGTAGAGGAGATAGTGCATCTCCTTGCTTCAACCCATTCTGAATTTCAAAAGTGTCTGAAAACTGTTTGCCTACACGCACCCTACTCTTTGTGCCATTTAGACACATTCGTATAAGTCTAACTAACTTTTTAGGAATTCCGAACTCCAGCAGGATACTATATAACTTCTCCCTCTTAACTGAATCATATGCTTTTTTTAAGTCTACATATAGTTGATGAACAGTACCATTATTATTATTATTATTTATTATTATTATTGTTATTATTATTAATGAGAATTTTCCTCAATACAGGGGTTTGTCTCCAGTCGAGCATTATCAAAATATAAAATAGGTTACAATATTGAGATCTAAAATACACATAGTTAGATATTACTTTTCAGAACTCTACACTGTTTGTGATGTTACGCCATTTGTGTCTATCTTGTACAACATCGTCCACTACACCAAATCTTTCTTTTGACATGTGCACATTCTGTATCCAGGTAGTAGCAGGTCGTCCTCTTCCTCCTCTCCTCTTAATTTCCGATTCTTGTACAATCGTTGGTATTTTTCCTTCTTTTTTACGTACATGTCCGTACCATTGTATACATTTACTTTCAATTGTAACGACACTGTCTTCTTTAACTTCCTTAAGGCGTCGTATTTCTGTATTTCTTATTTTATCTTTCCTGTATATTCTGTCTCATCGTCTCCAAAAGTCCATTTACAATGCCTTCACTTTATTAACTTGTTTTCTGTTTAACGTCCATATCTTTGCCCCATACAAGACTATACTCTGTAGGATGGTTTTGAAAATTTTCGTTTCTGCACCATTTATTATATTCCTACTCCATAAAAATGAGTTCAGCATTCCAATTACTTTCTTCCTATTAGTTATCTTTTGATTAATATCCATGTTCGATGTACCCTCTATTTCCAACATTGAGCCCAGGTAACGAAAATGTTGGACTTTTTTTTTAATCAATGTATAACTCATAATGTTAGAAGATTCCGGGCTATGTGGCCGTGGTCCTCAACTGCGGAGGGCATCTTCAGTAGTGAGTGCTTCTAGATGGTGTTCCCTTGTCGAGCCTATAAAATGTCATCCGCAGTTGAGGGAGAAACATCTGGAAGTAATACCAGTTATAGACCACGGCCACATAGTCCGGAATCTTTTAACATTATGATTACCGGCCGTGAAAGCCTGCATTCCGCAATGTATAACTCATCTAAATCGTTCGTTAAATATTCTATTTTGTCATAGTTATTCTTTAGTTCCCAATTTTGGTATTCCATTAATAATATTGGTGACATATATAATTAGCATCTTCTCCATTTTGCGCCATTACCACCTGGTCGTCTGCGAACAGCAGGTTATGTGAACACACATATTCTGTTATCTTTGGTCCCATTCTTCTACATTTTTGATCATACACGTGGGCTGATATCTATATAAATTTTAAACGTCTTGGTGACATGGAACGCCCTAGGAGTAGAGCTTTGCTTATTCTATTTTTTTTTATTTAGATTTTTCCATATTTTATTTGACACGCGTTGTTTCTGTATATTTGTTGTATTATTTGAATCAGGGACTCATTATGTTATGATGAAAATATTTAATGTCTTCCAAAGTAATTTCCTTGGTTCAGAATCATATGCTTTTTCGAGGTCAATGAACACTAATCCAATATTTTCTCTCTTTTTTCTAATTAATTTCTCCAATATTTGTCTCAATGTAAATATATGATCTATACAAGATCTTCGCGTTGTAAATTCACATTATACTTTTTGAGATTCGAACGCCTCTTCCAGTTTCTTTTTAAATATTTTCTCCAAAATTTTCATAATTGAATTCGAAACACATTCCTCGGTAAGTGCTTTTATTTTTTCTATCTCCTTTTTTTGAAGATAGGAATGATTTGTCCTGATTTATATCTTCAGGTATTTGTTCTCCACATTCTATCTTATTCTAAGGTTTTTATTTATTTTATAATTGTATGGCCACTGTATTTAATTAATTCTAAATTAATACATCCCGGTCCAGGTGATTTTCCATTTATTAATGCTTCTTCCACTTCCTCTTCCGATATATGTATTTCAACTCCTATAAATTAATTCCCTGATTCTTCTTCTTCTACAAATTTCTATCTTCTTGTAATAGTTCCTGAAAATATTCTTCCCATTCTCCTATTTTGATCAGTTGGATATTAGTTTTAGATTTAGTTTCTTCTAAGAGTCCTTTTAATATTGACCATGCTTCTTTAGATCTTCTAAACAAGAGCCGTCCAAACTAAGGCCCGCGGGCCACATCCGGCCCGCCATGACTTTTCGTATGGCCCGCGTAAGGAATGTAATGAACAAATTAATTTTATATTTTTAATTTAGATTTTAAAATTTAACATCTAATTTGGACATCCCTGTGTGAAATTCATCTCTCTGAAATGGGGATTTGACGTGTCGCCGCTTCTCTTGACAAAGTAATAGAGATGATTCATCCCTTATTTACCTTTTTTTTTCCCACTCCAAACTTTGAACATTAATTGTTTCATTTGTTATATTGTCAATCAAACAGTAACCTGGGCACGGACTGAAAGAATATAACATTAAAAGCATAGCCATTTTGATAAATTTGATGGAGATGAGCGCACTGAAAAAGCGAACGAGCTCCTTTCTAAACTTACGGTACAACAGCAGTTATTAATTCTGGGTGGTGGTGTAAGACAAAGAAATGTTACCGAAGCGAGTTATGAAGTTTCGAAACTAATTGCTGAAAACGGAAAACCGTTTTCTGATGGCAAATTTGTGAAAAGGTGTCTGATTGCTGTTGCCAAGAAGTTGTTCCGGCCCGCGATCAATTGCACAATCAGTTATTGACCCGGCCCATTAAAAAGTTTGGGCGGCCCTGTTCTATACCCAAGTTGACTATTTATGTTGGCACAAGTTCTCTCCCATGCGCCTTTCTTATAAAGTTCATAGCTATATTCCTTTTTTCATTATATACCTGCCTTGTTTCACTGGTTTTAACATTAACTCAGGTATTGAGTGCACTTTTTTTTTGTATCGCTTCTTGTATTTCCTGCGACCACCATTCTGCTCTTTGTTTGTGGTTTCTATTTTCTTTGATTTCTAATACTTCATTGGCTATGATTTTTAGATTCGATTTTACATATCCATAAATTTCTTCAGCATTTCCTTCAATTGGACCATCTAATAAATCCTCCATTCTAGTTGTGTATAGTCTTCTTATACTGTCAACATGTAAACTATCAATATTGAACTTCTTTTCAACATAGTTTTCTATTTCCTGTTGTTCGGGTAGTGTTTCTATTCTTTCTACTTTTCCATGGCCAGAAGGGATTCATTTTTAATAGATAGTGGTCTGAGCCACAAGCATCAAATGCTTTGAACATGCTTCACTGTTTAATTATAATATGGTCGTTTATGTCTCTAAGATCTCGAGAATTTTTCTGCCATATATATTAATGTATAACCTTGTGTTTGAAGAAGGTGTTGGTAATCTTTAGATCAAACTGTTCACATATATTAATAAGTCGTTCTCCATATCATTGCACTGTTTTCCTCCGTGTTTCCCTACAACCCGTGATGAATCTCTAATTCCTAACTCTTACATTGAAGTCCCCCATCATAAATAGTTCCTTTCTTCTCGAGACTATTTCAATGGATCTTGAAGTTCTGTCCAAAACAATGTTCTCCTGATCATTTGTATCATTTTTTAGTGTATATACTCCAATTATCACAATCTCTCTAGAAAACAAGGTCATTTCAATTAATATAATTCCCTCATTTATTAAATCCCATTTTGTTAGGCCTATATTATTTTTCCATTTCTTCTTGATCATAGTAGAGAACCCTATTTTGGCTCTTGCTGCTTTGGACACTGCACTCGATCTCTTCTTCTCCTTTTCCTATTCTCTTTGTTTCTGAAAGTAACTATATCCATTCCAAATGTATCGAGTTCTGATGGTAGTATATCTGTTTCAGTCGAAATGCCTTGTACATTCCAGCTTCCAAAAGAAATTTTTCATTTATCATTGCCAGTTTGTTTTCGCAAATTCCAGTCTTTCCGAGGCATATTATTTGGTTTTTCACCAATTTCATTTTACATGAGAGAGGAGCTGGCCAACCGTATAACTTTCTCCTGGGAGGATCAGATATTTGATTTCGGAGTATCCTTCTCCTAGATGGGTGGCCTTCACTCTGGCTTTGAAGCCCATCTCCCCAATTTTCTGTTAGGGTTTCTTCCCTTAGTCTTTGATAATCCTATTTCATACTAACTACAAGACAGCAGTGCCTGTTGCTCCGCGGGAGGTAATTCATTTCCCTCCTACCATACATATCTGCGAAACTTTCCTCTAACCGCCAACTGGGGACGCGCCCTTTAGAGTTCCAGGCTCTCCGAGGATTGTTGTTGTTGTTATTATTGTTATTATTATTATTATTATTATTATTATTATTATTATTATTATTATTATTATTATTATTATTATTATTATTATTATTATTATTATTGGTTCTGATATAACATATAGCTACGAATGGAATATACATGATAAATTAAACCGATATCAAATGATGTGTGGCACCATAAGAAGAACCCTCCGAAAGACTTGAAGAGAAACTCAGCTCTGGTTTTATAAAATTATGACTGTTCCTGTTCTTTTATATGGATCTGAATCTTGGGTACTTACAAAAAAGATATCTCACACATTCAAGCCGCTGAAACGAATTTTTTAAGATCCGTAAAAGGATGTACATGCATGGATAGATTACACAATGAATCAATAAGAAATGAACTGGAGATATTTTCAATAGTCGATAAACTAGAAGAGCACAAATACCAATGGAAAGAACATTTAGACAGAATGGACAATACAAGATTAATCAAAAATATCAACACCTACAAATCACGTGGAAAAATATCTTTGGGACGGCCAAGGAAACGATGGACTTGAGTCCGGAACAAGTCGCATTGACCTAATCCTGGAAAGGAAGAAGATTATTATTATTATTATTATTATTACTATTATTATTATTATTATTACTATTTTTATTATTATTATTACTATTATTACTATGAGACGTATGGGAATTAAGACTATAATAATTAAAGCTATACAAAATTTCTATGACAATTGCATATCTAAAATTAAAATTGGTAGTCATTTGTCACATGATTTTACGATGTATAAAAGTCTATGTCAAGGTTGTTGTCTATCACCGACTCTGTTTAAAATACATGTACATGAAATATTAAATAATTAGGGGAGAAAATAATCAAGCTTGGGAATTCCTATTTCAAAGAATAAAACTTCATACAACTTACATTTTGCAGATGATCAATTGTTAATTGCACAATATTATGAAGATTTAGAATATATGACTAGAAAATGAATAGAAGAATATGATAAATGGGGATTAATTGAACATGAAGCAAACAAAATATTTATTTGGTGAACTAGAATAAAATTTAATTTTGGAGACTGAAGGAACAATAAAATCTTGTAGTGAGATCACATTTTTAAGAATTAAACTAAATAAAAATGGAAGTTATGAAGAGTAAATAGAAATAATAAAGGAAAATTTGCAATTGCTAGGCTCAATGGAATATTGTGGATAAAAATATTGTGCGGGTTGCAACCTCGCTACTCGCTACCATTTGTGCCGGCGATCGTCTTTTGTTTCCGTTGCTTCTATTAGCGTAGATCTGATTACCTCCAAGGTTATTAATCACAAAGCTACTTGCCCCGGGCCCATAGGAGGCAAAGATTGATTCATCTTTCTTACACAAGCGTTTTAGCATAACTCAATAATAGTTCTCAAAACAACAGAGTGACTTAATATGAGTGTTTTCACTATAATTATCAATCAGGAAAGCTAGACAAAAAGAATAAAGGGAGCTGGAATGATCTCCTAACTGAGTGAGTTTCCGTATAGGAATATAAACAGCTACATGCACATAAATCACTTTGAACATTAAAAAATGATATTTAATGTAAACAAGAAGTCTGAAGCAAAAACATAACCAAGATAAACATTTGATCATTCAAAAAGAAAAAGTGAATAAATAAATAATACTCTTACATAACAAAGAACCACATCATACCACATACCACATTCATGCTAGAGTCCAAGCCAGGGCGGCTTCTTCCCCGGTCTT
Source organism: Diploptera punctata (assembly GCA_030220185.1). Taxonomy (NCBI): domain Eukaryota; kingdom Metazoa; phylum Arthropoda; class Insecta; order Blattodea; family Blaberidae; genus Diploptera; species Diploptera punctata. The sequence continues at coordinate 2,220,260 of JASPKZ010003841.1, forward strand.
CAGGACCAACATAAACTCCGCCACTCGCGGCTGCAGACGACCTTGTCCACTTAAAAGTCCGATCCCATCCCGGAATGGATAGATGAATGAATGAATGATAACGTTCTCGCTGTGCATAACGTATTTGAAGGTTCCGAGGTAGAGGGGAGATGCGCCGTAGGAACAGCGCACCAGGAGAGGTAAAGAGGGAGAGTGGGGGTAGATGCATAGAGAAAGGAATATTGGCATAGTTCATGAATCTTACAGTCTAGGGAGGATAACGACGCTGCAGTAATGAGCCGAAAAACGCACTTTCGGTTCAATATAAGTAATAAAAATAAAATCAATATATATCATACAATTGTTAAAAGCATCATTACTTATGGATCAGAACTTTGGCCAATAACAACAAAAACAAATAAGTATCTTTTGGCAACGAAAATGGATTTTGTACAAAGGGTAAGCAAAAATTTCAAGAAGAGAAAAAAATAGAAACTCAGTTACACGGGAGAAAATGAAGATTGAAGACACTATTTTAGATTTTATTAAAATTCAGCAATTAAGATGGTACGAACATATCCAGCGAATGGAAGAGGATCGGCAACAAAAATGTGTTTTGGAAAGGAAACCTGAGGGAAGACAAGGCAGAGGAAGACCTATGTTACGATTTTGGATGCGTTCCTTCGTCGGTGTTTTATACTTACAGTGGGTGTAGGAAAGATTCCTTTACAAGTATGGTAGCGTGGACTTTAATTAACACTTAAAGCATAAAAAAAACTTTAGTTATAAGTCAGTATAAAGTAGAATGAATGAGGCTTTCTGGTTTTACCTTAATGTTTCACAAAAGCATCTTAATGTGGTAGCAATCATTAATGTCAAACTATTGACTTTTAACATTTTATTATGTAAACTAAAGTTTTAAATTTACATATGATATATTAACATGAAGGAAAAACTGCACTTACACTATCTCAAAACCGTAAAGAACTGCGGATACACGGAGCAGCTAGAAGTAGCAGCGATAACGTTTTCATTGAAAGATAACCCACAAACATCATAGTGAGTTACCAAACGTTTATTAAAAATGGGTGTACACTTACTTATCACTCCCTAACGCTGATCCAACCAGCGATAACCCAAAACAGCGATAGAAAAATCATTGACTAAGTAATATACTCTGTGGAGAAAATAGCAGTTAGCGTCAACAGTCTAACAGTCTCATAATATTGCGATTTGCATATTTAAATAAATACTTTAAAATTGTCTAATAATGTTATAAAAATTGTTTAAAACTTTCAAAATATTAGAAAATGGGGGTAAGTACAGAACAAAAGCTATAGTTTACAACAATATAACAGAAAAATTATGCGCTAGTAGAAGTGCAGTTGAACCTAACATGAATTTTGCAATGACACATTTGTGTGCTAAATTAGCATTCTAGGAAAGAAGGAGCATGTACAAAACTATTTTAAATACATAGACATATTCCGAAATCTAAGTTTTAGTAGAGAGTGTAACAGTTATAAGAATTAAATAGACTTTTCAGATTGTAATTTTGTTCTTTCTCGTAAATATCATACTTGGAAATATTTTAATAATTGATAAATTCAATGATCAAAAGCTTTGATTTGGAAACTACGTGCAAAAAAAATATTGAATATATAATAGGTATTCGTTAATGTGACGAGACATAATTTTGAAAAAAGAATATGATGGAAGTATTAAAAAACATATGTACGTAGATGTACTTACATGATGGATGTGTCTCCTTCCATTAGCTCCATCTCACCAATAGTCTAAGATCCGAAGAGAAGTCGACCTTCACCCATCTGTTTACCGGATGAAACATATTTTTTTATTAAACCCCGAATATATATGAACACATCCAGAAACACTTGCCTATTAAAATATGTTGATGACCATCTTTAATTTAAATTATTTTGATTAACTTTTATTTCGGATTCTTCATTCACTTGTTTACCGAGCAAATATTTGAACGGAGAGTTTGAAACATAATGAATATGCCTAAGTCTAGGTAGTACTGCCTACTCGTTTCTGTTCATGACTACCCATAGAGAAACTTCGAATAGAGGGAAAACTGAGTACAGTGACATCTAAAAAATTTTGGTCGTTTATGATGAACTACAATGAGCAAACTACAATGGTAGCGCTGTTTCGTAGTAACAGGCTATGTAACTAAATAAAACAAATGCAAGGCATACGGCGTCGTGCACGGCGTGTTTACTCGGGAATATGGGAAATTAGCCATTTTGTAAATTTAAATTTATAATTGTTATCCTTTCGTTCTATGTAGACGCTACTGTAAACATTATATATTATCGAAAGTTAAAATCATTACTTAGATTTTATTTTACTCTAATTTGTAAGTAAATTCAAGCTTGTTTACGTTTTTAATGTGAATCTATTTTCAAAGATAAACCTACTAGAAGTGATAAAATTCTTAGATTTGTTAGGTTAGGAAGAGTGATGTTAGTGTACAGCCATTTATAATAAACATTTTAAAAATGTGACTTTATAATGGATTTCAGATGTACGACATGGCTAAGGTTCTTTAATAAGTATTGTATAAAATATGTATGTGAGAATAAGGGGGTAAATATTTATTAAAAGAGCTCATAATGCACGTTTTTAAATTTTAATAAACGAAAATAAATTAACATGTTTTATTTATATCCATTCTTCCCTTCTGTTAAAATTAAAGAAAATCTTTAGGTCTGTGAAGCTGGTTACAAATAATTCCATAATTTAAGGTTAATTAATACGTTAATTATTCCTATAAAAGTTCAATTCCATGATTATTCACCAGATGGCGTTATATAATTATAATTCATAATTTTACCACCAGACGGTGCTAGCACCCGAAAAAATCGAAAAAATTTAGATGTTGTTGGTTGTTCTAAACTAGCACCGTTTATGGCATGTACGCGAAACTTGTCCACATTCTTCTCTGGTACTCTGTGATGGCTACCTGGCAAGCAGGTATAAACAGGTAAGTTAATATAGATAATTACACTGATCTGTTTACCAATCGAAATACACTTCAAAATGAAGATAATTTAATTACAAACACGGTGGTATAGTATTGCCTGTAATAAACCGGTCATGAAATAGTATTGGCAGGATTTAAAGTTTAAAAATTGGAGTGAGAAAAGATGCGTGCGAGAGTAGCTGCGCATGACGTATCTGTTGAATTAAAGAGTGCGTATGATTTTTGTACATGCGATTGAGAAGGACAGCGTTTGTTCGTTGTCAGAAATTACAGTATTTCGAAGTAACTGCGTCGAACACGTGCTACGTATTATTACGATATCTCTCAAATATTAATATAAAAATGAGTTAGTGTTTTTTGTGTAGTTCAACAAAATCTGTTATTGATTTTGACGATGAGTCATTTAATAATATTGTGCATCAAAGTTGGATTTTCGTAAAACCAAAGTACAGTGATGTTCAGCTAACCAAAGAATCGCTTAATTTTGTTGGTTATCACTCCAAGTGTTATATTAAAACTAAGTTTTATAAAGTAAATATAAATACGAATTTGAAGATTTTGTCACAAATCATGAAGTACGTAATCTATAATTTTATTTAAATTAATGATGTTGAATTGGCAGACATTAAAAATTTAAAAAAAAAAATCGTTGTGTCTACAAATTTGAGTATTGTCAAACTTATGGTCATTAATATTTTAATTATGGGATTTCTTTAATATCATAAATTAATTATTAATGAAAATACTGAATCCAAATTCTTCATTAGTTCATAAGTTTAAAAAATGTTGAATGTAATTTTTGTTGTATGTCTTTTTAATAATATTTTTTTAAAGTCACAAATGTGTTAAATATTATTTTTATTAGGGTTTTTTTACTTAGATTTCCTTCAATGACAGGTGAGTTAAAAATATATATATCTCATTAACACATTACATTGACGGATATCTCTGTATCTTGATATCATGCATTTGTTACAAATGAAATATTTAGCATACTTGTATATAAATTTAACAATTATAGTTAAAAATTAGTGTATTTTCAACCGCTCCAAAATGATTCCCGCATTAGATAAGAGCTGTCCTCAATCGCAAGTTCAAAAATTATGCGCCCTCTTTCATTCAATAGACACGTCAAGCGCAGCTACTCTCTCACGCATCTTTACTCACTCCGATTTTTAAACTTCAAAGCCTGCCAATACTATTTCATGACTGGTTTATTGCAGGCAGTACTATACCATCGTGTTTGTAATTAAATTAACTTTATTTTGATATGTATTTCGATTGGTAAACACATCAGTGCAATTACCTATATTAACTTACCTGTTTATACCTGCTTGCCAGGTAGTCATGACCAGAAAGGAGTAGGCAGTACTTACTACCTAGGCATATTCTTTATGTTTCAAACTCTCAGTTCAAATAATATTTGTTTGGTAAACAAGTGGGTGAAAAATCCGAAAAAAGTTAATCAAAATAATTTTAATTAAAGATAGCCATAGATATTTTAATAGGTAAGTGTTTCTGGGTGTATTCGTCTATATTCGAGGTTTGATAAAAAATATGTTTCATTCGGTAAACTGATGGGTGAAGGTCGAACTCTCTTCGGATCCTGTACTACAACCACCACATAATGTCGGAGTCTCTCTCTATATATCTTCCACAAGTTAAATTTTCAATAATATTTTCAAGGTTTGGGAAGGAGTGAAAGTATTGTACCGGAATTTACCGTATTAGCTAACTTTAGCTTTCACTTTTCAAAATACCATCTAAATATAACCATTATGTTTCAAGTAAATGTATATTTGTCTCGAAATTAGAATATTTTCTTTTAAAACCCAAAGATTTGTTTTATGAGAATTATTAATTGCAGTAACTATTCAATTTCATTATTTTCCTTTTAAGTATTAAAGTGAATTTTATAAAAACCTAAAACCTCCTGGAGTCAAGGAATATATTTATACATAAAGGAGAAACATCTACAACCAGGAGATTAGATGAACCGACAAAATTGGCTATTAGGAATAGAACGATGTTAAAGATATTAATCAACCGATGATCTATATATATATATATATATTATTATTATTATTATTATTATTATTATTATTATTATTATTATTATTATTGTTGTTGTACGAATACGATAACTGGAGTTTGAAAATAATTTAGAAAAAAAAACATTTGATATGGGATGTGGAGCCGAAACCGAAAATTTAATATTAGAAGATCAAAAGGGATATAGTAGAGGATGTGAAGAATTTGAGTATCTGGGAGTAAAAGTAGATAAAGAGGATAAACAAGGAAGTGATATTAAGAACAGAATAAATGAAGGTAGAGCAGTAACAGCAATGATGAATGGAGTCTTACGGAACAGACATATAGGCCTAACCAGAAAAAATAAATTACAAATATATAATTCAATAGTGAGAAGTACTGTCATATATGGAGCTGAAGTTTGGAAATTCAACAAAAACTTAGAAAAAAAACGTATGTCGATGGAAATGGATTTCTTGAGGAGAGCAGCAAGATGTTCAAAATTAGAAAAAATAAGAAATACTATCACACGATAAAAAATGAATATTAGATATTCAATAGTAGATTATGTAAGATATAAGCAATTGAATTGGTATGGGCACGTACAACGAATGCAAGAAGGAAGGGTAGCCAGGAAAACATTGGAATGGTGTCCATCTGGAAGAAGAAGAAAAGGAAGGCCTTGTAACTCGTGGATGCAAGAAATAAGAATGGGAATGAGAACAAGAGGCCTGGAGGACATGGAGTGGATGGATAGAGACGAGTGGAGAAGAAAAATAAAAGTTTAGGCACAGAAAGGTGTGTAAACATTAAAAATCTGTATATAAATAAATTATTACTATTATTATTATTATTGTTATTATTATTACGCAAAGATTCCTAAAATTGTTATGGAATGGATTCCAATGGAAAAGGAGGAAGAGCGGAAGACCGAAGAAAACTTGGATAGAAGGGGTACAAGCGGCTATGAATATCAGAGGATTGGAGGAAGATCAATGGATGGACAGAGAGGAATGACGTTTGGTTTCCGGAAGACGGCGGCAGTTGCCATGATATCGGATTATCATCATCATCATTATAATTATAATTATTATTATCATCATCATCATTATTATTTAATGAAGAAAGATCGTGACTGGACACCTCAGCAGAAAAGGCCATTAGGAAGACGTAACCATACCCCGTACCTGAAGTGAATGAACACGCAACAACCTTCCAGCTTTCATGGCATGGGAAGATTATTATTATTAAAATTATTATTATTATTATTATTATCATTATTATTATTATTATTATTATTATTATTATTATTATTATTATTATTATTATTAATTTATAAAACCATTGTAAGTCGAATTACATTATATGGATATGAAATATGGAGTCTTATTTTAAGGGAAGAGAAACTATTACGAATATTTGTGAACACTGTTATTTAGAAAATTTTAGGACCAAAGAGACGAACAGACAGGAGAACGAAAAAAGCTACATAATAGGCCTAGTAAGGTACATGGTGTTAATGGGAAACCAGATGTAATAGGAACGCTTAATTATCGTACACTGCTGTGGACAGGTCATATGACAGAAATGGGGAATGGAAGAGATACTTGAATGAATGCCAGAATGAGGTGGAAGAATAGTATTGACCATAATTTGAAAGGTGAATTATACAAGGAATGATAAGAAAAGCTCAGGAAAGGAATGTATGGAGAAGTTAAGTCCGCGCGGCGATGAATCTGCGGTTTCGATAGTGCAAGCGAGTTAGTTATTTAACAAAAATATATGTCAACAATAATCTATAAGTTATATACTGGTATAATTTGCAAAAATGTAATGCTTTAAGACAATGTACATATAGGCCTAAACAGAATAATAATAATAATATATTCTAATCAATTCTTATGGCAGCATTAATTCTGCATTATTCTCCCCCTCTGTCTTCTCGTTCCCTACCTGTTGCTCCATTACGTCATACCTCTCGGCTATGAGAGCAGAGCAACTTGAGCTCGCTCTTTAGAGAATCGTTTCCCAATCCGTGGTTCGCGAACCCCCAGGGGTTTGTAAAATATTTCAAGGAGTTCGCCAAAACTTTCCCGTAATGGTGGGTTTCGAGGTTAGGTCTATTATTGTTTCCATCATTTCTGCAGCATTGTAATAATAATAATTATTATTATTAGTACGTAGTAGTAGTAGTAGTATTTATATTATGATTTCAAAATTAAATTAACCCTATAATGCCCTCTGTTACATATGTGTCACATCGGGAATTTATCACATTATTTCCACAATGTGCAAATTAATATTTACCTGGAATGCCTGATTTACAGTTATGTGACAATGTTGGGAACGCATTTGTTTTCGCTACAATTAGGCCCACACGTTGTGTAACTTTTAAGCCGTAACTAGTGTAGCTTTAGATTTTTAACCCTTAAGGGTTAAGTTAATTTAAGGTTATTAAACATTTTGCTTGGAATTAAATTGTATTCATGTCTACTGTATGTATATTTAAAAGTCAGTAGTTCACCCAACTCAGATCGTTGTGGGAGGGGTTCGCGAATCGAAAAAGATTAGGAACGGTTTATGTAGAGTATGTTTTTGCCTATTTTCTTGTTGCCTAGTTATTACCAAATTATTTCTTCTCTATTCAAGAGAATTTTTTTCTCAATACGTATACATATCACTTTGTTTCTTTCCTATCTCTCTGACAATAATAATAATAATAATAATAATAATAATAATAATAATAATAATAATTAATAATAATTCCACCGTTTTGGTACCAGTAATACATAATGGCATGCATATTGATAATTCAGTCTAAGATTAATTTCTTTGTGCATATTATTCTTGTTTGTAATTATTGTTCCTAAGTATTTGAATTCAGCCAATTTTTCTTCCTTTTTTACTTTTTTCAAAATTTCCCCCTTTTTGTCGTTAACTGTCCATTTATTCTAATTACTGTTAAACTCTAGCGGTCGCCATGTTTATTTTCTCGCAACCGAACTCGCTTGTAACATTTTATTGAGAATTATAATATCGAGTTCGATATTATGAGTGGGTTTTTTTTTTTTTTTTTTTTTTGAAAGATCATGTTTTCCCTTTACAGAGATTTAGGCGCTCTCCCCCTACAGGGAAGAATTTGAACCATACTAATTTAGTTACACTTGTTTTCGTATAGATGTCATTTTGAGTGGTCCGTGTTCCGCCTCATACTGACATCTAGGAAACCAAGGTAGTACTAGGACGGGAAAATTCCGTAAAAATTTTGCTTAGAGGCCTTTTTATTCAGGCTTAAGGATTTTTTACGAGCCTGAAAATCTTCAGACTCGGGACCCACTGTTTAAAGTCCCTCCCGGAGGACTTGCTCCTTGGATTTTTCCGTCCTAAAAAATCCATCGACCCCGGCCGGGTTTGAACCCGCGACCCTCGGGACCAGAGGCAAGGAGTATAACCACTAGTCCACCGCGGGTTCGTCTGAAGTGAAAATTTAAAAATAGATCTATCGGTACCATATTTCGATTTTTTGCAACGAAACTCGGTATATACCATATAAATAACAGGAATAACATATTCTCAAGAAAGTACTTAAATCCGAACATACGAAGTGGGAGATTTATCTAAACATCGCTCTAGCGGCCGTCGCGTTAGCTTTGTTCTCGACGAGTTACTTAACAAAATAGGGCTGTATTCCGTAAACCAACAAGATGGAACCATGAATTCGACTTGCTGAGGAATTCACTTTGTTTACGTCATTTCTGCGTGACGGACTTTTGATGGTTTGGGAATCCGTATTTTTGTGAAGATAAGAGTGCGCCAAGTCCCCCGGTTTATTTCTGGACATTTCAAGTATCAAGAAATAAACTGTATTACTCCGTTGATATTACACATTGGAGGGTGTGTCCCAACCCGCCGGTTGGTCAATGTCGCTGGTTTTTCTTATCTTCAGCGATATCAGCGTGAAATTTGAAAAAAAAATGGTAATTACAAATAACATTACCACTTTTAAATTAAGTCGAAATAATTTGAAAATCAAAATAAACTGTTAAGATAACAACTTGAACTCATTTTCTCAATCCGGGAGCGAAGCCACCCATCCCTCCCGCCCTACTTGGCTATAGCTCAACCGGCCATATAGGTAAATTCCTCCGCCTGTGGGGATCCGGGAAATTATCCGTGGCCTAGCAGTGCCCGTCTGCCACTGTTTTCTGCGAGCCTCTCAATAAGTTGGGCTGCGCAGTCAGCGCTCGCTGACGTGCTGAGATGACAACAAGATCACTGATTGTGTCCTGGGGACTCACTGACCATGTGACAGCTGCCAGATACTCGAACTAACACCTAACATGTGCTATCCGCCTTAACCACACGCCACGAACGTAAAATAACTTCAGTGGCGAGTTTAACTCCCTTCTGTGGAAGAAAGTTTACTCCATTCCATAAAACGAGACCGCCACGGACAATTCCGCCTACCATCCCGCTCCTGCCGGTTCTCAAGACTCTTTGCAGTCAGGCGTTCACCGGAAACTAAATGTTGCTCTCTCAACTATAAAAATTACGTACGTTTTGTGAGTCCGTCTTCTTTAATCCTCTTGAAATAATTTGACGTTTTAAAGAAGCACATTTATAATAAACCGTTTCTAGGTTTTGACTTCTTTATTAACTTTCTATTGTTACGAAGAAATAATAAGAAAGTAACATGAAGTTGCCTTAAGAACTAAAATCCGATTGTGGAAAATTAAGTGCACATTTGACATAGGTTTGTTTTCTAAGTAACTGTTTATTATTATTATTATTATTATTATTATTATTATTATTATTATTATTATTATTATTATTATTATATTAGTAGTAGTATTGTTAGTATTATTATTATTATTATTATTATTATTATCATTATTATTATTTTAAAATTATAGTAACCCTATAATGCCTCTGTTACATATGTGTAACATTGGGAATTTATTTCATTATTTCCACAATGTGGAAATTAATATTTACCTGGAATGCCTGATTTACAGTTATGCAACAATGTTAGGGATGCATTTGATTTTGCTACAACTAGCCCTACACGTTGTGTAACTTTTAAGCCGTAACTACAGTACCTCTAGGATTAAGTTAATTTAAGGTTATTAAATCTTTTGATTGGAATTGAATTTTATTCATGTCTACTGTATGTATATTTAAAAGTCAGTAGTTCACCCAACTCAGATCGTTGTGGGAGGCCTTTCGCGAGTCGAAAACGGTTGGGAACCGCTGCTCTAGAGCAATGAGATGATTATGTCTGACATAAATAGTTTCTGAAAAACGTATGTCCATGAATCATATATATATATATATATATATATATCGTATTCGCCTTGTTTATTATGATAATATGAGTGAATGATATATCTTGTCCTTAATATTCGTGTTGCTTCGGAGGTGGCCCCGGCATCACTCTTAGAGACCATCTATGTTCTTGTGAGGTCAAAATGTATATATGTAAGTGTTGAGTTTAAAATCCTCGTGAAAGGTGATGTGCATACAAGGCCCGGATAACGTGGATCACGTAAAAGTACTTGCAAAAGTACTTAGTTTAATAAACTAGGGGAGGAAAAAATGAAAGTTTACTTTTTAAGCTATAAAACAATATGATGTCCTGTGTTAGCAATATTGATGACATGATAAATGTTGTGTCGTTTCAGACGAGTACACATCACCAAGGCAACGCTTCTCCAGTTGAACGACCGCTTCCAGGTGGAGCCTGGTGAGGGAGGACAGAGAGAAGGTTATCTGGCAGACCACAAAGTGGAGACTTACCTAATCATACCTCCAGCGGTCAGTATCCTATCTTCAATTAGTTAACTTAATAAATGCATTAAGAGCTAAAATGTGCTGCCCTGTGCGATGTACTATAATCTATATATCCTGCATTATTAGTGACTAGTTACCTATCTGGGACACGCCGTAGTCTAGTGGTTAAGGCACTGCGCTACAAGCCGGGAAGTCGAAGGTTCGAGTCCCGGTGGGTCAGGATTTTTAAACTGACCCAAACCTTCTGGCGGCACTATGGCCCTGAGGTCGACTCAGCCTCCAACGAAAGTGTTCTGGAGTAAAGCCGGCCGTCACGCAGGGCTGACAACCCGACTGACATCAAGTGCCGATTGTCCAGAAAAGCAGGAGCCTTAACCTCCTACTACCCCAAGGGCCTCCTGAGGCCTGTAGTGGGATCACTTTTTAGTTACCTATATAACTTATCGTTACTTAACAGATAACATGGATTAAAATTGGTGCTAGCGACAAGTATGACAATATGATTATTCACATTTCCGCTAAAGTCAATTGTCAAATTGTGTATTCAGTTTAGGTTAAGTAGATTATGTCGTATTAGGTAGTTTAGGGTTACTCAGCGACCTTTATTATCTGTTAGGGGTTTTCTCATAAGTTGGCTATTCTGTTCAAGCAATGATTAATATTTATTTACCATATTTACGTAATGTTAAAATGGCGTATTTTATATTATTTTTACCTCAACTTCTCATTAATTTAATATAAGGAACATGGGGTGTGTAAAGCTAAATTTTGAAGTTATATGACTTTTTTTTAAACTGGACGTTCGTATTTATTAACCAACAATGAAGTAAACTATGAATATGGCTGACTTGGAAATACTTCAGTTCTGCTCCAATAGTAGGATAACTTGAGTTTTAATTGCAAGTAGAGCAGCATTTTCAACATTTTGAGCCATGTTTTTTATGGATATTTGGTCTTTCGGCAAGAGCCAGCGCGCCACTGACACTCTGTAATTCGTGCCCTGTCATGCAGTCATACGTATTAGATGTCTGGTAGTTCAGATGTTGTTCGCTGTAATAGCTCAGTCAGTAGCATGCTTAACACTGAATGTTGTAATGCCGGGTCAAATTTCCCTTATTGGTTTTTGTACTTTTATTTCCTTTTTTATTTTTTATTTAGAGGAGGATACTGACTTTCTGATACTCTGTTTAAGCATAAGTATTTATTTTTAATTAAATTAATTGCATGAATGGGGGCACGCCGTAGCGTAGTGGTTAAGGTACTGAGCTACAAGTCGGAAGGTCGAGGGTTCAAGTCCCGTTGGGGTCAGGATTTTTAAACTGACACAAACCTTCTGGCGGCACTATGGCCCTGGGGTCGACTCAGCCTCTAACGGAAATGAGTACCAGACGCTTGTTCTGGGGGTAAAGGCGGCCGTCACGCAGGGCTGACAACCCGGCTGACATAAAGTGCCGATTGTCTAGAAAAAGTGGGAGCCTTAACCTCCTACTACCCCAAAGGGCCTCCTGAGGCCTGTTGTGGGATCACTTTACTTTTTTTAATTTAATGAATTTTTTACATGAAATGCGCAGGTAAAAATTATTTTTAAAATACTATGCACTTAGTCTGTTCATACCAACTGCTCTTGCGCGTGCCCGTGATACTAACGACTGATATTTTGGCTGCCTGTAACGAAATAAGAAATACTCCAGGAATCTTCGAAGGAGTGCGAGCATCATTTCAGCACAGATGTAATTTTTACTTACTATAGCAAGGGCAACACTTTGAACAATACCTATGATCTGTTTTTGAAGCAAACATGAATAAAGATATTTTATTTTTCTGTATTTTTAAATCATGCCTCCTTTACCAAGTGTACTGTAATATAATAAAACAAGTTGGTTTTCATTTATTATTATTATTATTATTATTATTATTCCTGAATATTAACATCTTTATTGTAAAACGAGGTATGAATAACGAATTTGATTTCCTTTATTATTCTTCCACTGACAAGTCAAACATTTGTAGGGCTTAATTAAACTATTTATTTATTTATTTATTTATTTATTTATTTATTTATTTATTTATTTTGTTATGCCTTTCCTTCAGGTTTGTACTAAGTTTCGCGTCATAAGACTTGATTCATACAGTATTATTTTAACTTAAAGTAGTAGTTACGTTAATGCGTAAATAGCCTTGTTATTTCGTCCGTCTGAACCATGCAATTTTCACTTACGAATACTTACTGTAGTTACCTAGTGTGCTATACAGTATTCCTTCTTTTACACTAGCACAGATTATGTAATTTATTACTTTCCTGCATCATACTAAAAGAAATTCTACAGTATTTTGTACTAAATTTCCAAACATCTTACACAAAAAAGAAATAAAGAACATAAGAAAATATAAATAAGAGGTCAGCATGTCTGAGGTTTTAACCTTACATTTCGAACGAACGATATTTCGTACCTGGCACGTTACCACTGAGCTAAATGGCCTCAGGAAGTCAAACCGCAAATGAAGGCTGCACCATGTAACAGCTTATCATAAGTAATGCCACGAGTGATTTCCAAATTATCGATAAATTCACGACTCACGAAGTGAATTTATCTAGAGAATTTGGAAATCAAGAGTGGCATTTGTTAGGACTATTTAACGAATAAAATTAAGCTGTTTACTCACAAATCATTATTTAACTATAGTTATTTTAAAATATTTATATATTTAATGTAAACGGCGATGTTTGAAAACAAATGAGAAACGATAGGTACGCTTCTACTGCTTCTTTTGTTTATCACTGCAACCAGATCATACTATTTATTGCCAAAGGAACGCAATATTGTAAGGAGGAGCTTTCTTTAATATGGTAATTATAACACTGATAAATATTTGGTGAAACACGACTCTGATTGGTTGTAAAACAGAAATCATTGAAACGTGATTGGTCATTGACTCCCATTTGGGGCATGAGTTAAATAGTCAACGAAATCTTCGAAATATTGTTAGTGGCGTATTGGCTCCTAATACATTTTATATTATAACGTGCAAGTTTTAATTTATAGACTACAAGTTGCATATTTCAAATTGTTTATCTAAGACTCCTCTACAATACCTGAAAGCTTGTCGGTGTTATTCATTAACATTCTGTATGTATAAAATATATATATATCATTATTTACATAAGCCTATTGCTATATTTTTTAGATTTTTATTTATGTAGGAGATATTTCTAGTAGACTGCGATGAGCAGGATATGTGGCACGAATGGGGAATGAAAGAAAGGCATGGAAGCTTCTTGTAGAAAAACTAGAAGGAAAGCGCCCAGTTGATAGACCAAGAATGAAATGGGAGAATAACATTAACCATGATTTGAAGGAAGTAGAATATACAGGGAATGAATGGAAAACATTAGCTAAAAATAGGGATGTGTGCAGAGCTTATGTCCGCGTGGCCATGAAGCTACGGGTTCGATAGTGTCAGTGAATTAGTTAGACTGTTATTACATCGCATAGAAACCACTTAAAGTTTTACAACATAAAGCGAAAGCATGACTGATCTATTACCATGGTGCAACAAGGAGGTGGGGTGGCTAGGCCATGCTCATTATGAAAATTAATTCCGCAATTTAGTTGGTAATTTATTTAATTACACGGACACTTGTCATCTCGACTTCTATTTAAAATTGTTAAATTAAAAAAAATTAAAATGATGGTTATTCCAGTTATATGGATGTGAAGCTTGGTCTCTTACGTCCGCCATATTAGCTGAGGTGGTATGTTCCTAACTAGTGAAGCCCAGGTTCGATACCTGGCGGGATTGGTTGTTTTAATTATGAAATTTCTGATTTCGGGGTCTAAAGAGATTGTGGTGTACAATCTTTAATCGCTACCAGATACCTACATTAAATTGCAAACCCCTCCACAGTAAATTTGCTGAAAAGGCATGTGGTACTGTTGACAGCGATTTCACGTTAAGCCTAACGATCCCTTGGTGCTTTTCGACAGGAGTAGGCTAAGTTCCTACACCAGATTTCACATTTTCCCTTTTCTTCGCCATAATATCTCATACAACACACTTGGCACTATACGAACACATAAGCATATACTCATCCTATACTCCTCTCTATACACAATACAAGAGTACTTCTTCTATGTAAGGTGATCTGCTGAAGAGGTGCGAAAAATAAAAGTATACCATCTAACCGCGTAGCTCGGAACTGAAGCACGAAAAGTAATGTGGGTAACATTGGAATATAAATAATTAAGTTTTAGAGAGGAGTAAAGTTTGCGAGTATACAGGAATAAAGTGCATAGGAAATTTGTCTATTCTATCCCACTATGCCACCTGTGAATATTCTATCGGAGAACAACTGACTGCTAGCTCATGTTGGCCAATGTGATAACGCACGTTCCCGTTAGATCCAATTTCCAACATGTTTACTCACATATAAGGGGATTCTATCCCAGATGTCCACCTACATTAATGGACAAGTTGGGGTGAGAAAATGGGCAAGATAATTTTAGATAGGTAAGTTAGCATTTAGTTTCGGCCAGTTCGGGTGAGAAAATGGGCGAGTTAGTACACCAGATCAGTTTAGCGTTCACTTGTTTGTTAGCGGATTTTGTGATAAGTTGGCTACACTGTCTGAGCAATGACTAATACATATTTTACATTGCAAATTGTGATGATTTTAGGTTACTTTGAGCTAAACTTCTCACTTCTTTTTAAGACATTTCTCAATTTTTTTTTAAAATCAATATATTATGAAGGGCTTTGGGCAGTAACATGATAAGCCACATTCTGTTAAGAAGTGTCATTTATTACAATCATAGCAAATAAATGTTTTGAAATATCCATAAAATCGTTTGCAAGTTCGTCAGTGATGAGTTAAAACATATAGACACACACTGTATTAACTACAATACTGTCCAATTAGTATTTACAATTTTTTTAAAACATTACAATCCTTATATCTCAGAAAAAAACAATATGTGGCTTTTCATATTATTGCCCTAAGCCCTTCATATATATTTCTCTCATGTAATTATTCACATACTATAACATTCAATTGTGTTTTTTTTTTCAGTTTCTTATTTGAATTTTAGAAGGCATAGGATCTCCGGGTTTCTATTATAATTTATTTTTACCTCTCTTCACACCAATTCCCCTTAGATGACTATATTTTTAGGTACCTGTAAAGTAAATAAAGTTTTATGTTCGCAGAAAAATGAAACAGATGATCCTAGAAGAGGTTCTTCCACATCTACCACTGGCCTGAAAGCTGATCAGGGAGGAATGACGTCACCATTCAGAAACAGATCTCCTTCAAAGATGACAAAGTACGTGGAGTGTTGGGGTGCGGACAAACCCTTCGCAAACATCACAGAAAGCACACTTGCTAAGAATATCGGCCTCACGGTGAGTCTTCACAAATATATCCTCTTTTTTCTTCTTTATACTGTTTGCACTTCTTATTATCTGAAACACAATATGGCGAGAAAAAATAACGAGCATTATATTTTACCTCCTAACTAACTAACTCATTGACTCTATCTTCATTGCAGCACGACCATAAGCTCTCCATTCATCCCTATCCTGACCTAATGTTTTCGAATCATTCCCTTTATAATATACTTCCCTCAAGTCATGGGTAATGTTATTCTCTCACCCCATTCTTCGTATACCAACTGGCCGGTTTTCTTGTAAGAAGCTTCCATGCCCCTCTTTCATTCTCCTTTCGTGACACATGCCCTGCCTTTCGCATTCTTATTATATCTGGTTTCCTACTAAGATCGTGTTGCTCGCTATAATGCAGTCTTCTCCATTCGCCTGCCTGTTCATCTCTCTTTGGTCAAAATAGTTTCCTAAGAACCTTATTCTCAAATACTCGTATTCTTTTCTCCTCCCTTTAAGTAAGCGTCCATTTTTCGCATCCACATAATAGAACTGGGAGAATGACATTACATATATTCAGTTTAACGCTTTTTTTAGAAATGTTGGAACAAGAGTCCCTGTAATGCATAGTGGAAAGCATTTTCAGAATTGAGTCTATCTTTAATATCTTTGTGCATCTCATAGTAATATTTGTAATTATTGATTTTACCTACATATTTTTCATTACTTATGTTTTATAAATGCGGCAGAAGCAGCTCCTCTGTAAAGAGCCATTAGTTCCTGGTTACGGTCCATATTTTTGAGAACGTAAATTACAATATAGCGCAGTTTATTTCGTATTAAAGTCATGTTTCTTAACGTTCTTTCAAAACAAGTATATATATATATATGGTATGATAAGAAAAATAAATGCCTGGACGGGATTCGAACCCGGATATATATATATGCTTAGATGTAATTCTGTGAGAGAAAGAACTAACTGGGCCTGGTAATGTACTGTCCTGTGCAATCGGGGACATTGAGACGTCTTATAATTATCTGATATTAGTGTTTAGTTCTAATCACGGGAGAGGCAGGTGTTAAGACACACGTTAACAATGTTGTAAGACGCGCTAATTAATTGCATAATCAAATAGATATTGTACAATTAGTAAAAAAAATTCCTTGGACTAGAATAAAAAGGTAGTAAAAATGTAAAGATAAAAAAATATCTAACTTATTATTCTGCTATCTCTAGAAATGGATTACTTACGCAGAAGTGCCAGAAAGTCAAAATTAGAACATGTCACAAATAAGGAAATTAGAAGCATAATGGAAGCAGAAGAAAGCATAATTGAAAGAATTGAAGAGAAGGAATTAAAGTGGATAGGACATATTTTAAGAATGGAAGATGTGCGATGGCCAAAGTAACTATATCAATGGTATCCGACCAGAAAGAAGAAAAGAGGGAAACCAAAGTTAACATAGAAGGAAAACATGAAGACATTAATGCAAGCAAGAGGGCTAAGCATTGAAGAAGCCCAAGACCGTAGCTTTGGAGTTTTGGCACGGGAAGACGGCAGCAGCTGTAAAAAGCCGAAGAAAGATAGATAGATAGAGATTATTTTGCTATAGAAAACATGAATGTGAATTAATTGAGATGAATTAAGAGATTAATTAATTGGGTTCAAATAATGTAATTTAATTTTATATTGGGCCTATTGTTGAAGATGAATAGAGATGTTATTGAAGACAGACTAAAAATCTGTAAAATCCCTGTGGTGCGAAAGTCCAATTTCAAATTATAACATAGATTTACAAAAATGTTGATATTGTGTCTTGGAGGATGGAGCGAGACGAGGGAAAGGCACCATGGAGTTTAGGTGAGCGAGGTTTATATTTAAATGGTTTCCAAAATCTTCTAAAGGATATCCATCCATAGTAATTCTGCCCGAAGGCAGGTCCTTCACTGCAATCATAGCATTTTCATGCTATGCTTGCAGCTTTACTAGGGAATTGTGTAGGTGTGGTAGCTTCCCGTTGCTTTCCACACCGGTGAAGGATGATGATGATAATGAAGATAATGATGATCATGATGATGATGGCTATATGATTTCGGGGACCGTTTGGGCCTTAAAGTTTTCCTGACATTTGTCTTACAGGTGAGGAAAAACCCCGATAAAAACCTCACCCAGAAAAACTGCCCCGACTGGGGATCGAACCCGGGCCCGCTGCGTGACAAGGCAGCACGCTACCTCGAGACCACAGCGGTGGACCTAAAGGATATAACAGTTTTTTTAACGAAAAGTTCTATCAATATCATATTAATAATTATAAACTTTGAAATAATGTATATTATTTAAATGCACATTATACATATATAATTTTCATGAAATTTGACTATGTGAACTTAATAATAGTTATACTAAAATGTTCCTTTTCCAATTTGTAAATAAATAGCTCTCTCTCCCTCCCTCCCTCTCTCTCTATATCTATCTCTATCTATTTCTCTATCTATCTATCTCTATCTCTCTCTATCTATATCTCTATCTATGTTTCTCTCTATCTTTCTCTGTATCTATCACTTTCTATATATATATATATATATATATCTGTTTATCTCCAGCTCTCTCTCTCTCTCTCTCTCTCTCTCTCTCTCTCTCTCTCCCCCTCTCTCTCTCTCTATATATATATCTGTCTATCTCTATATGTCTCTCTATCTCTTTCTATCTCTCTCTCTATCTATGTCTCTATCTATCTATCTACATATATATATATATATATATATATATGTATTTATTTATGTCTCTATCTATCTCTCTATGTATATATCTCTATCTATGTATATCTACCTATCTATCTCTCTATCTATATATATCTCTATCTATCTATTTATATCTATATATATATATATATATATATATATATATCTATCTCTAATTATATGTCTCTCTATCTCTCTCTCTCTAATGTAACTTAATACTGAGTGATTTTGAGTTGGTATTTCAATTCTCATCCTTATCAAAGAACAGGATAATTTTAACTTAACTAAAGAAATCTGGTTATGTAATATTTCACATGTAATGATATTTTCGTTATTGATTACTCATTAAATAAAATATTTAAAATACAGTGTTCTTGACTCATATCAAAGATAGTTTACTGGCATTTAGGGTACAATTTATCCCATAGTGATCAGCATAATTTCTTATTGGTTAAGCTTAATTAACTTCTCGTCCAGTATAATGAGCCATTTAACCCCATAAAATCTCAGAATCCATCCCTACTCCCTCTAGGAACCCATTATAGTTCCCAAACCCACAAATGCTACCAACCTTATGGAGTAAAATTCAAGAAACTTATTCAATGATAATATCGTCCTCTACCTTGATAGTATAAAGCCCATCGGAAAAGCCCAATAACCCCTAATCGTAACAGTAAGTAGCGTACGTTGCCTGCCTCTTCACCACTGCTCCTGCAGATCCAAACTGTCAATAGATTTAACGTAAAAACAAGATAAATGCAACATATTGATCACTAGTATCATTAAATCTATATTAACTATTTTAAGTTCCACATAACAAAACGTGTTTACAATTCTTGCGCACGTTCTATCTGTGGTATTCGCAAATTTGACCATGTTACACCGCCTTGTCATGAACACTCTAATACCTCTGGTTTAACACATTTCTGTCGATAACAGTGTGTCTTTGTTGATAATAAAGATCATCATCAGCACCAAAGATTAACCTCGAGGTATTTTCCGCTCAAGTTAGAATAGGTCTGTCCATCTTTTACTGGGCCTTCCTATATTTATTCGTCCTAGTGGTCTGTAACGAAGAATCTGTTTCGGGATTCTGTTGTTATCCATTCAGTAATATGGTCCATTCATCTCCTTATTTTACCTATTTTGGGACGTTTCCTGAAATGTCATTCTATTTCATACTTTTTTTAATTAGCCTACGTTAGGTTAGTTTTTAGAATATTTTAGGCCTAAAAATACAGTATTTTATATTAAATATACAAATAATAGTTGCATTTAATTCATCTGTGATTATTGTATGAAAATTCAAAGTGGCCGACAGTTACAACAATAAATATTTCACTTCTGCAAATTGTTTTACAGGTCTAAATATCATTAATATAAAATTCTACAAACATCCCATTAATTAAAATTGTATTCAATTGCTTAAGTAAATTTCGACCAACATATACTCCCACCCATGTTTGTTTTAATCATTTTCACAGTATATTTTGCTGTCCATGGAAATTTCATTAAATTTTGTTCAAATTGTAACTTATTTTATATTCTACTATGCTTTAAAAAATTAATTTATTGAAATATTCCTAGAATAACGGAATTTAAATTGTATAAAATTGCGTAAATATCTACCTCTCCAATACAGTTATTCTATGAAAATCCAAAGTGGCCGACAGTTACAACGCAAATAAATAAGTTTCACTTCCTCTGCAAATTTACAAATTTAAAAATATATTCACAATCATTATTTTCCAGGTCTAAATATGATTAATATAAAATTCTACAAACATCCCATTCATTAAAATTGTCTTCAATAGCTGAACTAAATTTCGGCTATTATACACTGTCAATCTGTATATGTTATCATCATGTTCGGTGCTACAGACTATTGCAGACCTTGACCATCCCTGTCCTCCCATAACCGTTAGACCCTGGTCCACACTGTCAAGTCATCTGGTAAGAGGTCTTCCAACTTGTCTTCTTCCCTCTATTTTAGAGAATGTTACCCTACAGGTGATGCATGTTTTTCAAGTCGATGTAGATGCCCCAGCCACCTCAGCCTTGAAGGTTAGTATCGACATATTAATCTATAATTCATGATTATACCTACAGTGCCGTTTGTCATTTTCTTTTATTAGTCCATATATTTTCCAGAGAATCTTTCTTTCAAAGACTTCTAATTTATTTTCAACATTTTTTATCAGTGGTCAAGTTTCATTTCCATACAGGATGACAGGTCTCAGGAGAATTTTGTATATTTTGGAGACTAAGATAACGGTTACTTAATATTTGTTTTTATTCCATAATAACATCTATTTCCTAATAATATTCTCTGATTAATTCCAGCTCTTATTTTATTCTTCTTCTTCATTAGTTTAACTTCTCATATTTTCTGTATTTTTACGTGCCACACCCCCTCCCCGGCCTTACAGACCTGTCGGGAGAGCGATTTTAACTATGGATCACATACATACTTTTTTGACCACACAAGGACATGGAGGGCATCCATGAATGAGTCATCAGCTCAATTCAGTGCCTCCTCCAAGACAACACAATATTAAGGCAAAATACGCCATTCACACACACATTCATACTAAACATGGCGAATATGATGATGATTATGATTGGGATGATGTTCGGGGACCATTTAGGCCTTAAAGTTTCCTGACGTTTGTCCTACAGTTGAGGGAAAAACCCGGAAAAACCTCACCTAGGAAACTTGTCCCGACCGGGGATTGAACCCGGGCCCGCTGCGTGACAAGGCACAACGCTACCTCGAGACCACAGCGGTGAACAGAACTTATTTTATTATCTGAACCCAAATATTTAAATATCCGAGATATATACCGGTATCTAGAAGCAATTGTCCGACATTTAAAAACAGGAAGGAATTTTATTAGCATACGTATGACATAGGATGCAGGACTCTCCAAGATTTTATTAGTCATTTCCGAAACTATGTAGCTATTGAGGTTGTTGCTCTCATGAGAAGATTTTAGCAGATATCGAAAACTACCTTAAAAAATATATATAGTAACTTGCGGACCCGGCAGACGTTGTCTTGCCCGAACGTTCAATTCTCGTGTTATGTCGGACGATAAAAATATAAGTTACTTTTTTAACCATAAAATTCACTAATTAATAAGTTCGCAAGAAAACTCCTCACTGCCATCTGTTGTCGTTCAAGAAGCGTGCATTAGGACGTCACTTTGTTGTCACGCGAAATATATCGGTAATGCAGATAACTACACATCTGACATTAAAAAATCCTATTACCCGATCACAGCGCCTCCGATCGGTCCAATTGTGAATCTAAACCATCCAGGGACTTACTCAAACACACACAACATTTCGTCAAAATCGGTCTAGTCGTTTAGGCAGTACCGGTATTTAATTTCGGATTTCAAGTAAACCCCCACTTCTAACGGTCGGATTTCGCTCTTTTTTTTATAATACATACATAGGATATTCCGAGTTTTGTTGTGAAACATCGAAAATAACGATCGCTAGAGCGATTTTTAAATTTTCGTTTCAGGTGAACTCCTACGCCTAATGATTTTAGAACATAATAGATAACGGCTAAACATTCGCCACATCTGAAACCGGTTGAAGAAGACCGGTTGAACGGTTTAGAAGTCTATAAAGGACAGACATACATTCGTTTTTATATGTATAGACAAAAGCTGGTGCATTGTAGGCTATAACTTGTACAGTCCACAGTTATAATAGTATATAAAATATATAAGATTATATTTTTTATATAATGTCTCTCACGACATTTATTTTCTTTGACAGAGGCAACTTTTTTTTTTCTTCTCCTTCATGAAGAATTCTAATATTCGCTTCCAAACATTAATACTGGCACATTCAACAAGAAATAAGGAAAAGTAACCTAAAGTATTGTAATGTATTTACAATTTATAAATTAAGTACTTTACTATTATTATGTCTCGGTATCCGTACATCGACGCTCTCTTGCGGGAGTTACTTAACCAAGCTAATTTATTTATGTTTATTTCCCTACGATGCCAGTGAATGGCAAGTGGTTAGCTCATCGCTCAAAATACATCTAGTAAGCAACTAAAGTATTAATTGGATGGGAAAGACCGATTAAATTTTGATCACAGATTCAAATTTAGATTTGATGTTTTTTTTACGAGTCCGAAAATCTTCAGATATGACACCCGCGGATTAAAGGCGCTCCCGGAGTTCTTGTCATCCTAAAAACCTATCGTGCACAGCTGGGTTTGAACCTGCAACCCTCTAGACCAAAGCAAGGAACTTAACCCATAGATCACCGAAGCAGATTCTGCCCTTATTAGAAAAAGCAAAAACGTTCAAATCATGATGATAAATTTACTTTTACATTATTTTCATCACTGTATGTAATATCTTTCATATTTAATTATCAAGAAGTGTTTGATGTTGCTTTTCATTGCCGGAGAGTATTTGAAACATTTTCCACTTCATGAAAATGCAAATAAATTCAACAAGTCGTGTGTAGTTAGTAATATGACAGAAGCGAAGATAAAGTAGATCGCACATAACAAAAATATAAATATATTTTATCCGCGGGAATAGCGCAAGTATGAAAGTGCTGTTTTACAGTTAATTCTTGTTTAATTCCTCTTTACATACAAGCTGCTTCTCATCTCACATATTGTTTACAGGACAGAAATCCTCATTAAAATGTACTACACTATTTCCATCGCATTAATCACAATGTTAATGTCAGTTCTCGGGAATTTCGCTAATTCTTCCGAAATTTCCTCTTTTAGCGAATTCCGAATGAATGAAGCTATTGAAACTGTTCTCATGAAAATATTTTTGAAAATGTGTTATATCACTTCGCCTGTCCTATCTAGAAGACGCCAAAAATGACTATGACAAACATATATATTTGAAGTGGTTAGAAGTAAAGGGATGTAAGTGATTTCCACCCCCCCCCAAATAAATTTGGTGCATAATTACATTCTTGAAGTATAATTTAATTTAGTGGCAAAGGAATAACGTAAATAAAGAATTGTTGTTATAATTATCAATTATCTATGATTATCGTATATAACTTCAACTTTAAACACTTTTTTTTCTCAATACTCCAAAACTTGCACTTACACCCCTTTGCTTCTGTCCCATATGTGTGTGCGCGCGCGCACATGTTAATGCTCTATAGCAGTTGTCATTGTTTCATCGAAACCGAACATGGCATATAGCAGCTATATATTTTATTATAAAAAAACTTGCTCATTAGAGGATTGCCTCAAGGACAAAGTGATACAGACAATTAATTTTCAAAATTGATGAAATATTTTTTTAAATACTTTAACAAATTTCAAATTGTAATTGAAGTATATTTTATAAAGTAGACATTTTGTAAACATGCTTTCTTAAAATTGAAATTGATCCTCTAATGGCAGCGATGACAATTTTAGAAAGATACATTCTGTCTATATCTAAGAAATTCCAAAATTTAGCTAAGAATGCTGGTATAGTACCTCTTGCCCCGACCATCAATAAAGGTAAGGACGAGTTTTTAACTAGCAAAATCAGACCATTAGGAATAGGAGTTCATCTGAAAAGAAAATTTAAAAACCGCTCTAGCGGTCGCAATTTTCGATGTCTCACAAAGAAACTCACTATATTTTATTTAAATAAACGGAGTAAGGT
Source organism: Diploptera punctata (assembly GCA_030220185.1). Taxonomy (NCBI): domain Eukaryota; kingdom Metazoa; phylum Arthropoda; class Insecta; order Blattodea; family Blaberidae; genus Diploptera; species Diploptera punctata. The sequence continues at coordinate 2,244,853 of JASPKZ010003841.1, forward strand.
ATTCTACAAAAAATCAGTGAAATCCGACAATTATAAGCGGGGGTGTACCTGAAACCCTAAATTAGAATTTCGCTCTAGCAACCGTAATGTTTGGTTCGTTGCAATCTATATCATACATTTAATTGACCCTTAAATTTACAAAGTATCCTATAAGATACATTGGTTTATTTGATTTAATATTTTTAATAAAGTAATTGAAAAATGAATCGGTTCATATTATTTAAATTGATGTCAAATTACACAAAATATGCAAATATATATTAACGTACGGTTAGCATGATTTTTTCCCTGCAGTCCGACACTTTTAAATAAGGTGGCATCAGAAATTGAGTTTCTCCAATTTAACAAAAGAATATGTATTCTATAAGTCAAGAAAAACCGTACCATAAATTCGACTTGCTGAGGAATTCTCTTAGTTTATGCAGTTCCTTGGGAGACGAACTTTTTTTTTTCAAATAAGTACATAATATTACTTAAAACAATTTAAATATTCGTGCGTTACCTTGGGTAGAAAAATAACTCAAGTGTGCTTTAGAAAAATCTAGAACTTCAAAGTACTGGAGAGCAAGACTGTTAATGATTTCAGTGTTGGATGCAGCACATTGGACACCAATCAACACCAATTTCAGAAAAATTAAACTTATGATTTTTTTCAGGAAGTTGCGTCTGGTTTGTTTCCAAATTGATTTGGAGTAGTTAAAATTAGTTATTTTATAACTAATTTAATAATTTAATTAGATTTGTTTTGAGAAGAGTTCACATATTCCAAATGCTAATATAAGGTGCATCATAAGCCAATTAACAAAAATGCTAACAAATTTTGACTTATCTTAACCTTATATTTGATCTCTTTTGTTTATCGTAACTTATTATATCGAATTTCAGTCGGTTAGTTTTTAAGATACCTTGTTCCTGAAAATGGCCACAATTATATCGAGTTTCTGACCATGTGCAGTGGTTAACTGATTTATGCCGCAACCTTTATTGTAAATTTATTTCATTCATTCATTTTGAGAATTTTCCTCATCATTGATGGTTTTCTTCAACCAATCTTAGTAATTAACAAGAATTTAAAATAAATAAATAAATATAAATGACTACCGACTTATAGACTATCAGTTTGCAACAAACATTCACAAATGTCCCTTAATTAAAGTTCTCCATCGTTCTCTGTCCTCCGTGCCTTCATCTGTTATACCAAATTTCCTCACTGAATTTTGAATGTTGTTCTACCACGTTGTTCTTGGTCTTCCTTTTCTGTTCCTTCTTTCAATGTCCCATGCATAGACGGCCTTTGGTAGTCTTCCATCCTGCATTCTTCTTACGTGTCCATACCATTTTTGCCTTCTGTGTTCAATCTCATCCATTATATTTCTTTCTGCATTCATCCATTTTCTAATTTCTAATTTTTTCCACTCGAGATTTTCTGGCAGCACTTCTCTAAAAATCCGTTTCAACTGAAGTTATTCTGTTGACATGTTGTTGTGTGATTGTCCAAACTTCCGACCCATATAACATTATACTTTCTAGTACGGATTTATAAATTAGTTTTCAGTAAAATTTATTTTCATGTAAATATAGTTCCATTAAATTTTCAATGTTATCCTTTAAGATATGTTGGTTAAACTTATTTAGTATTTTTAAGAATACGGTTCAAATACGAACGATAGAATTTACTTAAATTTATGACGAATTACTCAATATGCAGTTGATCCTAATAATTGACAACTTTAGTTTTTTTTTTATGGAGGTTCGGCACATTTAAATAACTCGCACCAGAAATTACATTTCGGTAATTTAAGGATGAAGTCCAGTCCTCTATGGTTAAGTGTTTGGAAATAGCTACAAAAACATAGTTTTTTTTTAAATTTTATTTTAAGATAGAAGTAAGTTAATAATATGATTATGGGATGTCAGATGTCGATGTTCAAATCGATCAAAGAGTCGTAAAAATAAGATATTGGACAGGAAGCAATAAAAACTACTTCCATTACTGAAATTGTCTTCGTTTTCAATATCTATAATTTACAAACAAAAGAGCACAAATACTCGTTTTCTTCGCATTGCAATCTTCGATAATATTCCCAGAATGGAGCATGTTACACTGATTCTATTTACATTTTAATTTGGATTAACGATTTATGATTAACTGTAAACATAAACCCATCTTAATAATTAAATCGTCCAATGTGAAATCCAGAAAACTAAGTATCACAGAGGTGTCATTGTTTTTCTCTTCTCCTTCACTGAATTGGGTCTATTTTCTATGTGTAATTTAACGAAGTTTCAATTAGAATTCGGTCATTTCCAACGAGCAGAAACACGATGTGTGACTACCTCAACTATAGTCGAACCTTTGAGTATTAAAATGGGCCATGTTCACTTTTGGTACAGTTACAAGTGACCATATGCACTGATAGCTCAAGAGTAGTCTATACGTATTTATGTTTTAATTGTATGTTTCTTGTGCTTCCACATCTATTAAAACAGATAAAATATTTTTTTCTGTGTATACTATTCATAATTTATGATTTAAACCAGTATATAGAAGAAAATGCAGTTTTCTCAAAATGTGACGTAATGAACATGGCCCATTTTAATACTCAAGAGCTCAGTTTAGAGCAATAAAACGAAACCGAAAAAATATTGGACTTGGGGTCTTTTCTTATTGGGTGACTCATTTGCTTGAATTAAATAACAAGAAATTATTCGATGCCACCACGTTGTCATTTCGACATTCTGGTATGCTCTCCGGCATGGCGTTATTGTAACCCACTTCTGAGGTTGGGGCGCCTGGAAGGCGGAGTTACGCTTCTCCGTTGATAAATGATAGACGATGATGATAGTAATGATCTCTCTGTATAACAAGAAATTATATTTTATAGTTTTCTGACTGGTATATCGGAATTTTCAATGAATGAAGATCGTATAGTTTCAGATATTACGTTTCTTCCATTTCAGAGTAGAAAAGCATATACCGGTAATGTTAAATTAATCTAACTTATGTTCCATTTTCTTTGGGACATTTGTGATTTATGAGTTAACACTGTATAGCAAGGAAATTGTTCTCTCGATATTTTTTTCTGGATCAGTTATTCTTTTTTCTTTTTCTTTTTTTTGCGCTGATTTCAAATATATAATTACTTTTTTTAGTTGTTAACGGGTGCTTCAGTTACATATAATCTTATCAGATTACAGCATTACTTTCATAGGTAATTTCAGGAATTCACGGACTCTTTCTGCCCGAGGTTCTCGGAAGTGCCTTTCGCTGTTCGCAGAATTTGGAGAGTCATCATGATATTTTCAGTACATTTATTTAGTTATGTGGTAATAAATCTCACGTTACGTTCCATCAGTAGAATTCCAGAATATAGGCCTATTGGATTGTCATTGTAACATAACATTATTGTACAAATATGTGGATTGATTTATTTAAAATGTTTACTTTCGCTAATGTTCGATCTAAATATTCACTTGGCCATGGTTCTTTGTGGTAAGAATATGCCCATTAATTAAAGGTAAAAATTTCGTCCGTCACGCAGGCACTGCTCAAACTAACTGAATTCCTCAGCAAGTTGAGTTTATTATCCGATTTTGTTTGCTTACGGAATACGTATTGTTAAATTGGAGATACTCGATCTAATCGTAGCTTATTTAAAAAGTGTCGGGCTGCATTGAAAACAAATAATGAATAACCTAATACCTGTATGTACGATATTGTTGTATAATTTGACACAAATATAAATAACACTGTTCTGCATGGATTTAGTTTTTTTTTAATAAATGAGCGTTTCTGAATCACAATTTCACACTGATTGCAAAAATGAATTCCGTTTTCGCGTACCACGTCAGATTTGTTTTTTACAATTCAACATTTTATGTTTTGAATATTTTTTTGTAATGTAGCCTACGTACTGTAGTAATATTACAGTGTGCTTATCGTTTGTTAGAAAGGTCCAAGAGTTTATAATTTCAACTTTATTACTTGAAATGTGAAATAATATAAGTATTGTTATGTTTATATTTTATATTATGTTTATATTTATTAAAATCTACTAACTATATCTGCCCCAGGTCCGTACAAAAATTTGTGGTTGTGTAAATGATCCAAATCTGTTTTGCTATATATGTGGGTCGTATATGTTAACAAAACAAAGAATCTATCTGCTTTTATAAAGAAAACTTACTTTCAATATTTTGGCATTAAGTTAGGAGACCAGGATAAATCGTGGTGCCCTCACAAAGTGTATCGTAGCTGTGTTGCAGAGTTGAGGAATTGAAAAAATGGAAAAATATGTCATTGTTCTTTGGTATTCATATGATTTGGAGGGAACCTACAAATCGTGGAGACGATTGTTATTTTTGCACAGTTAAGGTAGCACGATATAATGCTAAAAACAAGAAATATATTGTATATCCTAACATTCCCTCCGCCATTCAGCCCGTACCTCATGGTCCTGATATTCCGGTTCCCTTACACCCTGAATCAGATACATTGCCATCTGCATCCAGTAGCACTGAAACTGAATCTCCAGTGGATGATGAACCATATAATTCTGATCATGATAGATGTTTTAATCAAAGTGGGCTTAATGATTTAGTGAGGGATTTAAATTTGCCTAAAAAATCAGCAGAACTGTTAGGCTCTAGGTTAAAAAAAAAGTATTGGCTGAGGGTACATATTTTTAATGTTACAGGCATCGTGAGAAGGAATTTGTCCCTTTTTTTTGCTGAAGAAGAAAATTCAGTGCATTGCCAAAACATCCCTGCTGTCTTAAAATTTTATAACATAAACTACAATTCCAAAGAGTGGAGGTACTTAATAGATTCTTCTCAAAAAAAAGTCTTAAGGTGTTTTTCTTCATAATGGAAACATTCATCCTTCAATTCCTGTGACCTACTCTTTTGTTTTAAAGGAGACATATGAAAATATAAAGTTTTTGTTACAAAAACTGCAGCACGAAAACCATCAGTTGGTCAGCAAGCTGTTTCACAAAATACCCATGTTTCATATGTGAATGGAATAGCAGAACACTTGGAAAGGGAACAGTGGCCACGTAGGGCAAATTTAATACCGGGCGAAAAAAATATATAAGAAGTGAACCTCTTATTGATCCCTCAAAAGTATTGTTGTCACCTCTCCATGTAAAATTAGGTTCAACGAAACGATTTGTGAAAACTCTATATAAAAACAGTGAGTGATTTAAATACATTTGCGCTACATTTCCTTCATTATCCTATGAAAAAATTAAATCTGTTGTAATCGATGGACCGCAAATTCGAAAATGGATAATGGGCAGTCAGTTCAAGAATACTATGAGTCGAAAAGTGAAGTATGCCTGGAATACTTATAAGTTGAAAGTAATTTGTATTACGTTTTTCAAAGCTATCATTTCATTTCTAGTTATTCATTAATATTTTGAAAACCTGACGTGATGGGTGAAAATTGAGACCATTTTCGAATTCAGCGCAAAAAATCCGTTTAGAACCACGTATCAGATTAAAAAAAAACAAACAATAAGTTTTAAAATGCAGAACGGTGTAATATATACTGATTCATGTTTCCATTACTTTATTAAAAGTATTAATTTAATTTAATTAAATCAGTGTAGTAGGCCTACATATTGCTAATTTAAGGATTAGTTTAATAGTATGGTGTAAATTGAGACGGAGTAAGCATGGCGGTTGCTAGAGAGAATTTTTAGTTTCAGGTAAACCTCCACTTCTAATGGTCGGATTTCGCTGATTTTTTGAGAATTACTGCCTCGTTTTATTGTAATTGAATGAACTGAGTTTTGTTGCAAAACAAAAAACTGCGACCGCTAGAGCGATTTTTAAACACTTTTCAAGTGGACTCCTACACCTAATGGCCCGACTATGCTGGAATCTATCTTATTTTTTAATCGACTGCTATAAGCCAAACTTCGTTCTGATAGAAGAAACATTATGGCCGTTAGAAAGTTAAGAGGCATACACATATTACATATATATATTCTTTTACACCTATATATATATATATATATATATATGGTGTAAAAGAATTATACTGCACAAATTTAACTATGTATAGGGGGTATTATATAAGCAATTTGAGATAATGAACTAATGGTCTACGAATCAAAATGTCCAAGTTATGATTCAATTTGTAAAATGGTTGGTGGCACGCCACTGACTATTTCAATTTAAAATGGAAATAATATGATACAGAGACTGTAACTTGCAACAAGCATGCGCCATGATTCTACACCACCCATATGTGCTAAAAGTTTTCGTCGTTTGTTTTACAGGCGAGGAAAACTCTGAAAAAAATCTCACTTCAGGAACTTAAATTTCCACAAGCACAAAGTATAATTTTACAACTTATTATCAATCTTTCTTCCCATTTTAGTTTTAACATACTCCTCCCGTTTACATGCCTACGTGCTGATACAGGTTGTTTTAATATTTGCTTTGTCATCAAGCGCCACTTTAATTTTTATTATTATTATTATCATTATTATTATTATTATTATTATTATTATTATTATTATTATTATTATTATTATTATTATTATTTCTTTCCCTTGTCAACTTTTATATGGTGTAGCCTATACCTATTATGTATCGATAATCAACATGTAGATAATTCATAATTGTTATTATATGTATATATAATTTAACACTGGTGAAGTGGAAAAGAAGACCTTACGGTCATAACTCCATCAGATAAAACAAATGAAATAAAATGTATTCATACAAGTAGAAATACAAATATTCTGTTTTAGCTTGAACAATTACGGATAGTAAAGACTATTTGTTTCCTTCTTTTCAGAGTATATCCATGATAGAGTCCAATCTACTGCCAAGTAAAAATACGTGTTTGGAGTGCAAGTAAGTAACCATATTCTTCAACTATTATTATTATTAGTAGTAGTGGTAGTAGTAGCTTATGGCATATGCTGCAGTTGTACACATGATAGTGAGGAAATATTAAAAACAGACACATACTGTACTTATATTAAATAACACTAAGAAACTATAGCTAAAACTATTAATAAAATTAAATATACGGTCACATGTAGAAATGCATTATTATACAAAATCGGAATGGACACTTAACAATAAATGTGGAAAATGTTTAAGAAGTGGCGGAATTCAAATACCTAGGAACGATAATTACAAATATTATTAAGTAAAGAAAAATTAAACCCTGAAAACACATGCGATTGTGCTTTACTCTTCTTATACTTAATTATTTGAAGAAATATATTAAACTAAACTGCCTGCTGACGGATGCCCTAGAAGGAATGGTCAACGGAAAGAAAGTTAGGGGCAGAAAAAGACACCAAATGATAGACAATATTAAAATAAATGGTTTGTATGCGGATACAAAAAGGAAAGCTCAGTTAAGGAAAGAGAATGCTGAGTTTGCAGTGAAAGATCTGCTCTTGGGCAGAACACTATGTATCTATGTATAAAAAGGTGATTATTTCAGTTATACCACATGGATGCTAAATATGTTCTCTACAACGACTGCGGGCCTAGTAGTACAACGGTGAAAATGTATTTTTTTAAGTTGTTCAGAACTCATGTTTCTCATCTTTTTGAGCGCTTTAACGTGTTTTTTTTCCAAATTAATTTTTCTTCATAGCTGAAAAGTGAGAAAAAACACATTTAACGTGATATGTATAGGAAGCCAGATATAATAACAGTTAAGTCTCGTAGACTGCGATGGACAGGAGATGTTGTGCGTATGGGGGATGAAAGAGGTGCATGGAAACTTCTTGTAGGAAAACCAGAGGAAAAATGCCAGTTGGTAGACCAAGAATGAGGTGGGAGAATAACATTATCCATGATTTGAGGGAAGTAGGTTATACAGGGAATGATTGGAAAACATTAGCTCAGGATAGGGATGTATGGAGAGCTTATGTCCGCGCGGCCAGAACCGACAGGTTCGATAGTGCCAGTGAGTTAGTTGGTTTAGTTATGTATTTTTTTCACCTAATTGCCTTGCTCCGATTATTTCCAAAACATATACTTTGCATTTAATCGATCCTTCTGTTAATTATCACATTGGAAATGTAGATTCTTATCTCTCATTACCCTGGCCTATTGTGTATCCGTAAAAATGAACATTCTGATGTTAGTTACTACTGAAATTAATATTAATATTTACATGTATGTGTAAGTGGTTTTAATACGAATCCAGGAAGCTGATGAAATGGACACCAAGTGCTAATAGAATATTTGACCTGGAGCTATTCCTTCGCAATATCAGTGTTACAAACTGGGTGTTCGCCTTCAAACTGTCAATAAATTGACAGAGAAAACTTAGTTATACCAACTTTCACGTCCGTACTCCTGTCCATCACAAATGTTTTCTCTCTTTTTTTGGAAACGACATTTTGAGTCTGTTTCAATGATACAATAGGATGCCTTCAATTTCGCAATTTCAAATCTTCAGAGATTTCAACTTGATATAGTAAAATTCTCAAAAAGATTGGGTAATATGTGCAAACCGTTTCCACAGTCAAATAGACATATAAAATATATTTATGTATTTATTTACTTGCTTCTTTATTTTTATATCATAAAGTTGAGGATGACTGAGATCTCAGGTACCATTTTATATTTTAATTTTTACTTATTGACTTCAACGGTGTTTCGTAATGAATTAAAAAAAATATTGAGAAATCACGATTTGAGTACAGCATTGCACCAGAACGTGCTACTTGACATCCCACTGTTCTAATTCCTATATTGTTTCTACTGCTAGATTATGTAACTCCATTACGTTTTTAGTAATTAGTGCCTACTGGACATTAGCTTCTTTTAATAGCAATTTAAGTATTTTTTCTTCTGTAATTGGCCTCTCGACAGATTAATTCATATTTTCTGAACTTTCGTTTCTATAAAAAAAATTATTTGATTCATTTCAATGTGAGTTCTAATTTTATTTGAATAAAATTTACTTTTTTTTTAATGCCTCTGGTTGACCTTTTTGGACATTACTGGTACTCTCTCCTGTCATTGGCGCAAATGTAACCCACTTCTAAGGTTGGGGCGCCTGAAAGACGGGGTTACGTTGCCCCGATGATATGATGGGTGGTGCGTCAGGAGAGTCCTTAATCCTAAGCTTAATCTAAGATGAATATTAATGATGTTGATTGCGATGGCCATATGATGTTCGGGGTCCGTTTGGGTCTTAAAATGCCCTGACATTTGTCTTACAGATGAGGAAAAACCCCGATAAAAACCTTACCCAAGAAACTGTCCCGACCGGAGATCGAACCCGGGCCCGCTGCGTGACAAGGCAGCACGCTACCCCGAGACCACAGCAGTGGACTTATCTATTCTTTATTACTTTATTTAGGCCTGTATACTTTTTATATACTTTTTACAGATTGAATGGAAGAGAAAATGTCATAGCCTTAACTGTGCTAGTTTAAATAAAAAGTATCTAATGTTTATTATTATTAATATTTTGCGTGAATTGTGTATTTCGTCTTAATGTTGTGTTCTTTCGAGAGGCCCTGACATTGAGCTGATCACTCATTCGGGGACGTCTTCCATGTCCTTGTGTGTTAGAGAAGTGTGTGTGTGATACAGACTTTAAAATCCCTCTCCCTATAGTTCGTGCCACTGTAAGTCCCAGGTTGCGTGTGACATTTTTTATACTTATAAGGTGAGAAATTGAACTGAGTTAATGGAATTATTATTATTATTATTATTATTATTATCAATATTATTATCATTATAATTATCATTATCATTATCATCATCATCATCATCGTCGTCATCGTTATCGTTATTATTATTATTGTTATTATTATTGTTATTGTTATTATTATTATTATTATTGTTATTATTATTATTATTATTATTGTCATTATCTTCATTGTTGTCATTGTCATTGTTGTCATTATTGTCACTATTGCCATTATCGTCATTATTATCATTATCATCGTTGTCATCATCATTATCATTATTATTATTATTAATATTATTATTATTATTATTATTATTATTATTATTATTATTATTATTATTATTATTTATTTATCGTTGTTCTGAATGTTATCAACTTTGCTCTTACAGTATTGTGGCTTAAAATACCGGAAATAATATCAGTTATATAAAGGGTTTTAACTATTAAAGCTCGAAAGAGCCTACCTAAAAGCCGTCCTTTTTGTTTAGTGCTGTGATAGGTTTGAATGTGGTAAATTATACACTGAGTAATTATAAAAACCTTTGAAGCTAAGTAGTAATCCCTCTCTCTTTACCTTAGTCTAATGTATCCCTCGTTGTACTTTTACGTGCCTCGCGTCACCTGGGAAACGATCTGTCAGGAGAGAATTTGAAACTCTGGAACATACACTTACAAGAGTAAATCCATAAAAAAAATATATATATTCATTTTTTATTTATAAACGTGTAGTTTAGATTATTATTTAACTAATTTGTCTATTTTTATGCTTGCAGTATGTTTAAACTTCATTAATATTTAAGTTTAGTAAAATATATTTCATTCAAAAATTTACCATTCTTAGATTATATTTACCAATTATTTATGTATTCTAGAATTGAGTTTATGTTTAATTTCCTTCTGCACCTCATTCATGTTTATAATTATTGTTCCTAGATACTTGAATTCAGCCTAGTCTTCAAATTTTCCGTCATTTGCAATTACTGTGATTGTCATGGTTAAAGGCATATGAAGGCGGACTATGTTCAGGAAATAACCACTTTAATGGATTTTTCTTGAACCCTTTACAGACCCAATGTGGTGATATCTGTTGTGTAAAGTTCCAAAAAAGTTAATTAAAGTGGTTATTTCCTGATAAAACATCAACATTGCCAGCCTTCATATGTTTTTAACCGTGACACTATAATGGTTTTTTTCCATTACATAATATATTTCAGTTTCACTGATATTTACTTCCAATCCCAATCTCTTAGTGTTATTCAATAGAATGTGCATTTTGGCAATTACTATCTCATCGCTATCGTCTAATAATAGGCCTACATCATCAACACATACCAACAGCTTATTAATACCATTCAATTGAACGCCTTGTTTTAATCCTCTAAACGTTTGGTGGAATGCTCTATCACAAAATTCAATAGTAGAAGATATAGTGCGTCTCCTTGCTTCAACCTATTGAATTTCAAAAGTATCTGAAAACTGTTTGCCCACCTAAACCCTCCATTTGTGCCATTTAAGAAAGCCAAGTTCGGACTACAAGGAAGGGTGGCGTTGCTGTTGTCTGCGTCACATTAAAAACTCAGGGGTCCTCATCTAGGGGATATGTGGATGGCGACCACAAGGTGCCCAAGCTGTGCAAAACATTTCTTCCACTTACTTGTGTTTTGCACTCTTTTAACTTTACTATCTAACCTCTCTTGGTTAACTCTTGTTTTTTTGACGCCGACGCTATTAGGGCATCCGAGGGCTAGGGAGTCTTTCCTTTCTTCCATTTCTTCTTTCCTTTATTTTCTTTTCTTCTGCAGAAAATCCTGACCAGAGGCTATAAGATGGCAGCCCCATCACTGGTCTTGCCTTCCTTTGGCCAGCAACCAATCGAAGGGACTATTATTATGCTTTCAAGTCTTATACGAGAATTTCCCTCAAACGCTGGAGGGAAAATTTTCTATAGGATCGTAACAGGCCTTGGCCTAATACTTGGAAGGAAGAAGAAGAAGAAGAAGTTCGGACTACAAGGAAGGGTGGCGTTGCTGTAGTCTACGTCACATTCAAAACAACATAGTAGCGCTTTCGTTCCAATTCTCACTTTCGCTGTCCTTGTTATTTGTTATCTTAGCCGAAGTTTACACTAAGAATACTCTTCAAGTACCAATATTACAGATATTCGTAGGGATACTCGTTTACTTTGTAGGGTGTTTCTTTCTTCAAATTTACATTACCTATACTCAAGATGCTCTAACAAGTAGAGACAAACAAATGCAATGATATTTCTTCTTCAGGCACTACTATTCTCTACTTGAAGGTTTTGGCCTTCTCAAAAATATGTCTGCAGCGTGCACGATCTTCCAATTTTTAATAATTAAAAAAGACAACTGAATTCAAATTATTTAATTTTCCATCGCTTATAGTTAGAACATCTTGAGTATAGCAGTGAACGAAATTTTATAAATACATTAAATATTTCGGTGCATAAAATGTGAAGTCGACACAATTTTCTTCAATGGGATTAATGGACTTGCGACAGTTCTGCGTTTGAGAACTGTGTGTTTGCGTTGTCATAGCAACACATTCAACATTCTCAATATAGTCAATCACTCCGTCATCATAATCTACTCTCTGCCACAAAACTCAAACATTGCCCCTAAATATTTTTAAATTCTCCAAAATACAACCAGTTCAGATTCTGCTCTTTATTATTATTATTATTATTATTATTATTATTATTATTGTTATTATTATTATTATTATTATTAGTATTAGTATTATTATTATCATTATTTAATTAGTGATTGTTATAATCGAGAATGACTACGCCTATTAACAAATTCCGAAGGAATGTTACTATTGAGGTTGTTCTCATGAAAGTGTTTTAAAAAATACAAATATTCATTGATCTTATTTAGTAGACAATGACGATCTTTATATATATATATATATATATATATATATATATATATATATATATCCATCCATAGTAATTCTGCCCGAGGGCAGGTCTTTCACTGCAATCATAGCATTTTCATACTATGCTTTGCAGCTTTACTAGGGAATAAATTATAGGTGTGGTAGCTTCCCGTTGCTTTCCACAATATATATATATATGGTATGATAAGAAAACTAAATGCCTGGACGGGATTCGAACCCGGATCTCCGAGTCTGTACCTTAACGTGATATCCATTACACCACCAGGCGAATCCAATTCAAACACTTATTTTTCTATATAATAATATATATATATATATATATATATATTTGATATTCTGGTTAATTCGTTGCCTTAGTCCCAAGGACCGCAGGTTCAAAACCGGCCGAGATCAATGGATTTTTAGGATGGAAAAATCCAAAGGGCAAGCCCTGCGGGAGAAACTTTAAGCCGGTCTCGTAAAAGAACCTTAAGTCTACTAAAGAGGCCTCTTAGCAAAATTTAATCGATTTTCCTCACCCTAATAATACCTCAGTTCCCTACTAGATGTCTCATTGGGGCAACATGATAACCACATCCGCGGATCCGTTGGGAAATAAGCGTAACTGAATGAGATTCGTCAATATACCCTAAAAGGACGGCTAAGGCTGGACTTAAAGAGCTGTGAAGCCAAGGAGGAAGGAAAGGATACACACACACACACACACACACACACACACATATATATATATGTGTGTGTGTGTGTGTGTGTGTGTGTGTGTGTGTGTGTGTGTGTGTGTGTGTGTGTGTGTCTGTTTACACTCCCTGGCCGCAACTTATGTTGGAACTAAACTCGGTATATAGTAGTTAGTTAAGAAAAATATGAAAAATCTAGTCAAAATCTTTAACCAGCAAAATTGTACAATTAGGGTAGAGATTAACCTGAAGTGAAAATTTAAAAATCGTTCTAGCGGCTGCCATATTTGTTTTCCAGCAAAGTAACCGGTTAAATTCGATTTAATTAACGAATTAAAGATATAGGGCCTACCCCATATACTAGCAAAATCGGGAGACAAATTAGACTTGTTGAGGTATCGCTTTGTTCCTGCGTGACGGTCATTCTTATTATTCATAGCAATATCTTACCATATCTGAATCTTATAAACTGAGGAGCTTACTTTCAAAACTCAATATCTCCAAAAAATATATTTTTAACCCGACTAATTTTCCTGAGCTGTATCAATTGATAGTGCTACGTTTGAGACAAATAATAAGTTATATCATATTTAAAAATGTTGCTAAATTGAACTTTTAATCGAAACTTCGTAAATTTGATATGATATTTTCGTCAAACATTGGTAAATCCAAGTGTAATCTCCGCCATTCGCGCCACAATTACTGTCATATTATTAGTATATTGAAGTATATAAGACATGTGATATATAATTCATTTTTGAAAAATAAATTATGCTCTATTACTCGAATTGCGTTTGTACAAATTCATCACACTTATCAAAAGCATATTGCACATTTATTTTTTTTTTTACCGGGAGTTACAACCTTACCATGTGTTTTTTTTTTTTCCTTTCCGAGTTCTATTAATACTTGTACACGACACGCGGGTAAACTCAGATACTAAATTCACTATATATTTTACTAGAAGTTCTGGATACTTTTCACTAAACTTGTGAAAAACATTTGAAATAACGTTTTTTAACAGTAGTCAAATGTTTGCCAGACTTGTGTTTTACAAATTTAGATGGTGACACGACAACAGAAGACTCGACACTTTCAGCCATGTTGTCGATTGAAGCATACCTCGAATGCATCGATCCACATGTAGTAATCTATTTAAGTTGTAATTATTGATTACATATATTTTAGAATATTTTCCATGTTTTGAATATTATTATTTTCATTCAAGAAGAATAACAAGTATATTCAGAGGACGCATTTTTAATTTAATGAAGGGAACTACTTTTCCGCATACTTATTGCTTCTGCATCATACGTCGGTGTCAATAACCAATGAAAAACCAGCAGACCACATGGTTTTGTTTTGATGAGGATCACTTTAAGAGCGGATAGTCAAGTTTTTGTTTTGTTTTGTTTATTTTTTTCAAAACTTAATGTAATCAATTTCATTACTTTGCCATTGTACATGATTGATGGTATTGATTATGATATTACTCAACAAGTGGCAACTCTGTACTCTTTAGAACTTATTAGAACTTCAAATATGTTGAAATGATAAAGGAATGTTTTTTTTTTCAAAATTTTTCTTTCGAAGCTTAAAAGATCTTTATTTTTTCTGTCAAAACTTGATATATCTAATGCTAATTCTGTAATTGCATCCAAATGAAAGTGTTATCAATTTTGTATTTGTATATATTAATCTAGGCTTAAGTCCCTCCCGGAGGACTTGTTCCTTGGATTTTTCCATCCTAAAAAAATCCATACGAGTCTGAAGATTTTCAGGCTCGTAAAAGATCCTTAAGCCTGAATGAAAAGCCCTTAAGCAAAATTTACCGAATTTTCCCGTCCTAGTACTACCTTGGTTTCCTAGATGTCATTATGAGGCGGAACGCTGACCATGGACCACTCAAATGACATCTGTACGAAAACAAGTATAACTAAATTAGTATGATTCAAATTCTTCCCTGTAGGGGAAGAGCGCCTAAATCTCTGTTAAGGGAAACATGGGCTTACAAGAAGATATGTTACTCTGAAGATGAACATCTACGAGACAGTATTTCAGTTAGGAGAATTCTGTGTACGTTTTATAAGTTACATTTTTTTTTTTTTTTACGTTTCCCATAAAATCACAAAAGGTGGAGATATTGATTTTTAAAGTAAGCTACTCAATTCCGCCATCACTCCACGTACGAAGAGCAACACTATACTCCTCACAGTGTTTCCAGTTGTAGCTGTCAGAAATCTAAAGATCTATTAATTTAATTGCAGTATTAATTTTTTTTTGTTATTTGTGCATCTTATAAATGTAATGTTTTGTGTGATTCGTGGGCGCTATTTAGGTGCTAATCAGAAGGTGTATGTTTCCGATATTCAGGAAATGGTTGAATTCAGAGGAGCTGAACCCAATGTTGCTGTGGTTCAGGAAGTCAGAGCAGGAGACAGATTACCGGAACCAGCCAGATCCTCACTTCCGGTTCTATGTGCTTTGTGCTATAGTATTGTTCCTGTGTATGACGTCAATACAAGTGGCTACAATGCCCAGGTAAGCAGCTATATTTTACAGGTATAATATGTGCACGTTACATGTTAGATAGTAGACCTGTTGTGCTAGTTCGATTTACCACAAATAGGCTACTAACTTTCCTTATGATAACTAGGACCCGGATTTGTTCGTAAAACAACTCCTGTGCAACTCTAAACAAATTTTAATATTTCGATCGAGGTCCGACAATTGAATAGCCACCCAGAACAAGACTGTAACTGTTTTTTTTTTTTTTTTTTTTCAAATTTGAGTTTTACATGGAAAAATGCCTCCATTAGAATGGGGGAAGTTGCTGAGGAGTAAAAAATAAAATGTCCACAATAATCAAGATTAATGTTGAATCCATAGTTAATCCCTTAATATTTTATATCAATCCACCATTCACACAGACACTTTTTATTGAATAGAGCTACAATGGAAACTGCTAGATGGCTGTGGTCGGGTTGTGATGTGTTGACCTTCGCTGCACGCGGAATGCAAAGGGGATTCCCCAGTGGACTATATAAAATCGATTCAACCTCAAGCGTACTTGAGTAGCTCCCTATGGGGTCGTCATAATCATGTTAAAAATTCATAAACATAATTTAACCATAATAAATAAGGCAAGTTTGCTGCACCTTACCTCATAAAATTTGAGAATTCAACTTTTAGGTAAGATGCAACAAACAGACTCACCTTATTTGTTAAGAAGAACCTTTTAATGTTACTTCCTAATGTTATTTTATAATAAACTAGCTAATACCCGGCGAGCGCTGCTACGTCTAAATAAATGAAAAGTAATGTGTTTTTATGTTTAATTGAATAAGTGACAGGAAAAATAATTATAAATGTATATTTTTAGATACCCTGTGAAAGATCTTTAATAGATTACATAATGATTAATGATAGACTCAGGAATCAAACACAAGATGTAAGAGTATACAGAGGATGTGACATATATACAGACCACTATCTATTGGTAGCCACGATACTTATAATAGCCAAATGGAAGAAACCGAAAACTCAAGAAAGAATAAAAGAAGAAGTTTTTAAAGTATATCTTCTAGAAGAAGAAAGTATAAGACAATTATACCAAAAAAGGCTACAAGAACACTTAGAAAGAAAAGCAATTATTGATAATCTAAATGAAGAGTGGGAAAATGTGAAAACATGTATTATAAATGCTGCAACTGAAGCTATAGGAAAGAAGAAAAATATTCGCAACAAAAGAGGATTAAAGATATGGAATGACGAAATAGGGGAGGCTGTGCGAGACAAAAAATTAGCTTATTTAGAGTACTTACAAAAGAAAACTGAAGAATCTAGAATTATATATAAACAAAAAAAGAAATCGAGCAAAACAAATAACTCGAACAGCTCATAAAGATTCCTGGGAAAGATTTATTTCCAAAATAGAGCACGATGTACATGACAGACAATCGTTAGCATTTAAAGTAATGAAACAATTAAATACAACAGAAAAAGATACTGCAAAACTAAATACCATTGATCTGAAGACATGGGAGAATCACTACAGAGAATTATGGTGTAAAGAAGAAGAATTAGTTATAAAACGCCCTTCTGAAAGTGAAAATAAATCACAAATAGGCAGAATTACTCTAAGCGAAATGAGAGAGGCATTGAAAGAAATGAAAAATAGAAAAGCACCAGGTATAGATGGTATCAACAATGAGCTGATAAAGTATGCAGGTTTATTTGCAGAAATAAGATTATTAAACTTAATAAACGAATGTTGGAAGACATGTAAAATACCTGAAAATTGGAAGATAGGTGAAGTCATATCCCTCTTCAAAAAAGGAAATAGATTAGATAGTAAAAATTATAGAGTTATCAGCTTATTGAACTCCACTTATAAATTATATGCAAAAATAATAAATAATAGATTGAAGAAGATATCTGACACACTCTTAGAAGAAGAACAAGCAGGGTTCAGAAAAGGAAGATCCTGTAGTTATAATGTGTTTATTATAAAGAGACGAATTGAAAAGAGAAGAGAATTTAACCTGCCAACATATTTATTGTTCATTGATTTTGAAAAGGTCTTTGACAGAGTAAATAGATCTATACTATGGGAAATAATGAAGGAACGAGGATATCCACACCATCTAATAAAATCAGTCCAAGGCTTATATGAAGAAACTAAAGTAGTGATAAAAACTGATGGAAAAAGGTCAGAAGAAATTTTAATAAATCAAGGAGTTAGACAAGGGTGTAGTCTATCGCCCACTCTTTTTAATATATATATATATATATATATATTAATATATATATATATATCGACGACATTATGAAACAATGGGAAATTATAATGGACAAAGGGCTTAGATTGAACAATAACTCAAGTATTAATAACTTACTTTTCGCCGATGATTTAGTCTTACTACACCATGATGAAGATATGTTACAATTGGCTGCTTACAAACTAAATGCAATATGTAGCGATTATAATTTTAAAATTTCAATAAGTAAAACAAAAGTAATGGCATTTTGTGGAAGAAATACTTTGTGTGCAAAAATAGTAATTAGAGACGAAATTATTGAACAAGTATCCCATTTTAAATATTTAGGATGTGACATCAGCTATGGGTATGATAAAGATATTGAACACAAAACACATCAGTTTCAAGCTATTTGTGGTACAATAAATAGAACATTGAATTATAAAATCCATAAACAAACAAAATTAAAATTTTATAAAACAATGGCTGTCCCTGTCCTTTTGTATGGGAGTGAATCTTGGATTACCACTACCAAACAAGAAAGTAAAATCCAAGCAACCGAGATTAAATTTTTAAGAAGAGTAAAAGGCTGCACTAGAATGGACCAGATATGAAACGAGGATATCCGTGAAGAACTGCAGATCTACTCCATAAAAGAAAAGATATTTAACAACAAGATACAGTGGAAAGAACATGTAGAAAGAATGGAAGAAAGCAGATTACCAAATAAAATCTTGCATTATTTTCCAAGAGGAAGAAGAGATGTCGGACGTCCTCGGAAGAGATGGTCTTAGATCTATTAGTGAAGACGGAACAGGCAACTCTTGCCTAAACCCGGAAGTGAAGAAGAAGAAGATACCCTGTGCTGATTACCCGGCGTTACCCGGAAATCTACTTATCCTTATCTTCTTGGCATAAATGATGTGAAATACGAAAATTAATGTATTTTATGTTTAGTTAAATAAGTGAGAGGAAGCATTTATATCGTAATTATTTTTAGATACCCCGTGCTGTTTACCCGGCGTTGTCCGGGAATCTACTCATCCCGATCTTCTTGTCATAAAAGAACTGAAAGACGAAAATTAATGCACTTCTTATGATTAGTTGAATAAGTGAAATGAAAAATAATTATAAATGTATATCGTTATTATTTTAAGATTCCCCGTGCTGATTACCCGATGTTGTCCGTGAATCTGTTTATCTCTATCTTCTTGACATAAATGAGCTAAAACACAAAATTCGTTATTCTAAGTTATCCGTAAAAGAGTACCCGTCATGTGCTGCTATTCTTGCACAGGAATCTACGTACTTGTCTCGATCTTCTTGGCATCAATGAAAGACAAAAATGGCTATTGTGAGTTATCTGTAAGTAATAAACATATTCTGTCGCGGACTTTCTTGTAGAACTTTTTAAGATATTCAATTCTGTGTATGTTAATGTTGTGTATTTGTTATGTTTTAGGTAGAGTAAGCCATTTAAGCGTTCAAAGAGCTACTTTTTTCACTATAAAGGGCGATTTTTAAGGGCGTAGGAGTTTAGTATCACAACTCTCTTATAGCCTATGTTCATCCCGGGATCTCCTGAACATTTTGCAAAAGTCCCATCACAATCGGATCAACGGTATGGCCGCGCATAAAGTACAAACAAACAAGCATTAATTCTTATATATTAGATTAACCATGATTAAGAGATTACACTCTCTTCAAAATGAGGAAACGACAAATAAATGTACGTAATATCCAGTTTCCCTACAAAAATGTTATAATGATTTTATAAATAAAAGCAGTATATGCACTTTTATGTACAATAAATGCTTTGTATTCAGAAATTTGCCATTCATGTAGATCTTTGAGCACATTCACACTACGTTAGAGAATAAATATGCAAATGCATAAACTTCCTTACCCTATTTATAAAGCATTGAATTCTTTACGAATTGTAGACTCATGTGGTATATGTTGCGTCTTATATTTCTCCACAAATGTGGATTTTCAAGTTGGGAATTTTTTGTCAAGTCAGAAAGTACCTGTGACGTATCTGTACGCTATAACAACCTACCCTATAATACGTGTGAGCCCACATTTCTCCTCCATTAAATGTACTATTTATATTGTGAGTCAACCTTTTGTATTATTACTTGTAACAATTATATATTTAAGTCGTTTCAAACAATATTACCAGTTTAAAAATGAAATATACATTTTATCCCACCTTTTAAAATACGATTACATTTGTGTAATTTGAAATAATGTATTATTTATCCTTATAAAGTGAGACGGCTCCGTGGTGTAAGATAGATTTTTATCCCTGTACTGTTTCTCATTTTCCCCTACCAAAAACTTTTCACCATTCTCCATACATTTAATTTCCCTTTGCGATGATGCAACAGGTCTAGTCAGCCGGCATCCTTGTATATCACAGACCATTTATAATAGGACAATGATCTCATGACTTCCCATTACGACGGACACGAGTAAAGGGTACATTTGCAATGAAATGAGTACTGGTGATGTGAAATTATTTATACTGAAATAAAAAGATAATAGAGGAAGGACGATGGAGTAATAGAGAATTTCAATATTTAACACACAAAACATTGGGGTACGGGAAGATGTTTTTACAATGTTAAACCGGTTTTAAATATATTAGTAATTTCTATTGATCAGCCTTGTTATGTTTCTTTGCAAAATCATCTATTAAATTGGTCGCGGTTTATTCATATGTTAGAGAAGTTTGCATCTGTTTTGTTAATATTACAGTGTATGTTCCATTTTCCGGTCGATTTTATAAAATTGTAAAATACTAAAATGGAATATTGGGTGAAATAAAATATGATTCATTGTTTAAAAATGGTTATTTCTTATCAGAGCAAACTGGATCATCCAAAACAGCCGTTACAGTACAATTACGATTATGATATCTCCGAATGTATTTACTCGTGTATAGGCCACACCTTTTTTTGCCAAAAACTGAATACAAAAAATGGGGTGTGGCTTCTACTCGTATTTGCAACAAATAAAAATCATGACGCACTTTGACTCAATTTTATTCTTGATATTACATACCTATGTATATTAGTTATCCATGTGCCAGGAACACTTGGCCCTATTGTTCGTCAATTAACTCGTCACCATCATCACTCTCGCTAGAGGGTTCACTGTCACATGAAGCCAGCCATACAGCGTTGTCTTCGGTTACATACATGACATTAGCGATGGATGTTACCTTAAAATTTTTGAAAGCCATATCTGCTGATATGAGGATCCATACACTAACACATCATTAATAGAGAGGGTTTCTTCAGGCGTCCAGTTGTCATCTCCGTAGCACTGCCTCTATAATCTAGATATAAAAGTCACACATTCGCCTTAAAAGACCGGTTGATAGAAACTTCAAAGTGTTGTAGCAACCCAGTCATTCCTCCTGAAATCACCCATGTCACACTTTTCCTGGCCCATCTTCATTTTTACATTTTCCGTCAAATGACCATGGAAACTGTCGATTACCAGCATGGACTGCTGACGTAAGAGAGCACCTGGGCGGTGAAACCATACAGATTTTAACCAGTCAATGAACAGTTTTTTCAGTCATCCACCCTTTTTCCTGCACTTGTACAATAATACCTGGAGGAAACTTTTCTTTTGGTAATTTCATTTGAATATGACGTAAGGTGGCAATTTGTGTCCGTCAACTGTAATACACAGCATTACAGCACACCTCTGTTTTTCAACTCCTGCAGTTCACATTTTAGGTTTTTCGCATCTAGAAAATAGTATTGTTCTTATGGAGTTAGTAAACGTATGTTTTTATGTGAGATCGATTTATTAGTTAATTAATTTGAAATAAATAATTTAGATAAATTGTTCACCTACAACTTTGCCAATGAGGTGGGTGCCCGATATATGAAAAAAGACCATAATGGAATGTATAATTATCACAAATATATTTAATGAAGTTAGGGGGTGAACTTAATTACCGGAACAGCGGCTAGCGGAGATGCCATTGAACAGTCCTCTTTCAAGGAAACTTGGATATTTCCATCTCTGCCACTCAGTCTGCGGTGACAAGTGGCAACAGTGTGCCCATAAGAGCAATACCATTTTCTAGACAATAAAATCCCTATAGCACTTTGATATTTAGAGTAGTGTCAACTGGCGTGTCGATAAATACAGGAGTTTCATCTGCATTTCCAATTTGTCCCATATGCACTAACCATGCTTCTTATGTAAGGTGAGCACGTATTTCTGGAATGGGAGCAATTTCTCCTGATAACTACCCGGCAGCCGCTGAACCATAGATGTCCGTCGCCGAATCACAAGATCATTTCGTGCCATGAAGCCTCTAGCCCAGGCACAACTTCCCTTAAATTCAGAGACCAGAATCTTTATAGTGTTTGCTATCTTCTGGGCTTCTAATTGTATCATCTCCACAGAACTGAAAAGCCATCTGCTCACGTGTTATGCACAAATTCCAAAATACGCAATTCTAATCCCGGACATTTGCACTTCTTACCACAAAAAGACTGTTTATTTATAAATCATTTCAAGAGCATCTTTCATTAATATTCACCATCACAATGTTTTTCATCGATGTTAAATGCCCTCCCTGCTGCTCAATTTCCAGTTTTCTGGGCATAATGTACCACTTGTAATTTAAATTTCGAGGTGTAACTCGCTCTTACTCGTTCCATGTTAAACTGGCTATTGACGTTCGAAGTCAGCTATGGCAGATACCAGTAATGAGAAAAAGACAATTGCCCCACCCCAAACCCTGTTATTCCATGTGGTAGAAAAAGGATGAAGGCCGTCCCATTGGTCTGCGTGACACCGTGACATGTGTGAGATCGGAATTTGTAACATTGCCACATTTCTCAATACTGCTACCGGTATTTTTTTTCTTATGGTTTCTAAGTGAGACTATAAAAAAATCATTTTTCCTAATTTTTCAATTCCAAATTTAGGGTGCCGCTTATACTTGCAAGCGGCCAATACAAGAGTAAATACTGTACATAAATATAAAAATTGTTCTACATTAAAATTTATTAAGTGGAAAAAAGTCTTTTGAACATTTTTTAGGTTTAGAGTTAACGCATTTTCTAATACAAAATGACTCTGATATAACTTTACCTTCATTTTTTCAAATAAAATATGAACATTATATATATATATATATATATATATATATATATATATATATATATATATTTAAATCAATAGTTATCGTAAGTAATGCCACGAGTGATTTCCAATTTATCTAGAGGATTTAGAAATCAAGAGTGGCATTGTTAGGACTATTGACGAATAAAATTAAGCTGTTTACTCACAAATCACTATTTAAATATAAATAGTTATTTTTAAATATTTATATATTTAATGTAAACGGTGATGTTTGAAAATAAATGAGAAATTTTTGGTTATGTTTCATTTATTCATCACTGCAACTTGATCATACTATTTTTTACCAAATAGGATCGCAATATTATAAATGGAGATAAAATGAAACACGTCAAACTATATATCATAACCGACATTATAGGTTATTCATTCTTATTTTTTTTCAGAAACAACACAGTAAAATCAGTATTTAAAAACACAGTTATTGAACACACAATTATCAAATGTGTAGGTCGAAGAAATCTGTTCATTATATGATATATTCAACGTATTTGTTAGAGATTCAGTCACTGCAAAATAATGCTCCGACCTGTTGAGAATATATATTAAAAAGGTGGTGCTTTATTTATTTAGGTAATCAAAATTCGATTATTACAGAGGTGAAACACGACTGTGATTGGTTCTAAAACAAAATTCATTGAAACGTGATTGGCCATTGACTCCAATTTGGGGCATGATTTGTAGTCTCAGAAATTATTAACGTTTATTCATGTTTCGACGAAAATATATTCGCTTCCCTACCTCATGTGTCCCTTGGAAGATCAAAGTTTCATTCTGCTTCCTTGTAAATAAACAGTGACCTTTTCTCTTGAACTTACAAAGGCATGTTGATATGTGTTGCTTAGGACAGTTGTACTATGGGGTTCGTATGGGGCGACGCTAGTATCCCTGCTGGTGTTCCTATATTTATGTTGGTTGGATGGATGCTGTCCGCACAAATCTACAGAGAGTGCCATTCCGGTGGGCGGAGGTAACACGGGTGACTTCGAATCTGGACCCTGTGCAGATCAAGTGGTGACAAACAGTAGATGGATCAGGATGGCCGTGTTCCTTATAACTGTGGCTCTCATTGCTGCCTGCGCAGTCATCACCTTGGTAGGTAAACTGAAACTTGAGAGTTACAAAACTTTGAGTTGGGTACTCATTGTGATCTCAAGCAATATAACAAATGGTACCCTACCTTTTAAGTGTCACGGTCCCTTGGAAATATTTGTTATTTTATATAATTTTTATAAAATTCTGACTATTCAATTTTTGTCTCACATACCTGATTCTAACATTATGTTAATATTTGAAGAGTACAGGGAAATGACCAGTTAAGCCAATTTTTTTTTTTTCGAAATGTAGTTTGAAGTGTCATTAGATTTTCCATAGAAAGCACTTCCATACAGAAGTGTGAAAGGTAAAATATGCATTTAAGTCATGGGTTTATTTATCTCCAAAGTTTGGCTTATAGGTTAGGGAGTATGGTTGTTGTACAACTGAAAGTAGGCCTACGCTTTCTCGGTTTCAAAGAAATAGTGACTTAACTGATTTCTTCCCTGAAACCTTCATTTTATAATCCATCCATAGTAATTCTGCCCGAGGGCAGGTCCTTCTCTGCAATTATAGCACTTTCATGCTATGCTTGCAGCTTTACTAGGGAATTGTAGGTGTGGTAGCTTCCCGTTGCTTTCCACACAGGTGAAGGATGATGATGATGATGATGATGATGGTTATATGATTTCGGGGACCGTTTGGGCCTTAAAGTTTTCCTGACATTTGTCTTACAGGTGAGGAAAAACTCCGATAAAAACCTCACCCAGAAAAACTGCCCCGACCGGGGATCGAACCGCTGCGTGACAAGGCAGCACGCTACCTCGAGACCACTGCGGTGGACCATTTTATAATGTAACCCTGAAAACAATACTTTTAAATAAAATGTATCAACATACTTTAACTTACATTTAAATTAATATTGGGAAGTAAACATTATGAGGTTATATCAGTAATAGTGAGTGGAGAACATATTTTATATATCGATTAAAATATGTTCTACACTCACTATTAATACTTTAACTTACTTGAAACAGTCTATATCATGTTTGGGCCTGCTAAAGGACAACTCATTTTGTCACAAAAAAATCATCTAATTGTTCTTTTCATAAGCTGTGTTTGACGCCATAAAATCGAGTAGCTACTCCTTTATGCCTCCAAGAATATCGGACGGTATTCATTATCATTAGCAATAGTAGTGGATGCGTGGCTAGCACGCACGGCTCCCCGACTGAGATCCCAGGTTCGAACCCTGGCGCTTCCGGAGTGGTATTGGTGGTGATCCATACCGGAATTGTTAGGGTTTTTCTTTGTGTTCTCCCGTTTCCTGAATTTCATCCCACAAAAGCTCTGCAGTTACTCTTCATGTCATTTCATTTCTCATTTATTAATTTCATATCATACTTCACCTCATCTCATGTTAAGTAAAAATAGTTTGGTTTGACGAATCACAGGCTTTGAAAATAATGGGGAGATATCAATTTGCTTCCTCATGACTCCGAGCCATTCTGGAGGCAAAATGTGTACCAACAGGAGGATTGTAGTCCCTCCTCGCGGCAATGGGCCGAACACAGAAAAAATTACGGTATGAGTCATGAGTGCAGTACTTCAGGGGGAAGACCCATAAGAAACTACTAACACCGTAGAGTAGACATTCATTCCATAATGTTGGACAAGTGCAATGGATATTTCAAGCCACAGTATTGGGTAGCTTGCCGTCCCAGTTAAATATAAAAAAATTGTAGAGTCTCTGATAAAAATATTTTAGAAACACAAAATAAGACAATTACAATCAGCTTTATTCACGAACCCCTTTCTTCACTCATCTAAGTACATTCTGTCGGTCCTTTAACAATCAGCTTTGAATTGCGACGCTATTGATCTTAGGTGTTGATAGAATACTACGCTACTTACAAAAAACTGATCTGTTAAATTTTAAAAGTGAGAAAGAATACAAACAAAAGTGTAAATAGAAAAATTGTCATTTCACGAAAGTTACTTATGTTTAACGTATGATTACATTATTTTTCACGCAAATAAAGTACCCCT
Organism: Diploptera punctata; assembly: GCA_030220185.1. NCBI lineage: Eukaryota > Metazoa > Arthropoda > Insecta > Blattodea > Blaberidae > Diploptera > Diploptera punctata. The sequence continues at coordinate 2,271,156 of JASPKZ010003841.1, forward strand.
TAATGTGGGATTTAAAATTTACCCTTAACTAACTAACCAACTCAATGGTACTATCGAACCCACTGATTCATGGCCACGCGGACATAAACTTGCCCTACATCCCTATCCTGAACTAATTGTGTCATGTCATCTCCTGTTTAATCTTCTTCCCTCAAATCATGGTTAATGTTATTCTCCCACCCCATTCTTGGCTACAAACTTGGCGCTTTCTCTCAGGTTTTCCTGCAGTAAGTTTCCACGTCCGTATCTTTACCTTGAAATGTATCCTTAGCTTGAATACTTTAGATAAGGGGCACGTCTTATAGTAGATGGTTAAGGCAACACGCTACAAAGTCGTAAGGTCGAGGGTTCGAACCCTAATATGATCAAGATTTTTAAACAAGTCTAAATCTTCTGGCGACACCATGGACCTGAGATCAACTCAGCCTCTAGCTGAAATAAACCCCAGATACTTGTTTTGGGCGTAAAGGCGGTCGACACGCAGGATTGGCAACACGGCTGACATTTCGTGCCTTCTTCTTCTTCTTCTTCTTCTTCTTCACTACACGGGATAGCCAAATGCCTGTTCCGCCTCACAGTTGTTCTACCCATATTTTCGCTTGTCTTCCTACATTCCTTGAACCTCCTTGCTTGTAGTTAAATGCTACTTTCGGTAATCTTGTTGCGTTCATTCTTTCTACATGTCTAAACCATTTTTCTCTATATCATTTGATTTTATCATTTTATGGATTATATATTTGCATTGGTCACTTAAAAAAGAGGCAAAATAAGAAATGGTTTGATGTGGAATGTGCCGACATTGTAAAGAAAATAAAGCTAGCAAAAATGAAATGGTTACATGAGCCAAATAAGGTAAATTTGGAGCAATTGGATAGTGTCAGACGGGAAACCACAAGGTTACTAAAGAGTAAAAAGAGGGAATTTCTGAGAGAAAAGATGAATGATCTTGAAATGAATGTCAAAAATAGGAACATTAGAGAATTATATCAGGGAATCAGGATAGAGAAGAAATGGTTTCAGGCTAGAAAAAACATAATTAGGAATGAAAATGGGGATATGATTGCAGATTCCAGGAGTATATTAAATAGATGGAAAAGTTACTTTAATCAATTATTAAATGTACATGCAAAACAGGATATTGAAGAGGATAATTTTCAGACAACAGAAATGTTAATCGTAGAACCAAGTGCATTAGAGGTTGAAATGACGATAGAAAAGTTGAAGCTGTGTAAAGCATCAGATTCAGATGAGATCCCAGCAGAACTGATAAAATCAGGTGGAGAACAATTGACGGACAAGATATGCCAGTTGCTTAATTTGATTTGGGATAAAGAAACTCTTCCAGATGAATGGAAAGAATCAATTATCATACCAATTTAAAGAAAGGAGATAAAACTGATTGCAACAACTATAGGGGCATCTCATTACTTTGAACTTTGTACAAAATTCTAACAAATATATTAGTAAGCAGACTTACTCCTTATGTTAATGAGATTCTAGGAGATCATCAATGCGGATTTAGAAGAAATAGGTCTACAAAGATCAGATTTTCAGTTTAAGACAGATTTTAGAAAAGAAATTGGAATATAATGGTTCTGCACACCAATTATACGTAGACTTCCAAAAGGCATACGATTCAATTAAGAGGGAGAAGTTATATAGTATCCTGCTAGAGTTCGGAATTGCTAAAAAGTAAGTTAGACTTATACGAATGTGTCTAAATGGCACAAAGAGTAGGGTGCGTGTTGGCAAACTGTTTTCGGATACTTTTGAAACCCAGAATGGGTTTAAGCAAGTAGATGCACTATCTCCTCTACTATTTAATTTTGTACTAGAGCATGCCATCAAATCTTTAGAGGATGAAGAAGGCCTACAACTCAATGGTATTAATAAGCTGTTAGTTTATGCTGATGATGTAGTACTACTGGCCGATAGCGAGGAGATACTAAAGGCCAACACGCACACACTACTGAGTAACACTAAGAAATTGGGACTGGAAGTAAATATCAATAAAACTAAATATATGGTCACACATAAAAATACATTATATAATGGAAATGGACAGCTAATGACAAATGAGGGGAATTTTTGAGGAAGTGGCTGAATTCAAATACCTAGGAACAATAATCACAAACAGGAATGAGATGCACAAGGAAATTAAACATAGGCTCAATTCTGGAAATGCATGTTATTATGCATTACAGAGACTCTTGACTTCCCAACTCCTTTCAAAAAATGTTAAACTGAAAACATATAAACTATTATTCTACCAGTTATATTATATGGGTGCGAAACATGGACTCTTACTTTAAGGCAGGAAAGGAGATTACGAATATTTGAGAATAAAGTTCTTAGGAAAATTTTTGGACCAAAGAGAGATGAACAGACAGGTGAATGGTGAAGACTGCATAACAGTGAATTACATGGTCTTTATTGGAAGCCAGATATGAGAAGTCAAGTCTCGTAGACTGCGATGGGCGGGACATGTGGCACGAATGGGGAATGAAAGATGTGCATGGAAGATTCTTATGGGAAAACCAGAGGGAAAACGCCCAGTTGGTAGACCAAGAATGAGGTGGGAGAATAACATTAACTATGATTTGAGGGAAGTAGATTATACAGGGGATGATTGGAAAACAATGGTTCAGGATAGGAATATATGGAGAGCTTATGTCCGCGCGGCCATGAACCTACGGGTTCGATAGTGCTAGTGAGTTAGTTAATGGATATATATTTAACTCTGTTCTTATATCTTCATTCTCTAACAGATCCATTCTTGTGCAGAATTTTGTCCTTCTAATGAAGTTCATTTCTACACTTTGTATTCTACTTTGTAATTTTTTGGTCATTGCCCAAGTTTCGCTCCCATAAAGTAATGCAGGAATTGCCAATGTTTTATAAAACTTCAATATAGTATCTCTTCTTGTTTTGTTCTTTAATGTTTTATGTATAGTCCTACATATCATTTCGTGCCATTTGTCTAAAAATGTGGGAGTCTTTACTTATTACCCCAAGAGCCTCCTATGTCTTGTAGTGAAATCTCACTAATCCCTGAATATTTTTAATGTCCCATGTTTTTAAATCAAACGTGTCGTTTTCGGGAGTTTTGTTTAATTTCGAACTTATCTACTACTAATTGAAAAAAAAACTGCGTAACTCAGAAAACGCTGTTACCTTAGCGTGTTCGTAACAATTAAGTCACTTTGCCTTTAAACTGTTACATCGAATTATTTGTTTTTACCTGTTTATTTATTTGCAACAGGTGGATATAGATTCGGAGGATATGACACTGCCATCTATGCTCAACAACGGAACTAGTCACCTTCCTCTCACTTCCGAGGCTACGCCTATAGAAGATTCTTTCGTGGGTAGTGTGCCGGTAAGTTACGTGGTTTGAGTTGGTATTCATTGTGGCACAGTTCCAATTTAATATCTTCAGTGATACAATTCCCTGGTTCATTATGATATTAAAGGAACATTCATGCAGAATATCATTACAAATTAACATAGTTTATACAAAAACAATAGTTATATATAGGCCTATATTGTTAATTATAATGGGCTATTCTAAGGCAAATGACAGTCTATCAATCCTACAACGGAAAATAAGTTACTAATTACAGTACATGAATAGATACGTATTCATGTACAGTTTATCGGACTACTCGGTTAATTTCGGTTATATCTCTTGTTATCAGCATATTTGCCAACATGTTTATGTGTCTCCTTCATATAGCCTATGTTTACTCGATGTGATTTCTTTCATCATCATTTTACAACAATATATGCTGCACAAAATTGGTAAATACAATATCAGGGTGAGTTAGTTTGGTTGACTTTTTAAGTTCAAGACTGATGTGGGTTATTCTTTTTATATTTAGTGTACTCCTGTAAATTAGCTATCTCATTGTACCATAATAAAATTAATACTTAGCTATCTTCCATACTTATCCCGCGCCGTAGCCGAGGGTTAAGACAAGAGGCCTTAGCGCAGAGCTACGGGACTTGCCCTGGTTTGAGTCTCCGTTAGGGAAGAAATTTTCGCATGGAATTTCGTCCAGTATGGGATCGGTGCTACTCAACATCGTCCCTGGGGGGTCCGCTTCTCGGTTCCCACGCTGTGCTCACAACAGCAACAGGGCGCGTCCCCGGGTGGCGGATAGGGGAACGGCTAGTGGTCTGCTTGCATTCCTCCAGGCTAGGTTCAGACCGGGCCCGCGGACCATTTGTGAGGTCGTCAGGATTCGAGCGACCTGGCGTACTAGGCCTATTTAGCTCATGCTGCGTCCACTTCAGCAGCAAACGCGTCCCCTCGGTGGCGTAGTGGGGAAAACGTCGGTGGATCTGCTAGTCAGTCCTCCCTGCTAAGTCCAATGGACTCGCGGACCATAAGTGGGATCAACAGGAGACGAGCGCCCTGTTGTACTATGAGCTCACCAGCCTGATTCCACTGCGACTACGGTGGCGACGTGGTGGGGGATTGGCGATCGGAAGCGCCCTTCTCTTGATTCAATGAATCCGAGGTCCATCTGTGGGGGCACCAGTGGCGATGAGCATCCTGGCTGCCTACATTGCTCAGTGTGCTGGTCTCGCAGCAGTGGCAGCAGCACGAGGAGTCCTAGTCTTGCGAACGGGATGGACAGAAAAATGCCAGGCTTTATGCTAGCGGAATTACTGACCAGGTCAGAGTGCGCGTAACACGGGAAGGCCCAGTTTTTGTTGGTGGGATTGGCGCTGACTCCGCTGTGATCGTAAACTGACTCGACGACAATCTGTGAGGTCGTCAGGAGTTGAGCAACCTGACGTACTAATGCTCAGGCTGGACCCACTTCAGCAACAAAACACGTCCCTGAGTGGTACACAGGGGGATGATCGGTGGATCTGCTAGTCAGTCATACCTGCCAAGTCCAATGGACTCGTGAACCATTAGTGGGGTCGGCAGGAGATGAGCACCCTGCCGTACTATATGCTTACCTGTTGGGGCTTGCTGGCTCCATGCCGGCCCACAACGGCGACAGGACGCGTCCCTGGAAGGCACATCTGGGCTCGGCCCGGATCAGCGTAGCGCGGGAGCAACTTCGCTGATTCCTGGCTCAGCCTACGGGCTCGTTGACCAATTATGGGGTCGTCAGGAAACGAGTATCTGGATGTACTAGAATTTCACACTGCGGAGCTTGATGGAATCAAAGCCCTAGCCGGTCACAACGGCTGCAGGATGCGTCCCTGGAGGTAGAACAGGGGAATGGTTGATGCTCCCAAGCAAAGCAGTCCTCCCTGCCAGGCTCATGGAGCTCGTGAACCAACTTTGGGTCGTCAGAGTTAAGCGTACTGTCGCACTATGTAGCTCAGCAATTCCCACGAAGTTGCGACTCGACCTGGAGTGTTGGTTTTATTGCCCGTGAACTTGAATATGCGATTCGCGAAGTAGATAAGGGAGGACAAGTTGAGACTTGGGAGTATGGTTGATGTGACCGAGGTATCCCAAGGGGTGGAAGAATGGGTTCAACTGGGGTACTCAACATCGTGAGGCACTTGGGTAACTACAATAAATACCAGTTCAAGATTGAGAAACCCAGCTATAACGGCTAGGGGACCCGACATGCTGACCACATGTCACTCCTACACTGACTGGATGATCATCTGCTTCTGTGATTAAAGCATGTGGATGTGATTGCAGCAGCCGGCTGGTAGGCCAAGCATCTTCTAGGCCTGTCATGCTTTAGAGTTTTTTTTTGTCTTTCATTTTTACATGTAATGGCATTCTAGGTTGTTTCTATCTTAGTGGCCAATTATGATATCTACTATATAATTATATATACTTACTTACTCACTGGCACTATCGAACCCGTGAGTTCATGGCCGCGCGGACATAAGCTCTCCTTATATCCCTACCCTGAGCTAATGATTTCCAATCCCTGTATAATCTACTTCCCTCAAATCATAGTTAATGTTATTCTCCCACCTCATTCTTGGTCTACCAACTGGGCGTTTTCCCTCTGGCTTTCCTACAAGAAGCTTCCATGCAAGTGTTTCATTCCCCATACGTGCAACATGTCCTGCCCATTACAGTCTACGAGACTTAACTGTCCTTATTATATCTGGTTTCCTATAAAGGCCATGAAGTTCATTGTTATGTAGTCTTCCCCATTCACCTGTCTGTTCATCTCTCTTTGGTCCAAAAATTCTCCTAAGTACTTTATTCTCAAATACTTGTAATCTCCTTTCCTCCCTTAAAGTAAGAGTCCATGTTTCGCACCCATATAATATAACTGGTAGAATAATAGTTTTATATATTTTCAGTTTAACGTTTTTTGAAAGGAGTTGGGACATCAAGAGTCTCTGCAATGCATAATAGTATGCAATTTCCAGAATTGAGCCTATGTTTAATTTCTTTGTGCATCTCATTCCTATTTGTGATTATTGTTCCTAGGTATTTGAATTCAGCCACTTCCTCAAAATTTCCCTTATTTGTCATTAGCTGTCCATTTCCATTATATAATGTATTTCTACGTGTGACCATATATTTAGTTTTATTGATATTTACTTCCAGTCCTAATTTCTTAGTGTTACTCAATAGTATGTGCGTATTGTCCTTTAGCATCTCCTCGCTATCGGCCAATAATACTACATCATCAGCATAAACTAACAGCTTATTAATATAATTGAGTTGTAAGCCTTCCTCATTCTCTAAAGATTTAATGACATGCTCTAGTACAAAATTGAATAGTAGAGGAGATAGTGCATCTCCTTGCTTCAACCCATTCTGGATTTCAAAAGTGCCCAAAAACTGTTTGCCTACATGAAACCCTACTCTTTGTGTCATTTAGACACATTCGTATAAGTCTAACTAACTTTTAGGAATTCCGAACTCCGGCAGGATACTATATAACTTCTCCCTCTTAATTGAATCATATGCTTTTTTGAAGTCTACATACAGTTGATGTACAGTACCATTATATTCCCATTTCTTTTCTAAAATCTGTCTTATACTAAAAATCTGATCTGTTGTAGACCTGTTTCTTCTAAATGCACATTGATGATCTCCTAGAATGTCATCAATATAGGGAGTAAGTCTGCTTACTAATATATTTGTTAGAATTTTGTACGAAGTTGAATGTAATAAGATGCCCCTGTAGTTGTTGCATATCAGTTTTATCTCCTTTCTTATAAATTGGTACGATAATTGATTCCTTCCATTCATCTGGAAGAGCTTCTTTTTCCCAAATCATTCTAAGCAACTAGCGTATCTTGTCCATCAATTTTTCTCCCCCTGATTTTATCAGTTCTGCTGGGATCTCATCTGAACCTGATGCTTTATACATCTTCAATTTTTCAATCGCCATTTTAACCTCCAATGCATTTGTTTCTGCGACTAGCATTTCAGCTGTCTGTAAATTATCCTCCTCAATGTCCTGTTCTGTATGTACATTTAATAGCTGATTGAAGTAACTTTTCCATCTATTTAATATACTCCTGGAATCTGCAATCATGTCCCCATTTTCATTCCGAATTATGTTTGTTCTAGCCTGAAACCCTTTCTCCTCTATACTAGTTCCCTGATATAATTCTCTAATGTTCCTATTTTTGGCATTCATTTTAAGATCATTAATCTTCTCTCTCAAATATTCCCTCTTTTTACTCTTTAGTAACTTGGTGGTTTCCCATCTGATACTACCTATTTGCTCTAAATTTACCACATTTGGATCGTATAACCATTTCATTTTTGCTAGCTTTCTTTTCTTTACAATGTCAGCACATTCCTCATCAAACCATTTCTTGTTTTGCCTCTTTTTTAAACAACCAATGCTTTCTGATGCTGACAATTTAATAGTATCTCTTATAGCCTCCCATTCTTTATTTATATCAGTTTCTTCTTCGTTTGCCACATTGCCATCTGAAGAGTCCAGTACTTCAAATCTATTACCAATTTTGATTTGGTATTCTTGCCGCATTTCATCATTTTTCAAGTTTTTTAATTCAAATTTTACAGAATCATCTTTAGCATTTGTTCCTCTCATAAGCGATAGCCGTTGTCTGACTTTCACTCTGACCAGATGATGATCCGAATTGCAGTCTGTCCCTCTAACTGATGTAACATCGATGATGCTACTCTGCCAATGTTTATCCACTAATACATGATCTATCTGGTTCCGAGTTTCTCCATCTGGGGACGTCCAAGTGTATTTATGAATATCCTTATGCTGAAATGTTGTGCTCTTAATAATGAGATTCTTCGATGTGGCAAATGTGACTAATCTAACCCCATTGTCGTTACTATCTTCATAAAGACTGAATTTGCCTATTGTTGGTTTGAATATATCCTCCCGCCCGACTTTTTCATTAAAATCTCCTAAGACAATTTTCATATGATATCGTGAAAGGCTATCAAATAAGCATTCTAATTCTTCATAGAACTCATCCTTGACCTTGTCATCTTTATCTTCTGTGGGAGCATGTACATTTACAATTATAAAATCATGTCGTTTACCCTTTAGAATTATGTATGATATCCTATCACTAACAAACTTAATATCTCGGATAGCGGATAGTATCCTCCTTCTGACTAAAAAACCCGTTCCAAATGCACGTCTTTCTGCACCTCCGTAGTATAATGCAAAGCTTCCTGATTCCTGACTACTTTCTCCTGGCCATCTAACTTCCTGTAAAGCGACTATATCCAAGGGCGATTTATCTAATTCCCACGTTAATATCTCTAGTGCCCTGCTATTGTATAAAGTCCTAACATTCCATGTTCCTAGGAACATGTCTCTGTGTTTGAGCCCAGAGAACCGAATGGGGGACTGTTTGACCTCTGGAAAATTTTATCGCAGTTGAACCCATTTCCGCATTTCTTGACGGTTGTATTTTATGGTGAAAGATTGTCACTCTTTCGACCAAGGTACTTTTTTCGTCTGGCTTATTACCTTCGACCAGTCCAGCATGGGTAACCCTATCGGCAGCAATGCTACCGCCGGCATAGCTCTCAGGATCATTTAAAGCATGCAAGCCACTCCACCACAACAAGGTAAAGATACCATGAAGGGATAATTACATATATGCATATATATATATATTTGTCTGTCAGTGCTCTTGCAATAACATTTTTTTTTCGGAATCAAACTTGGCATATACAAGTCAGTTAATAAAGTAAGGTAGAGTTCATTATCCAGAAAAATTGGATTTTTCATGTGAAGCATAAATTTAAAAATCACTCTTGCAGTTGCAAGTTTCAATTTTTCAAAATGGGGAAAAAAAAAAAAGCAAAAAAATGCATTTTCCAAAAATCAACTAAATCTGACCATTAGAAGTAGAGGTTTATCTGTAATCCAAAATTTAAAAAATTGCTCCATGCTTGCTTTGTTGCAATGTAACTGTATACCATGCAATTTAATTACTAAAAGAAAGATATTTTCTGGAAATCAAACCATAAATTTCACTTTATGAGGAATTTGCACAGTTTATGCAGTTCCTGCATGATGGACTATTTTTAATATTTTTCTTAAAATTTATTTAGACTGTCATTTGTGCTACAGTCCTTAATTTTTCTTTATTCCTCGTACTTTCTTCACTTCAATTCATATACATATATAAGTAAATTGTGAACAGCAATTGAAAAGTTATGTCACCGTTAACATCATCAAAAACCACACAAAATAAAGAGAAACTTTTTTTTTGTGACCGACACTAAAACCTCAAGAAATGTAAATACTTTTTTTGTATCTACCTTTTCATTTTTTTCTTCTACTTGTCAACTACATTCTCCACATCTACCCTTATTAGTATAGATTTTAGCACCATATTTTTTTTATATCCAGGATACACTTTAGCTATGTCTTTTAAGAATGTTGGTAAGATTTCACATTTCCTAATGATTTTAAATTATGAAAACATAAGTAATGAAAAATATATTAAATTGACATCCTTCAAATCACACTTCACTACCATGCTGATTGGATGATTATCCATCTCTGTGATTGACATGTAGATGTGAGGCCAGAAGCTGGCTGTTTGACCAAGGGCTTTCTAGTCCTGTCACACCATATGGAATTATTTATATTGTTCTTCACCACAGACATAAAGAGAAAGTGAGTGTCCTCTAATAAATATAGACGAGTGGAAAGAGTCCCATAAGCTGACATGAAACCAATCTTTCTAGGAGATGGAGACCAAAATAAACCTCTGGTCCTGCAGGTTGGGTGTTGATGCCTCAGGCCATAGTCTGTCCATCCTAAGAAACACACTTGAGAAAATCCTCGAAGCACATGACTGCTGCAGTTACTGCAATTCGTTCATGGCCAAAGCACAGTACAACAGAAGCAAAAAATAGATAATGCATTCAATATTATCATTGCATATTTGAAGCTATTTATGTTAACTATAGTTGATCAGAATACAGTATACACCTACATGTTCCTTCAAAGGTCGGAGAATAACTAAAAATTTGTATTTGTTCGAAATTGATAGATTCTTGAGAGGAAGTTGAATGTCAGTTACAAATATGGCGGCTCTGGTATAGTTTATGGTAACTTAACTCTTCATAAAATGTGTTCAAAATTATAAAAAGCACCCAAAAGAGAAATTGTTAAAGAGTGATGAAAAACAGATGGTGTATAATGTATTTTGTAAGTTTATGGGGGCATAATCATAGCACTGTAGTGAATGATATAATTAAATTAATTGCAGAATATACTGGTGTGTCAGAGAGTAGTGATTATACATATTTGCAGGGAATTAAAACAAACTGGTAATATCAAAATGCTCAAGAAGAAGAGGAAAATGCCTAAACCTGTTTTAGGAGTGGAAGTGAAGTGTGCAGTTCATTATAAGGTACATAGGTTTTACTGTAAGTAGGCCTAGTTATTTTAATTTAAATGTTTGATTTGAATTAATTTTATTTATATTTAAATTAATGTTGGGAAGTAAACATTATGAGGTTGCATCATTAATAGTGAGTGGAGAACATAGTTTTAATGACTCATCTCGTACAGTTTCAAATTTCACCGACAGTTTCAGACAACATCTTGTCCTTCTTCAGTCATGACAAGATGTTGTCTGAAACTATCGGTATCAAAGAAATTTGAAATCGTATGAGATGAGTTGTTCAAAATGTGTTCTCCACTCACTATTAATTGAATTAATTTGTTTAATATTAAAAATTACAATTTAATTTGTTTTCGACATACCATTGTGTATGTTGATACAATCTGCAACATTAAAAATTAAAAGATTGTTGTGCATTAATTTATCGGCTTGTAACAAACAGCTGATGGAGGTCGCATGAACTAATCACGTGCTGCACAGAATAATACATTGTGAAATTAAATGTCAAAGTGTGTTTCTTAGGCTGGACAGACAATAGTTCCCTGCTTGCTGAAAAAAAAATACTCATACAATACATGTAGTCCAACCATCAAATTGCTTATTTTATTAATTCATCAGGTTTCACAACATCTTCCAGCACCCAGTTAATCCATGTCATTCTCCTCCATGTCTCTTCATTCCAATCTTCATTGTCCATTCTTCTTTTTCTCATTCTCCTTAAAATACATCAATCTGTGTTTTTTTTTCAGTCTTCTTCTTCTACCAGGTGACACTTATTCTAGTATTTTTCCTGGTAATCTGTTTCTCTTTACATGACCATACCATTTTAATTGTTTTTTTTTTCTATAAAATCCACAATTGGATTTTGAAGTTTGAATATTCATCTTTTATTTAATTACATAGCTTCTTGTTTTATCTGTTCTAAAAATTCTAGCTAAACACCTCCAAAAGTCCATTTCTGCAAATTTATTTTACTTATTTTTTGTGCCCTGTAAAGTCATTGTACTCATTTTTATTGCATTAGAAGTGTCCCAAGCCTGGTTGGAAAAGGAGAAGGGGAGAAGATACACCTTGTTAAAAATCCCAAGCTCAGCTGGCCTGGTTGTCAGTACCTGGAAATTGGCCCCTTTCCTAGGTAATGTGGACTGGTAGAGAGTCTCATAATTTCTACAGGAAGGAGACCCCAAAATAAAACTGCTGGGCCTCCAGGTTGGGAGCTATTTTTTGGAAAAGGTGTACAGTGTTATAAAGCCCAAGAATGAAATGCCAGAAGGATTATTAATCACAAAAGACCACTCATTATTAATGGAGCTGTTTTTTATATGTTTTACAGTTTCAATCAGATGTATTGAATATAACTTTTATAGGACAAATCACTATGAGGTTTATTTTCATATTCAAATTAAAATTGTTTATACCTCACCTCATATCCAGACTTCTAATTAAACTGGTTTCAAAACCTTGGTGGTTTCACCTTCAGTAACATCTTGATCAGTTTTATGTTTTTCAGTAGAACTGCTTCTTACTCCATCTGTTGGTTCATCGGTTCACCAACAGAAAGCAGTTCTGCTGAATGACATAATATCAGTCAAGATATTACTGAAGATGAAACCACTTAGGTTTTGAAACTGGTTTAATTAGAAGACTGTATATGAGGTGAGATACAAAGAATGTTAATTTAAATATTGTATTGAATTTAGTCTTGAACAAAAGTAAGAATTGAACAGAAATGGATTGGAACCATGTTGGAAAACTAAGACAGTGGCAGCAACTTTCTGTGCTACATAGTCTGTCTCTTTATGTCTGTGTTTTTTATCTACTATTTAGGACTTGAACCACCATTGATTCTTATGTAATGTTGCAGTCATATCTGTACAGTTCAGTGTTGTCCCTGGCAACAATCTCTGTGTTCCTTCGAGTTGGATTCCTGCTCAAACTGGCGCTGATGCTGACGGTAACGGTGTTCCACCTGACACTATACAGTGGTCTCCACATGGTACCTAGCTACTACTCGAAGCAACATGATGGTTTTGACGAGTGGCCTCACCAGCTGAAGACAGCATTGTTGCTCAGTGTGATCTTGGTACTGCTTCACGTGCTGGACAGGCAGATAGAGTTCACCTCTCGCACTGACTTCCTCTGGAAAGCAAAACTCAAAGTGGAACAAGATGAAGTAGAGACTATGCGAGGCATCAATAAAATTCTGCTTGAAAACATCTTGCCAGCACATGTTGCAGAACACTTCTTGGAGACTAGAAATACTCAGGTAACTGATTTATTTTTTAATTTCATTTCAGCACTCTACGATTTTTAAAAATCCTAGAAAGTGAAACATTACAACACCAAGTGCGTAATTTACATAAAAATGGAAGCAACTTTTGTCATACAGGAATAAACCATGGCAAACTTATTAATAATTTTATAAGTAAACAAGAGTAATCAATGTAAATTATATGGACATAATTACTAAGTTTATATCATCAGTACTTATTTCAAAATTTTATTTTTAATTAAACAACTAGGATATGTTTGTTTTGAAAAATTTAATTACATTTTTTTTTAATATTTGAATTTAAATTAAGAAAAAAGTCAACATACAAAAGAAGAAATTTAAGAACTTGTTTCAAAAATGTAATACAGATATCACAAACAAAATTATTACTGAGGATAAAGAAAAAGAAAAAAGTAATGAAACGTCAAATAGTTTTCAACTAATAGTAGAACTCGATGAAGAAAATGTAGTGAATCTGTCAGAAGTGGTTCTAGAAAAAATGAAATTAAATTACTTAATCAAGGTTTAAAAATTTGCATCGGTTTTTCAGACAGTGTTGAAGATTACATAGCTGATATTGAAATTGGAATAGATGATATGAAAATTGAAGATAAGATAATTATTAGGAAAGAAAGTGAAAAAGTTTTAGAAGAAATTAAAGGCTCTCATAAAAATTCACAAGCTAACAAGGGAAGTACTTGTGTTGGACCAGTTGGATTGTAACAAAAATTGGAGGATATGTTGAACGAGGGATACTGAACACCGTGATATTAGCCATTTCACTGCAAATTCAATAGTATGCATAATATTTAATAGGAACAAGAAAAAAAAAGAAATAAAGGCTTAACATCAGTACATGACAGAATAAATAAGTAAAACATTCAGAAAAAAGAAAATAAACAGATAAAAATAGAAAATGATAGTATGGTGAACGAGGGAAGAACAATAAAGGACAGGGAGAGAGATATAAACTAATGAAATAAATATTGCAACGGAGTGGCACGGTTTCTTGAAGAGCAGCACACTGGAGTCTCCACTCCCGCAGTCGAGTATTTGTACAGTATATATGAATTGTTTCTATTTAAACATAAAAACTCAATACATTGTAAGTACAATAGAATATTTGTTTTATTATTTATTGATTAGTATATTTTTGGTGTAAAATAATACTTTTTTAGGACATAACAATATATATATAGGTAAATGTTTACATTTACAGGGAATAGTCTTGTAAGTCCTTGAAATATTTCATCAAAAGAATAAAATGGGCATAATAAATTAATTTTACATCTTAACTATGTTAGAATCTATAGTTCAGAAAAAAATTGAAGAACACGAAGAATCTGGATTGGAGGATGACCAATTTGCGTATTTTCTGGTAGAAATTATAGAACAAAAATATTGGAATGGGTTAGAGGACATTAGTGAAATTTCTTTAGATTTCGAAGACTATGCTACTTGCAATCAGAAGCTCACACAGGCCGGATGTTCTGAAGACTTTGAAATTGCCAATGAATCCAGTGAGGAACGTGACAGTTCATGTAGCTTTGAGCCGTCTCCTGTAAAAAAACCTAAACATCCTAACGTACTCTCCACCTATTCTGAAGAAACTTTGGAAAGCATTTATGAATATAGGGTGTCAGAGAAATATGGCCCAAATAGTTATTGATGTTAACAAGGAGGGAAACCAATATTTACGTTCTTTGCCCCGCTAGCTGCACTTGAAACCAGCTTGCAATGAGCAACCATGCCGTTACGAACCGGTCAATGACGCAATTGAAATTTAATGATAAATAACATGAGTTTTATTAAATTTGCAGCAAAATGACTAACGTCATCATATTTAATGTCAATCAATCAACATATCCTCCAATTGTTGTTACAATCCAACTGGTCCAACATAAGTACTTCCCTTGTAAGAAAAATTTGGCCATTTTGAAAAAAAATTAACAACAAAAATGTAATACTTTCGAAAGCTGATAAAGGAAATAAAATAGTAATTCTGGACAAATTGGATTATATTGCAAGGATGGATAATCTTGTAGAATCAAAAGAATATTTAGAATTGAAAGAGAATCCTTTACCTAAAACTATAAAAACATTCGACAATACTTTGAAACAAATAAAACATACCATCTCCAAACAAGAAAAATTTTAATTAAAAGCGTCTAATCCATCGAATCCTAGAATGTACGGTCTGCCAAAAATTCATAAAATGATACCTATAATCAATAACATTGGTTCACCATGCTGTTATTTATCTAAATGGCTGACACAAAAATTAAATGAGCTTCCCAAATTTGATAATAAAAGTATTGAGAATTCTTTGTAATTGAAGGGGCACCAGCAAGAAAGTGCCAAGCCACATTTTACTGATTCTGATATAAAGCAATTTGAATGTTTGTTCAAATCCTCAAATAAGAGACAATATTAAATATTGATTCTAGAGATGAAATATGCTTTTCTGATATGTTTTTAATGAAACAGTGATATATATTATAAATATTTTCTTTTTTTTATATCCAAATGTTAAATTATTAAAAAATATGATGTTGTGTGACTTCACACTATCTTGACCAAAAAAAATCACAAAATATATGAAACATATATTTATCGTAAGTAATGCCACGACTGATTTCCAAATTATCGATAAATTCATGACTCATGAAGTGAGGAATTTGGAAATCAAGAGTGGCATTTGTTAGGACTATTTAACGAATAAAATTAAGCTGTTTACTCACAAATCATTATTTAAATATAGTTATTTTAAAATATTTATATATTTAATGTAAATGGCGATGTTTGAAAACAAATGAGAAATGATTAGTACGCTTCATTTGCTTTTTTCGTTCGTCACTGCAACCAGATCATATTATTTATTGCCAAAGGAATGCAATATTGTAAGAATGCACTCTAGTGAGAAAAAATGAAACACATCAAACTGTATATTAATTAATTTCTGATGTCCTATGATGTGAATATGATAATGATATTTTTCTGGGAAAAAATACATTTAAGAAAGTGTAAACAGTGGTTTCTTTTTTTGGTGGTATAATCAATTGCTACAAATGTTTTTATATTAACTCCCGCATGCGGTATGTGTTGACATTCATGCACTATATATACAATCTGGTAGCCGTATTTCTTAGTGGGTCAGTCACTGCAAAATAATGTTATCAACTATTCAGAATGTTAAAAAGGAGGTGCTTTCTTTATTATGATAAACTTTAGTTGGTAAATTCTAGGCGAAACACGAGTGTGATTGGTTGTAAATCAAAAATTATTGTAACGTGATTGGTCATTGACTCCCATTTGGGGCATGAGTTAAATAGTCAACATAAGAAATATTAACAATTAACTATATTTGCCCCATTAATAAAACGAAGTAATATATATTTCACAAAAGATAAACATTGCTCTAAAAAACCTTCCTTATCATGTATTCCACCATTTAAAAAAAAAGCTGAATAAATATTTATTAATAGACCTATAAGACATAGTTACAGCTAACTATTATTTGCCCTAACTAACTAACTCATAGGTACCCATAGGTTCATCGCCACATGGACATAAGCTCTCCATACATCCCTGTCCTGAGCTAAATTTTTCCAATCATTCCCTGTATAATCTACATCCCTGAAATTATGATTAATGTTATTCTCCCACCTCATTCTTGTCCTATCAACTGGGCGTTTTCCATCTGGTTTTCCTACAAGAAGCTTCCATGCATGTCTTAATTCCCCATTCATGCCACATGTCCTGTTCATCACAGTCTATGAGACTTATTTGCCCTATTTAATCAAATTGAATAATATATGTTTCACGAAAAATAAAGAATGCCCTAAAATAAGTCTTCCACGTCATTTATTCGATCATTATCAATATCATCTGGTATCAAGTTCAGGTAAAAGCCATGATAGATTGGAGGGATATACTCCATCAAATTTGTAAGTTTGCTCTTTTTTTACTATTATAAACCCAACTGGATTTCTTAGGCTTAAAGGACCTTCGGGACTTGGAAAATCTGGTAGCGTGTTTATCTAGCCGAGCATTAGTATGAGGATGTACAGTTATACATTTGAAATAAACAAATGGAGCCTTATTCTAAACTATTTTATTACTAAAGTATAAATAATTAGAATCCCTAAGTATTCTAGCCCTAAATAACTAATCTAAGCCTATATTAAAACTACAGTACTTCCTGGGGGTTGAGAAGAGGGAGTTGTGGAATTTATAAATCTAACCTAATCTACATGTTTAAAAATGTTATATCCCTTTTTGAAAATTTAATATCAAAATAGTTAATTGTACTTGATTAGATTTCTGACGTCCAGAATACATATTAAGAAAAATGGTAGCTTACTCACCCATCAACACCTCTGGTTGTCACACATCAACAGACCGAGACCCTCACTACCCCAGGGTTATATACTCAATTTGACCTCTAGTTACCCTAACTGTACTCACTAACATTCCAGTAAACTAAATGTAGGGATGTTTACAGTTAGCGAAGCAAAACTTTGCTCTGAACTATATCATGTCTAAACTCTATTTCAACAGACTTTGAATGTCTAAACTCTATTTCAACAGACTTTGAATGTCTAAACTCTATTTCAAAAGACTTTGCTTGAATAATTAAAATAATCTATAAAACAATTAAAAATCTATATAAAAGACTATGTATTCATAACATTTACCATAAGTGGTTTTACATTTTTCTTCTTTGGGTCATGGTATTTAGGTTCCCTTTCTTTCTTGTTGAAATATCTTCAAACTCCATATTCATCCTGTTTTTTAATCATTGACCCAATGGTTCGGTATTTTCAAATCTGAAGTATTAGCTTCTGAGAATCTGAGCTCCACACCACTAATATATACTTTCTTATTAGTATTAATTAGCCAAATTTCCATTTCAACTACATCAAACTAGTGATGATTATTATTTCCCTCCAATGTGACGGAGAGTATACATCGGGTTGTCCCCTCTGATATTTTTCAATTCTAGTGCAATCTCTATCAGAGGGTAAGTACATGTGTCCAGAAAAAAAAAACAGTAAGAGAAAAATTTGCATTTAGACTGGAGTTTCTCAGATAGCTCACTTGGTAGAGCCATTCACCTAGAATGCAAAAGGTCGTGGGTTCAAACCCCAGTTGAACGTATATTTTTTCTCTTCAAATATAACTTAGAAAATAATGTTCAGTTTCTTCAAACTGCTTTGTGTGGTTAGATAATTGCAAAATACCATTATATTCCAATTCTTATTCTGACCCTTACAGTTGTCAGAAAATATCACCAGTTTCTTTGCACAAATGCATTTAGTTTTTATGTATTTCAGGATGCAGCTTCTAATCTCATTGCTATCGTGTCCTGCAATACCCTCATTCCACACAAGCATATGTCCATATATATATATATATATTAATGATATTGGTCTATTATATTTTTTTATAATCAGAAAAAAACTTTAAATTCCAGTAATATAATATCATAGCAGTAGTTCATCACGTTTATACTATCAGAAAGTTATTTATTAATGGTAATTGCAATTATTTGCTAATACACACATATGCATATTGAACTTTTAGGTCAATAAAATGCCAAGCAACAATTATTAATTAAGCAATAATTTAGATTATATAAGATAATAAAAGAAATATTACTTTAGACATTAAAGGTTAGCATCATACCTTATAATATAGGGCCTAAAATGAAAAAGTGACCAGAAACATGTTTCATAAAAATACATTCATAATTTCTCTAACCAACAAATCTACATGAAATCCTACGAGGGCAATATAATGCCAAGCAACACTTGCTTGTATTTAAATTTCTGAAGTTAATTCTTCACCAGAGCATGTCAAATATTCAGAATCAGAGCTATTATCATTATTTTCATCATTTAATTCACCAGAAAACTTCAGTTTATTTCTGCAAACAATTTTCCACACACTGTCTTGCAGTTATGGAAGATTCATGAAAGATTAGTACAACAAAAAAAAACTTAATTTAATGCCATATGTTGAGTTTTCTGTATACACACTTGTCATTAGACTATTCAAAATAATATTATCTACAAGGTGGCATAACTAGTTCAATTTGACCAAAAATGTGGCTTGGCACTTTCTTGCCGGGACCCCCTCAATTGGTTGATAAATTGAAAAATATGAGTCCAGGACACAATGACAGATTTGTCTCATTTGATGTAATTTCATTATTTCCGAGCATTCCAGTTGAGAAAATTTTACATTTTTTGAGAAAATGGTTTCGTTCTCTAAATATCAAAAATGAAATAATAGAGGAATATATAAACCTTACAAAACTTTGCATCAGTAATTCTTATTTTACCTACAATGAAAAATTTTACAAACAGGTTTCCAGTTTGTCAATGGGCAATCCGCTCTCACCATTTTTGGTAGATTTGATTATGGGTTATTTGGAGTGTCAAATCACAAAGCATACCCATGGATGTTTAAGATTTGGTATAGATATGTGGATGATATTTTTGTAATAATAAATTCCAAATATATTGAAGATGTTCTAAAATTATTGAACCTTCAGGATGAATCAATAAAGTTTACTGTAGAATTGAAAAAAGAAAAGAAAATTCCATTTTTGGATTTATATTTAATTAGGAATGTTCGAACACAAAGATTGAATTTGATATATATAGGAAAGAAAATCATACAGATAATAATATTAAATCATCAGGCTTCAATAATTACATTGCTCTTAAGCATGCAACATTCAATAGCTTACATAGATTAACAAATGTACCATTAAATGAAGAAAATTTCAACAATGAATATAAACATATCTTAAACACTGCTAGATTAAATGGTTTTGATAAAGAATTAATTATAAATAAGTTAAAGAAATTCTTCTTCTTCTTCTTCCTTCCAAGTATTAGGCCAAGGCCTGTTACGATCCTATAGAAAATTTTCCCTCCAGCGTTTCATAGGACGGCCCAGTGATCTTCGTCCTCTTGGTATATAATTATAAACAGCTTTGGGGATCCGATTTGAACTCATTCTTTCAAGATGGTGTTACCAATTTAGTTGGTACTGTTTAATATATTCCAAAATTGGCATAGTCTTCAATTCTTTTAAGATATCGGTGTTCCTTTTCCGATCCCATCTGGTGTAACCCGCTGTTCTGCGCATGAATCTCATTTCACAAGCCGTTATTCTGCTTTCATGTTGTTTTTTTAGTGTCCATGCTTCACTACCATAGGTCAACACTTGTCTAGCCAAAGTGTTATATAAACGTAATCTGGTGTTTTTTTTGTACAAGGGATGGTTTCATAACTTGATTAATAATTCCTAAACTTTTATTATAACTAGTAACTTTTTCAGGGATATCCTTTTCATCCCAGATAGAGAGATAATATCCAAGATATTTAAATTGATTAGATCTCTCTAAAATTTTATTCTGGAGACAGATTTTACTTTGTATGGGGTCCTTCCCATGAAATGCCATAATTTTAGTTTTGTTAATTGATATTTCCATATTAAATTTGGCACCTATTTTTTGTAAATTATAAATTGATCGTTGCAAATCATTTTCGGAAAGTGCCAGGAGAGCTAAATCGTCTGCAAAAAGAATAGCATCGAGTTTGAGGTTCCTATTGATGGGTATATATCCTCGTTGTGTTTTCCTCTATTCATTTATTAATTTATTCATGTACATATAATGAAAAGCACCGGTGAAAGTCCACATCCCTGTCTTACTCCAGTGTTGATCTTTTCCCAAGAAGATAATTTGCCATCTTGTTTAACAGAGATTTCATTATCTTTATAGATGTTGAAGATATTAGTAATATATTGTTGTGGAACGTTATCATCAGCTAAAATTTGTAGTAATATATTTCTGTCTACTTTGTCAAAAGCCTTTATGAAGTCAACGAAGGTGATATGAGTTTCTATATTGAATTCCTTGTGCTTTTCTAATAGTAGTTTTAGAGTAAAGAATCCATCTGTACAAGATCTACCCTTTCTGAATCCACAGAAAAAAAAAAAAGACTATGAATATACTATTCTACAAAATTGCAAAGAAAAGAAAAAATACAGGAAAATTACTTACCATCCTGAAATGCATAGAAAATTTCAAAATTTTTTTTGACAAATACAATATTTCTTTAGCTCCAATAAATAAATTTAGTCTGGGTAATCTTCTAAGTACCAATAAAAAAGTCAATGTCCCAGACAGTAATAAATCTGGAATTTATCAAATAAATTGTAAAGATTGCAATAAAGTAGTAGTATTCAAATGATCTGAAGTTCTTGATTTGTCATCATTGCAATAAAGTTTATATAGGAAAAACTAAAAGGAATTTAGAAACTCGTACAAAAGAACATTTTACAAATATTAAAAATTATTGTGAAATTGAAAAATCTGCAATTGCTGCACTTAGTTTATTAGAACATCATAAAATTGGAAGAGAAGCAAAACTTTTAAAACAAGTGGATAAATCCTTAGAAATGACAGTTTGGGAGAAGATACACATTCAGATAAATAAAGATAGATCAATGAATTTTGATATTCCTAACTAAATAAATTTGATTTCGAAGTTCATAAATTCAACCATAGATGGCAGCACTGAAGATGATAACAATAGAAGAGATGATGGCTGAAGAATTTCATCAGTAGGAGTTACAGCTGAGGATGAATGCGATTGTATTTGAAACTGCGGTATCATGGAAAACATGAATTGTATGAGGTGAGTTTTTAAAAAAATGTTCTTCGATGAATTTCAATGATTATACCTCATTATGTTTACTTCCCAACATTAATTTAATATAAGTGAAAATTTAACTACAAGTAGTTCGTTCACATACAAATCTGCTCTGACAGTTTTATTTTTTTACCTACAATATTTTGGATACAGGATGTGATTCAATTTTAACACAATTCTTTTATTTATAAACTATTGATGAAAGTAATTTTTGAAAGACAATTTTACAAAATCTGCTATAGGAGATTCATCATATTTTGAGTAAAGTGTTCTGAAAATTGTATATCCAAACCTCGAATAGTTCTTGAGAGAAGTGTACCAATATCAAGAATTATTTGTAAATTAATGGTTTTAAGATTCAAAAATATATTTTTTAAAGCAAAATCTAGCCTTAATTAACATAAAATGTTTTAATAATATCAGATAATTAGAATCAGAGATAATTGAGATAATAAAAATTTAACTTTAAAACAGTCATGCAGCTTCAAAGAAAAAAACAGTTGGCAATGTGCATAGTGGATTGCCACAGTTCTAGTGAATGTTTTCAGTGTGATTTTGAAACACTCTATATAAATAATAAAGATAAATTGTAAATAACAATAGACTAGATTTAAGTAAATCCACCATAATAATTCATTCATAGTGTTCTGCTCAAGAGCAGGTCTTTCACTGCAAACTCAGCATTCTCCACTCTTTCCTTAACTCAGCTTTCCTTTTTGTATCTGCGTACAAACCATTTGTTTTAATATTGTCTATCATCTGATGTCTTTTCCTGCCTCTAACTTTCTTTCCGTTGACCATTCCTTCTAGGGCATCCTTCAGCAGGCAGTTTCTTCTTAGCCAGTGGCCAATCCAGTTTGTTTTCCTCTTCTTTATGAGTTCCAGCATTGTTCTTCTTTCCCCCACTCTGTCTAGCACATCTATATTTCTTACTTTGTCCATTTTATATGTTCCATTCTTCTCCATATCCACATCTCAAAAGCTTCCGGTTGCTTTTCCTCATTCCATTGTAATGTCCAAGTCTCTGCACCATACAATGCTATACTCCACACAAAGCACTTCACTAGCCTCTTCCGTAGTTCTACCATAATAATAATAATAATAATAATAATAACTAACTCACTGGCACTATCGAACCCGTAGGTTCATGGCTGCATGGACATAAGCTCTCCTATCCTGAGCTAATGTTTTCCAATCATCCCTGTATAATCTACTTGCCTCAAATCATAGTTAATATTATTCTCCCACTTCATTCTTGGTCTACCAACTGGGCGTTTTCCCTCTGGTTTTCCTATAATAAGCTGCCATGCACATCTTTTATTCCCCATTTATGCCACATGTCCTGCCCATCGCAGTCTACGAGTCTTAACTGTTGTTATTATATCTGACTTCCTATAAAGACCATATAGTTCACTGTTATGAATGTTTTATTTATTCTGGCAGAGTTAAGGCTATAAGGCCTTCTCTTCACTCAAACAGCACAAATAT
The DNA here is from genome assembly GCA_030220185.1 of Diploptera punctata. NCBI lineage: Eukaryota > Metazoa > Arthropoda > Insecta > Blattodea > Blaberidae > Diploptera > Diploptera punctata. The sequence goes on from JASPKZ010003841.1 coordinate 2,294,469, forward strand.
ACAAATACAAAAAATGTTGGTAGTGTCAGATGAACAAGAATTGTATAAAAGGTAAAAAATGTAGATGTTCTTATCGTAGCCTGAATGGTGTAATTAGTATCATGCTGATGCATGGAATCAGAGATCCTGGGTTCAAGTCCTGGTCCAAGCACTGATTTTTCTCTCTTAAATATAAATATATATTTACAGTATAAATTACATATACAGTATACTAATTATAAAGGATCAAAAAATAATTTAAAATTGCAGTGTAAATTTCAAGTACATATAAAATTTTACATAATGAACACAATAATAATAATAATAATAACAGTAGTTATATAATAAATTAAATGGGAAACACTAATTAATACATGTACATTGCACAAGGTAATAATAAAGCCAAAATTAGAGCAAATATAAATCCATAATTGTTTTAAATGATTCTAATGTCTTGCAGTCCTTGATTTCCTGTGGTACGAAATTCCAGTTGCAAGAAGTGGAGACAGTATAATATGATATGGAGTGATGCAGTATATTAAGCAAGAGATTGTGTTGTGATCATGTTTTGTTGACTATTTAACTCATGCCCCAAATGGTAGTCAATGTTCAATTACATTTCAATGAATTTTGTTTTACAACCAATGACAGTCGTGTTTCACCTTGCTCTTATTGATTTCTCTTTATCAGCTCCTGCTTTTGTGATAAAGAAAGCTCCTCATTTTTAATATAACTGATCAGAGCATTATTTTGCAGGTTACTGACTCTCCAACAAATACATTGAATAGGCTATAGAAAATAATGAACAGATCCCTTCTAACTACACATTTGATAATTGTGTGTTCAATAATTGTGTTTTTAAATGATTCTACTGAATTGTTTACTAAAAAATAAATTAATAACCTATAATGTTGGTTATAATATACAGTTTGATGTGTTTCATTATTTCTCCACTTGGCTGCATTCTTACAGATCCTGTTTGGCAATAAATAATATGATCAAGCAGCAGTGAATAAACATAACCATACATTTGTGACTTCTTTTCAAACATTGTCATTTACATTAAATATATAAATATTTAAAGTACCAGTAACTATTCGTAAATTAATGAGTCTTTTTTTACATCTTACCTCAAATTTTATGTTTCTTTAAACACGGGATCTAGTTTTCAAGAGAAAGATCTCTCTCATTTTCAACCAACATTATGATTACTGGATTTTCGTTGGAATCTCCATCAATGATGTTGCCAGGTGTTGATTTGATGAACTTTGAGATGAGATCACCTTCATCAGGAATCTTGAAATTCATGGATCTAAATTTGTTCTTCTGAATATATATCTTCTCCCAAATTGCCAATTCTAAAGTTTTTCCAAATGTTTTAAAAGTTGGGTTTCTTTTTCAATTTTATGATTCTCCAATAAACTATGTGCTGCAATAGGTGATTTTTTAATTTCACTATTTTTAATATTTATGAAGTGTTCCTTAGTGCAAGTGTCCAAATTCCTTTTTGTTTTTCCTATGTATACTTTATTGCAGTCCTTACAATTAATTTGATAAATTCAAGATTTTTTGCTATCTGGTGTGTTCAATTTCTTATTAGTTATTAATAGATTACCAAGGCTAAATTTATTTATCGGTGCCAATGTAATATTGATTTTCTTGAAATTTTTTTAAAATTTGTTATGTATTTCAGGATGATAAGTAATTTTCTTAAATTGTTTTCCTTTCTTTGAATCAGATTGCAGGGTAGTGTATCCTTTTAATCTTTTTTGTTGTCTAAATTTCTTTAATTTATTTATAATTATTTCTTTTCCAAAACCATTTAAATTGGCTATGTTCAAAATGTGATTGTATTCTTTCTTAAAATCTTCTTCATTTAATGGAACATTTAATAATCTATATATCGAACTGTTGAAAATTGCATGTTTATGCGCAATATGATTGAAACCTGAAGATTTTATATAATTGTCTGTATGAGTATCCTTCCTATATATATATATATATATATAAAATTGAATTCAATTTTTCCTTGTAGTTCATTCCTTATTAATTAAAGGTCCAAAAATGGGATTTGTTTATCCTTTTCCAATTCCATAGTAAATTTTACAGTTTCATCTTGAAGGTTGAGTAATTTCAATGCATCTTCAATATATTTTGAATTTATCACAGAGAAAATATAATCCACATATCTATACCAACATTTGAACATCCAGGGATAAGCATTGGTGATATGACACCTATAAATAAATTTGTCAAAAATGGTGAAAGTGAGTTACCCATAGCCAGTCCTGAGATTTGTTTGTAAAATTTTCCACTGAAGGTGAATACATTATTGTCAATGCAAAGTTTTGTAAGATTTAAATATTCTTCTATTATTTCTCTTTTTAGTTTTAAGGAATTTAGCCATTTTTCTAAAATAGTTAACATCTTCCCAATTGGGATGCTCGGAAATAAAGAAATGACGTTGAAAGAAACCATTCTGTCATTACAATCCAATGATACATTATTTAGTTCTTTTACTAATTCAATAAAATTTTCAATGCTTTTGTTGTCGTTATTGATGGAGATTCCAACGAAAATCCGTTAGTCATAATTTCGGGTGAAAATGAGAGAGATCTTTCTCTTGGAAACTAGTTCCCGTCTTTAAAGAAACATAAAATATGAGGTAAGATGTAAAAAATTACTCATTAATTTACGAATCAAGAACCTCATAATGATATTTCCCATATTTAACTATGAACTAGTAACTATATTTATACAAGTAGTCTTAATAAATGTCAGTGTTGATTTCCAAATCCTCTATGAGTCACTTTGTGACTTGTTAATTTATCGACAATTTGGAAATCACTCAAGACATTACTTATGATAAATGGTCTTTTGTTGAACAGGAGCTGTACCATGAGAGATACAGCTGCATAGCTGTGATGTTTGCCTCAATACCTAACTACAAGGAATTCTATGATGAGAATGACGTTAACAAGCAAGGACTTGAATGTCTGAGGCTACTCAATGAAATCATCTGTGACTTTGATAAGGTAACGATTGCAGAATTTCCATTAAAGCTAATTATTATTATAAATTGAATCATTTCTCAACATTTTACCAGAGACCATATCTGACATCTTCAAGTGTTAGTTTTCAATTGACTCACTGAGTTAGTGTATACTTTATTGTTAAAAAAAGAGCATTAAGTGCATATATTCACTAAGAATATGTCATACTGCTAAGTCCATGGCATCATTTATCAGTCAATTGAACTTGGCCAAAAACTAATTTTCCATCTAAAACAAATGTCCGAAAATGTTTGGTTACATCTTTATTCAAGGGAGGTCTTTAATTTATATTTTTGTTATTAAGATTTTACATACATGAATACCAGAATAACTGGATGAATCATTTGCAACAAATGAGTTCAGATAGAGTTCCCAAAGCCATGCTTTGTTCTTGTCCAACAGGGAAGAGATCTATGGGCCATCCAAGGAAGCACTGGATAGAAAATTCATCAGTGAGATCATAACAGGCCTATAGGCTTTAGACTTGTATGGATGAAGAAGAAGTTAAGATTTTTATAGCAATAATACATATTAAAACAGAATTAATTTTTTTTCAGCTCTTACTAAAACCAAAGTTTAGTAGCATTGAGAAAATTAAAACAATTGGGAGCACTTATATGCTGGCCTCTGGACTTCGACCAGGAAAAGAAAATGGATCAGGGGTAAGGTATAACATATTCACTTGTATTAGAATACATACAGTTTCTGTTTTATGACATCAGTTTGTTCATAACATAACAATATCATTAGACAAACTTGATGTCATAAATAAGAAACAAGTTAATGATAAATGAGAGAATTGTCTGATGGATTAAATCTGATTTAATTTGATTTGAATCGACACTTCTCATTTATTCTAGTATCAAGTTATTAGAATAAGAATTAATTAATTACAATAGCATATTCCAAGTATCATATTCCTAAAATACTTTTTGCTATCCCTGGGTGAAAACTACACCCTTAAATTTCGAAGGAGGGAGGGGAAAAAAAAGAAAATGTTTGGCATGAAAATAAGCTGCACCTGGACTGAGAGAACGAATATTACCACAAGCATTAATTATCTTGTGCTTATATCTACAAACTGGTGTCTTGCATGTAGAAAATAAATCTGGTTGCAAGTTCTGGATATATAGCGCATTCTATTATTACTATTATCATCATCATCCATGTATCATTATCTTTATATTCACTATTACTATTATTATTATTATTAAAATAATAAAATTAATTCCATGATATAATACAATATTGTAATATAAAGGTAAAAAAAAAAAGTCATCCCACAACAGGCCCGGAGGCCCTTGGGGTAGTAGGAGGTTAAGGCTCCCACTTTTTCTAGACAATCAGCACTTTATGTCAGCCGGGTTGTCAGCCCTGCGTGACGGCCGCCTTTACCCCCAGAACAAGCGTCTGGTACTCATTTCCGTTAGAGGCTGAGTCGACCCCAGGGCCATAGTGCCGCCAGAGGGTTTGGGTTAGTTTAAAAATCCTGACCCCAACGGGACTTGAACCCTCGACCCTCTGGCTTGTAGCTCAGTGCCTTAACCACTACACTATGGCGTGCCCCAATATAAAGGTAAAAATATCCCTAGTACAGACCTACAGAGGCCCTTGGGGTAGTAGAAGACTAAGGGTGGAATTTATAAATGCATTAGACCGTAAAAGGCGTTCTCTGCTGAGAAAGTTTTATCCTAATACATTTTGCTTACTCAGAAATCTATTCATGCGATAATAATTGTAAGCTACCTGACGAGGTAACTTAAGATCATAGCTCAAGATAGAAACTTATCGTGAGAATCCCGAAGGGAACCGATGGGAACTGATGGTAACCAATGTAGTTTGAAACCTTTGCAGCTTTATCCAAGATGTCGGACCTTGAAGACTTTGATCATGTTTTCGGTATACGCGGAGAAGAGGCATTTGATAGAGTCTACCAAAGAATTCAACTGGAAGAAAAGGAGAATCAATATAATATTGCGGACGCAGACGTCATTGTATATGGTATTATTTGCGGGACGCAAGCATAAATGCATTCCTCTATAGCAGACAAAAATAACGGAAGTGGTTTTATCGCTGAGAATTCTGGGTAATTTGTTGCCAATATTATGAAAACGTCCACTTTCATGCATGACTGGTAAGTCGGCTGTTAATTCGATCTCAGCAATTGCTCACAGTGAGTCAGCTCACCAGTGATTGGAAGTAATTTGAGTAGAGACTAATGTTCTAATCAAATGGTAAAGAGAAAAATTTATGCCTGAACCGGGAATCGAACCCCGAACCTTCAGCTTGCCGTGCTGATGCTCTAACCATTGAGCTAATCCAGGCTTCCTTCCCATCCAAGCATAAATCCTTCCTTTACCTTACTGTCTTGGTCCCACATTCAAATGCTATGAATCATCATTCACAAATACACAATGAATGGCTTCTACCTGAAGAAGACATGAAGGGACTCCACATAGCTATAGCATTATTTATGAAATTAATATTAAGAAGCTAAAGCTGTTACTATGATTGAAGTACACTACTAAATTATTCTAATCAAATGGTAAAGAGAAAAATTTATGCCTGAACCGGGAATCGAACCCCAAACCTTCAGCTTGCCGTGCTGATGCTCTAACCATTGAGCTAATCCAGGCTTCCTTCCCATCCAAGCATAAATCCTTCCTTTACCTTACTGTCTTGGTCCCACATTCAAATGCTATGAATCATCATTCACAAATACACAATGAATGGCTTCTACCTGAAGAAGACATGAAGGGACTCCACATAGCTATAGCATTATTTATGAAATTAATATTAAGAAGCTAAAGCTGTTACTATGATTGAAATAAGTATATTAAAGTACACTACTAAATTATTCTAATCAAATGGTAAAGAGAAAAATTTATGCCTGAACCGGGAATCGAACCCCGAACCTTCAGCTTGCCGTGCTGATGCTCTAACCATTGAGCTAATCCAGGCTTCCTTCCCATCCAAGCATAAATCCTTCCTTTACCTTACTGTCTTGGTCCCACATTCAAATGCTATGAATCATCATTCACAAATACACAATGAATGGCTTCTACCTGAAGAAGACATGAAGGGACTCCACATAGCTATAGCATTATTTATGAAATTAATATTAAGAAGCTAAAGCTGTTACTATGATTGAAGTAAGTATATTAAAGTACACTACTAAATTATTCTAATCAAATGGTAAAGAGAAAAATTGATTAGAATAATTTAGTAGTGTACTTTAATATACTTATTTCAATCATAGTAACAGCTTTAGCTTCTTAATATTAATTTCATAAATAATGCTATAGCTATGTGGAGTCCCTTCATGTCTTCTTCAGGTAGAAGCCATTCATTGTGTATTTGTGAATGATGATTCATAGCATTTGAATGTGGGACCAAGACAGTAAGGTAAAGGAAGGATTTATGCTTGGATGGGAAGGAAGCCTGGATTAGCTCAATGGTTAGAGCATCAGCACGGCAAGCTGAAGGTTCGGGGTTCGATTCCCGGTTCAGGCATAAATTTTTCTCTTTACCATTTGATTAGAATAATTTAGTAGTGTACTTTAATATACTTATTTCAATCATAGTAACAGCTTTAGCTTCTTAATATTAATTTCAGAGACTAATGTATTTGCATGCGACCCTATGTCTCCCACCTTTCTAGATAATCGGCACGAGATGTCAGTCAGGTTACCAGCCCTATATGACAGCCGCCTTTGCCCACAGTTCATATATTGTACTCATTTCATTTAGAGGCTGGGTCGATCCCAGGACCATGATCCCACCAGAAGGTTTAGGCCAGTTTTAAAATCCTGACCCCATTCGAACTTGAACCTGCCTGTTATGGCATCCTGTGGATATTCAAATATATTAAACATTTAATTTTGCTTATAGCAAATAATAATTAGTTCTGTATTTCTATCTCTTTTTGAAATGCCTACGCAGGATAAACAAGCTGTAAGTATTCCTGTGTAATAATTTATTCAGTTAAGGATATTCATAAAAAAAATGTCCTTTATAAATTGAATTGAAAGGTTTTAAATATAAATCATTTGATGTTCATACATAATGAAACCTGCATTATACTTAGTTCCTTTTTACCATGTCCATAATATGATGTTAATACCTTTGTTTAAAATATAATTTTTAAAAAAATGTTTGATTAATTCTTATTCTTTTCTTTTTGCTACCACTACATATTTCAGAAAATAAAAAGAGTAAATGATAAAATAGTAATTACATAAAACATAAATTATAAAAAATGTCGGTTCTGGTAGACTACTGGTTATCATACTACGATTGCCTCTGGTTCCAGGGTTTACAGGTTCAAACCCAGTTGGATTGATGGATTTTTTAGGGCACAAAAATTTTGAGTATGACTTCCTTTGAAAGGAATAAAACTGAGCTCCTGTGTCAAATATTTATTGCACATAAAGGAACCTGAAGCCTAAAATGAGCAAAGGTTGTTGGTTGTTTCACCCCTGGCTTAGAATTTTTTTTTCATATCACCTGTTTGGAATTCGACATTTCAGATATTCTCTCCTGGCATTGGTGTATTGTAACCCACTTCTGAGGTTGGGGCACCTGGAAGGCGGGGTTACGCTGCCCTAATGATATAATGGGTGATGACGATGGATAATGATGTGCCAGGAGAGGCCTTAAACCTAAACTTAATATATTGAGGTGAATATGATATTGATGATAATGATGACCAGTTGATGTTCGGGGACCATTTGGGCCTTAAAGCATCCTGACATTTGTCTTACAGGTGAGGAAAAGCCCTGAAAAAACCTCACCCAGGAAACTTGTCCCAAGTGGGGATCGAACCCAGGCCCGCTGTGTGACAATGCAGCATACTACCTCGAGACCACAGCAGTGGACTGGCTTAGAATTGTGATGCTAATGAAGTGTAGCTGTTAAACATCATCATTAAGTAAAAATATTAAAGGTTGTTAACTAGAATATTGGAATTTGATTGGTTGCAGGAAGCAAATAGACAGCAGGAACACAATGTGCTGATATTAGTGGACTTTGCTGTTGCTCTCATGACCATATTGGATCAAATTAACAGAGAATCATTCCAGAGATTTAAACTCAGAATGGGTGAGTTACTATATGCAAGTGTGAGGTTTACCTGCCAATAACGTTTCTTCTTCTTCTTCCTTTCCAGGATTACGTCAATGTGACCTGTTCCGGTCTCAAGTCCATCATTTCCTTAGTCATCCCAAAGATCTTTTCTCATGCAGTTTGTAGATGTTGATCATTTTGGGTTACAACTTTTCTAGCGAAAATGACAGTCTATGCATCTTGGAAAACAGTTAACATTAATATATGTCCATATAAGGTTGGGGGAGTTTTTTTGGTTGATTTTCTTTTAAAGTTTAAGACTGATGTGGATTATTCTCTTAGTTTTTAGGATATTCCAGTAAGTTTTACCCATAATTCTTATCTATCTTCCAATGGTACCGGTACATATTGTTAATATGGGATTTTTTATGTTATTTCTATCTCAAATTCTCATTCAGTTTTCAGGTATTTTCTGTTAACAAAATGAACCACATATGTAATATGTTCCATAGGACATTAGTCTCATAATGTGCACCTGTTTTGTTATTTTCTTTGAATTACTACAGACTGTCATTGTGACTAAAATTCACCTGATTTTATTGACATGTACAAAGGCTTACAGAATTCAAAGTTGACATTAATTAATAACCCATTTTAAATTCTATGTTCATTTAAATAAAATTTGAATGAATTTATCATCGTTATGATGTTACCATATATTTTAAATAAACACTTTCCAGAATTGGATGTAGTTTTATTTTAAAAAGAAGTCATGTTCGAACTGGGAGTCGAACCCCATAGAGTCAGAGATCTGGGGTTCGACTCCTGGTTTGAACATAATTTTTCTTTCTTAATAAAACTTTATCATATCTATTTTCTATTAAATTAATATTAAGAAGCTAAAGCTGTTACTATGATTGAAATAAGTAAATTAATGTATACAACTAAATTATTGTAATCAAATGGTAAAGAGAAAAATGTATGCCTGAACCGGGAATCGAACCCCGAACCTTCAGCTTTCCATGCTGATGCTCTATCCATTGAGCTAATTCAGGCTTCCTTCCCATCCAAACAGTAATTGATTACAATAATTTAGTTGTGTACATTAATTTACTTATTTCAATCATAGTAACAGCTTTAGCTTCTTAATATTAATTTAATAAATAATGCTTTAGCTATGTGGAGTCCCTTCATGTCTTCTTCAGGTAGAAGCCATTCATTGTGTATTTGTGAATGATGATTCATTGCATTTGAATATGGGACCAAGAGAGTAAGGTAAAGGAAGGATTTATGCTTGGATGGGAAGGAAGCCTGGATTAGCTCAATGGATAGAGCATCAGCATGGAAAGCTGAAGGTTCGGGGTTCGACTCCCAATTCAGGCAAAAATTTTTCTCTTTACCATTTGATTACAATAGCTATTATTTATTAACCAACTAAAAACTAAGTAATTCACTGACACTCTTGAACCCAAATGTTCGTGGCCATGCAGACATAAGACCTCCATATCTCTCTGCCCAACTAATATTTTCTAATCATTCCCTGTGTAATTCACTTCACTCAAATCATAGTTAAATAATTCTCCCACCTCATTCTTGGCTTACCTACCATGCACTGACTTTCCTATAATATTCCATGTCCTTCTTTCATTCTCCATATGTACTACATGTCTTGCTTATTATGGACTGTGGGACTTAAGTGTTATTATTTCCCATAAGGATCATGTAGTTTAGGTCTACTGTTAAATAGTTTTCTCCAGGCACCTGTCTGTCCATCTCTCTTTGGTCCAAAAATTTTCCCAAGCACTTTATTCTTATATATTCATAATCAATTCTCCTTTCTTAAAGTAAGAGATCATTCATACATATAGTGTAACTGGAAGAATAACCATTCTATTTTTTTTGTATATTTTTTTTTAAGAAGTTGGGTTGACAAGAGTCCTTGTAATACATAATAGTACATGTTTCCATAGCTGAGCTTGTGTTTAATTTCTTTCTGTGCCTCATTCCTGTAGGTAATTATTGTCCTAGATATTTGATTTTCACTACTTCTCAAAATTTCCCTGATTTGTTATTGAGTATTCATTCCCATTTAATAACATATTTATATATGTGAGGAATTATTTTGTTGCATTGATATTGACTTGACGTTATTAAATGTACTGGTAGTAAAAAATTGTTAATAAATATAGGGTACATCAAAACTCAACAGCAAAATTTGAGGAATTGATTATTGATATACCGGTACATAAAATGTATTTATATAAGTTCAACATCACCATGAACATGTTTAGGTTTAGGTTATTTGAGTATGTTCCTATGAGATTTCAAGATGAGGTGATCAGTACGGTATATCTTAATTTTGGTCTTCCTGTACCTCAAAATCCTTTAAGTTGATGCTGCAGTGCTAATTTAGGAAAGCAAGAAGGGTCCATTCTTTGTTCATGTTGTAACTAATTGCTCTGATAATTCTGAAATTTTTCAACCATATTTTGAAACTTTAATTTATTGCATATATTTGTGTTTTTTTGTTTGTGCATTTTTGTCAAACCTAGGAGTGGACATTTGAAAGTTAAAAAAAATAATTTTACACCAAATTGCATACATAAATATGATTATTGTACAATGCTAGGACAATCACGGGACAAACTCAGCAAGTCACAAGATATTTAAGATTACATTAAAATGCTTTATACCTCATCTTATATCCAGTCTTCTAAGTAGACCGTGGTTTCAAAGCCTTGGTGGCTTCATTTTCAGTACTTTCTCGTTGGCTGATGTTATGTTGATCAGAAGCACTACTTCTTCTTCCCTCTGTTGGTGACCAATAAACCTCAGAATCCACGGGAATTTCGAAGTTTGTAAGTTTTTCTTTCTTGTTTTTTAATGTAAATTTTTTATTCAAATTGAATCAAAAGCCAGTCCAATTAATCAAATAGAAAAACTAAAAGAACTCATGGTTTTGGAAAAAACCACATTCAGAAAAACAAGAAAGAAAAACTTATGAACTTCGAAATTCCCACCGATTCTGACTGGATCCAGAAGTTTTATTGGTCCACCAACAGAGGGAAGAAGAAGTAGTTCTTCTGATTTACATAACATCAGTCAATGAGAAAGTATTGAAGATGAAGCCACCAAGGCTTTGAAACTGCAGTCTACTTAGAAGACTGGATATGAGATGAGGTATAAAGGATTTTAATTTAATGTTAAATTAAACCTCATAGTGATTTTTTTCCTATAAAAGTTTAACACAAGATATTTATACATATTTCTAAAATAAGTTGCACTTTGATACATTTATAATTCAAACACTATCATACCTAAATTGACAGTTGACATTTGATGGTTGACATTAAAGGTATTTTTTGTTTACTTTGAAGTTTCCTCTGTTGACTGCAACAATGTGCTGTATACAACAATGCATTTTCTGGTGCTGAAAAAGCTTTCTGTGTTCTGTAATTCAATAGAAATCAGTGTGCTATACAAGAGCAATGTATGAAAAGCAAGCTCCCTCCAGGAAAGCAATAGAGAAATGGCATCATTAATTTGTCACAACAGTAGTTTATCTGTAAGAAAAAAGTGGACGTTCAGCGTTCTCCAATGAATGTATTGAGCATATAAAAGACACCTTCCAACATAGCCCTCAAAAGTTCATTTACAGAGTTTCTGATGAGCTGGTAAAGTCACACCAGACAGTGCAATTTTTCATGTTAATGGATAATTGAATCGTCATAACACCCAAATTTGGGGTACCGAGAATCAAGACAGAATCTTGAGTGTGAACGAATTTACCTAAGTTGTATGTTTATCACATCACAAGCTGTATGGATTATATTTATGACTGATACTATCGGTATATGTTACCTTGACATGCGCGAAATTTGGTTAATGTCACAACTGAATGAGGATTCAGATGATTATCTATTCCAGCAAGATGGAACATCACCTTACTACCACTGTCAGGTTCAAAATTATTTTAATCGAGTGCTTCCAAAACTTTGATTAGGACGAACAGGACCTCTTGACAATTTTCTCAAGAAATTGCCTTTGTGATCCCCAGATTTAAGCAATGTGATTTTTTTCTCTGAGGTTACATAAAGGATTGCATTTACATCCCTCCTCTACCACGTGACTATGTGAACTTCAAATGAGGTCATACCTGACATGTTAATCATAATCTAGCAAGAGTAGAAATGTGGTACCATATAGATTGTCGCATTACACACGGCACCCACATTGAGGCATTGTGTAATGAGATGTCTCACAAAACACCTTGATATCCAATGCATCATATGAGCCATCAATCATCACCGTAGGTAAGAAAGTGTTTGAATAATAAATTTATCAGTGTGACTTTCTTCAGAGACACTGTGAAGAAAGAACAAAACATGCATTAACATCATGGGCCCAGAAATATGTAATTACAGAGTAATCAGATTTATTAGTTAGAGTAAACCCTCTACTCATGACCAACATAAATTCCAGATTGAGGTATGAGATGAAACCATTATTATTGAAGGTCTATGATATACCAATTTGAAAATTTAAAAAAAATTTTTTTAATGCATGAAATTTTCGAAAATAGTGGTTAAAATTGGCAGATTTTGCCAACTGATCAGGATTCCACTGACCAAGTCTGTTTCACTATCACAAGGGCACTTGAAATGAAATGAAATAGAATAGATGAGTATGGAGAAATAGTGTAATGAAGATTTGACAGGAGGAAAATGGGATAATATCTGAGAAAACCTGCCCAGACTCCAAATCATCACCATGAACCCCATATTGAATGACAAAATGTAAACCTGGAATCCAAATGTGGAGAGTAAGTGTCTGACCACTTGTGTCTTAGAATCACCTTTTGTTCATGTATCAGATGAAACGTTCAGAGTAATCTGCTTCTACTAGATTGGAAACCAACACAATAAAAAATATAATTCTTTACACTTCACCTCATATTCTGTTTTCTATTTAGACCAGTTTCGTAACCATGATGTAACATCTTCAGTAGTTAAACGACTGATGTTCTCTCGACCAGGAGCACTGCTTATTACTCCATCTGTTGGTGGATCGATGAACCTCCCAATCAAAGCAACTTCCCGAGAATTTTAAATTTCATTAATTTTTCTTTCTTAATTAATTTAAATGTGGATTTTTCCCCAAATAGTGAGTGCCTTAGGATTTTTTATTAGCTAGCTTTTCTTTAAATTTGATGTTTTTCTGACCATACATAAGTGGCTACTGCTGATTTTTCCAATTTCCCATTTTTGACATTCCTAAAGTGAAAGAAAAATTAATTAATTTTAAAATTTTCGGGGAAGTTGATTTGATTGGGATGTTAATTGGTCCACCAACAGATGGAGTAAGAAGCAGTACTCATGTACAACAGATCATCGGTCATTTAACTACTGAAAATGTAATCGCTAAGGTTACGAAAGCAGTCTACATAGAAGACAGGATATGAGGTGAGATGTAAAGAATTTTATAATCAATTGAGTTGGTGTTTACTTGATGAAAATCCTTATTTAATTAATAAAGAATTTTATTTTAAATTTTAAATTAAATCTCATACTGATATTTCCTATTATAGTTCAACAATAAAAAATGTCTGTTGTAGTGCTTGCTATCTGACAGGACATCAAACAAGGATTTAAATAAGGAGTAGAGATGTTGTTTTTAAGATGAATGTTTGGGAAAACTAGAAGAGATAGAATGTAGAACACTAAAGTAAAAGAAATGTTTAAGTTGGATAAAATACAATATGAAATGGATACTATTGGATTAAAATGGTATGGCAATGTTAAAAGAATGAATACTGGAAGGATGCTAAGGTAACTACTAGAATTTACATTTGGAGGAAAGAGATTCCAATTCATCGACCAAGATATGAGAAGAAGAAGTTAAGAAAAACATTGAAAAAATGGAGTTAAATGAATGGAAATGTTGGAAGAGGAGACATGGAATGACAGAGAAAACAGATTTAATAAGCATTGTTTTATTCTTATGCATGCAAAATATAGAATACATTGGATTTTCAGTTGTTACAAAATCACCACTTCTGTATAATTTATTGAAACATTAGAAAGGAAAGAATTTGAAAAGTGGAGAGAAATAAATTATTTTGAAAATATTGTACATTAGCAATTGAGGATGTGGTGAAAATAACAGCAGAATTTACAGGTGAGTCAACTTGGAGCATAAATTCTGCTCTTAATGATTTTTTTTTTCAAATGCCCCAGGTTTGTCTTTCGACATTCCTGGTTTCTCTCCTGGCATGGTGTAATTGTAACCCACTTTTGAGCTTGGGGCACCTGGAAGGTGGGGTTACGTTGCCCCGATGATATGATGGGTGATGATGATGATGGGTGATGATGATGATGATGATAATGGTGTGCCAGGAGAGTCCCTAATCCTAAGCTTAACTTAAGATGAATATGAATGATGATGATTGCGATGGCCATATGATTTTGGGGACCGTTTGGGCCTTAAAGTTTTCCTGACATTTGTCTTACAGGTGAGGAAAAACCCCGATAAAAACCTCACCCAGAAAAACTGTCCCGACCAGGGATCAAACCCGGGCCCGCTGCGTGACAAGGGAGCACACTACCCCGAGACCACAGCGGTGGACTGCTCTTAATGAAATTATAAATAAAGGATATCTATTATCATGGATAAAGCATAAATGTTGAATTAGGTAGACCCACATATATTTTTTGTCATAAATAAATAAGAAATGGAAGTTCCTAATTATTGGTACCATCTTACCTAGTATTCAGTCTTATTTACCATAAAATACAATGTTGTGTAAAAACAGTGTTTCTAGCAATGACAGTTCCATGCAAAATTCAATCATATGGTGGGTAAAAGTAGCACTAAGGTTCCCCCAGTAGATGGTGTTGGCAAAGTAATACCTTGGTATAGATAATTTTATAGTGTAGATAAATTTTTTTGGTATATATAATTTTACCTGCTGTGCATTTAGTTTCACCATGCACACCATAATACATCCCAAAAGCCACATTGAGACTCTCAGTCAACGATGAGGTAGAGAAGAGCTTAATTGGGTAAATCCTGCCAGGACTGGTGTATAATGTATTACTTTATTCTAGGAAGACAAAGACACGTTACAAAATCGATTCAATCCAGATAGGTGCTAGTGAACAAGTAATATAAGTATTTTATTAACAATTGAAATATAATAGAATATAAAAAACAAAACAATAATAAATATAAAAAGAGTTCAATTTGTTTCCAATCAGATAGGTAAAGAATGATGTCAGTTCACATTACAGTACAATAATTTAAAGTATCAAGACAAGCATTGGAATTTAGATGGGAAAGAAAATGAAAATTATTTGCAACGATCAATTTATAATTTACAAAAAAAAATAGCTTCCAAATTTAATATGGAAATATCAATTAACAAAACGAAACTTATGGCATTTCATGGCAACGACCCCATACAAAGTAAAATCTGTCTCCAGAATAAAATTTTAGAGAGATCTAATCAATTTAAATATCTTGGATATTATCTCTCTATCTGGGATGAAAAGGATGTCCGTGAAAAAAATTACGGTTATAATAAAAGTTTAGGAATTATTAATCAAGTTATGAACCATCCATTGTACAAAAAAACACCAGATTACATTTATATAACACTTTGGCTAGACCAGTGTTGACCTATGGTAGTGAAGCATGGACACTAAAAAGACAACATGAAAGCAGAATAACAGCTTGTGAAATGAGATTCATGCGCAGAACAGCGGGTTACACCAGATGGGATCGGAAAAGGAACACCGATATCTTAAAAGAATTGAAGACTACACTAATTTTGGAATATATTAAACAGTACCAACTAAATTGGAAACACCATCTAGAAAGAATGAGTTCAAATCGGATCCCCAAAGCTGTTTATAATTATATACCAAGAGGACGAAGATCACTGGGCCGTCCTATGAAACGCTGCAGAGGAAATTTTCTATAGGATCGTAACAGCCTTGGCCTAATATTTGGAAGGAAGAAGAAGAAGAAGAGACTAAAATATCAGCTAAGATACAGATGGGAAGTACAAGTTAAGAAGAATGCCGAGAAAATTGGAGTTGAATGGATGAAAATGATGGAAAAAGAGACATGGAATGATTGACCAAACTCGACCCCTGGAATAGGTAGATGAGAAGGAGAAGTAGTTTAAAATGACTATTTAACTCATGCCCCAAGTGGGATTCAATGACTAATCATGTTTCAACGTATCTTGTTTTACAACCAATCACAGTCGTGTTTCACCCAATATTTATCAATTAAGTCTATCATATTAAAGAAAGCTTTTCCTTTTTTAATATTCTGAACAGGTCATAACATTATTTTGCAGTGACTGACTCTCTAAGAAATAAGCTACCAGATTGTATATATAGTGCACAAATGTAAACAGATACTGCTTGCAGGATATAATAGAAAAACATTTGTAGAAATTGATTATACCACAATAAAAAGAAACCACTGTTTGCACTTTCTTATACATAAAAAATGTTTTACATTTGTTTCCAAATATCGCCGTTTACATTAAATATATAAATATTTTAAAATAACTATATTAAAATAATGATTTGTGAGTAAACAGCTTAATTTTATTCGTTAAATAGTCCTAACAAATGCCATTCTTGATTTCCAAATTCGTTAATTAAATTCACTCTTCACTTCGTGATTCATGAATTTATCAATAATTTGGAAATCACTCGTGGCATTACTTATGATACATCACCTTCAAATATAAACATCTCAAATCATCTGTGAAAACCTAATTTTGAATTCTTGTAATGGAAATAACTAAAAAAAAATCTCTTAATATTGAGGTGTCGTCCCAAATTCAAGGTAGTCTTATATTAGTGAAAATACAGTATAATTTCTCCTACAGCATAAATTTTGATATTGATGAAATAAAACAAAATTGTACATGTCCAGATTACAATATCAGTTAATGATTTTTTAAAAAATCAAAACTAAAAATGTTCTAAATTAAAATTTTGTGCAAAGTTTTCCATAATTACATTCAATAGAAAACAGTAATTCTTAACTAATTACTACTGTCAGAGAGGTGTGACAAATTACAGAAAATTTAAGTAGACTTTTTATTCAATAGATTATATAATAGTAAAAATTTAATATTCCTTCATATTTTTCAACTTTCAATTTTTTTAAATAAAATTTCTAATAATTGATTTTTGAAGTGACTGAAGTTTAGAATTTTTTTTTTACATTGTAATATGGTAGACAAGTGAAAATTCCTCAGTATCCCATTCGGAAAAAGATAAATAGAAAATAATTGAATAAGGAGACATGGAATGGCCAAGTGGAGGCTTTTGCCTAAAACTACAGAACAAGAATCTACATGAATAAGTAGAACAATAACATTAGAATAATAACCACCTACTCTTCCCTATCAGGAAGCAGCCAGTTCCTTTATGCTACCTAAGGACATTCCTTGTTTTGTGAATGGATTACAGTATTTAAATATAGGATAGACTGCTGCTGCTAAACTTGAAGCTGTGCTGGGAAATAAGATCTTGCTCTACAGTTTATGAAATTAGTAAAGTTCTTGTAGGTAAGACTAAAATTATTCTCACTTACATCAAACTATCAAATCAATTGACGATTTTATTATTTTTCTCTTCAAATATAATTTATCCTTTTATGAGAAGTGTTAAATTAATAATAAAATCGTCAATAGAAGCCCTACTGGCTATAAAGTAGTGTTAAATTCCCAATAAATGTCTTCTTAACTAAGAAGCCACCATTTGCAAAGATAGAAGCTATGGTTTCAAGCATTTGGCGCGAGGGAAATACAACTTACATAAGAGAAAAATTTGCGTCTAGATCGTAACTCGCCTCGGTAGCTCAGTTGGTAGAGCACTTGGCCCGGAAAGCCAAGGGTCCCGGGTTCGAGTCCCGGTCTAGGCGAAAATTTTTCTCTTCAAATATAATTTATCCTTCTATGAGAAGTGTTAAATTAATAATAAAATCTTCAATAGAAGCCCTACTGGCTATAAAGTAGTGTTAAATTCCCAATAAATGTCTTCTTAACTAAGAAGCCGCCATTTGCAAAGATAGAAGCTATGGTTTCAAGCATTTGGCGCGAGGGAAATACAACTTACATAAGAGAAAAATTTGCGTCTAGATCGTAACTCGCCTCGGTAGCTCAGTTGGTAGAGCACTTGGCCCGGAAAGCCAAGGGTTCCGGGTTTGAGTCCCGGTCTAGGCAAAAATTTTTCTCTTCAAATATCAAATCAATGTTTGCTCTCATAACATCATATAGTGTGGAGCGTACTTTTTGAATGTACAAAAAATTCTTACAGCTAGATGTTAAAAAAATGTATACAATGTAGAAAAAGCACCTAACTGTGTATTACGAACAGAATTTATATTGGATTTTTCAAAGCACAAGTAGACCAAGACTAGACGTTATGGTCAGCCAATTTCATGAAAAAACTAATGTTAAAATAATTCTAACTACATTTCACCATGTTCATGTGTGTAATTTATAGGATTAAATCTATTGCAAAGATAGTTTTGAAATTCTTCCTAGAATTATTATGGATTAATTCATTTTAACATCTTTTTTTCTCCAAATATGACACACTGGACTTCATTTATTTGTTTGTTTTCTTTATGTTTAGATTTCATAATTAAATGTCATTGGATAAATAATTTTATATATATATATATATATATATATATATATATATATATATATATATATATCAAGCCTTTGGTTTTGTAGTATTCATTATTAAAGTAAGTGTCAAACTAAAGGCTTGGGAGGCTTTTGGGGTAGATGGATGTTGAGACTTCCACCTTTATAGACAATCGCCATGGGTGTCCACTGGGTTATCAGCTCTGTGTGATGGTTGTCTTTGCTCCCAAAACATGCATCTAGTACTCATTTACATTAATAGCTGAGTAGATCTAGGGCCATGATGCTGCCAGAAGGTTTGGTACAGCTAAAAACCCTGACCCTATTGAGATTCAAACCCATGAATTTCCAGCTTGTAGTGTGTGAATTCAATAAAACTAAATATATGGTCACACATAGAAATTCATTATATAATGGAAATGGACAACTAATGACAAATGAAGGAAATTTTGAGGAAGTGGCTGAATTCAAATACCTAGGAACAATAATCACAAATAGGAATGAGATGTATAAAGAAATTAAACATAGGCTCAATGCTGGAAATGTGTGCTATTATGCATTGCAGAGACTCTTGATGTCCCAACTCCTTTCAAAAAACGTTAAACTGAAAATATATAAAACTATTATTCTACTAGTTATATTATATGGGTGCGAAACATGGACTCTTACTTTAAGGGAGGAAAGGAGATTACAAGTATTTGAGAATAAAGTACTTAGGAAAATTTTAGGACCAAAGAGAGATGAACAGACAGGTGAATGGAGAAGACTACATAACAATGAACTACATGGTCTTTATAGGAAGCAAGATATAATAAGAACAGTTAAGTCTTGTAGACTGCGATGGACAGGACATGTTGCACGTATGGGGAATGAAAGACTTGCATGGAAGCTTCTTGTAGGAAAGCCAGAGGGCAAACGCCCAGTTGGTAGACCAAGAATAAGGTGGGAGAATAACATTAAATATGATTTGAGGGAAGTAGATTATACAGGGAATGATTGGAAAGCATTAGCTCAGGGTAGGGATGTATGGAGAGCTTATGTCCGTGCGGCCATGAACTTACGGGTTCGATAGTGCCAGTGAGTAAGTAAGTGTGTGAATTCCTCAAACAACTATACTACAATGTGAGCCATTAAAATTGCTTCAAATCATGAACATGATATTTTCTATTGGGTCAGAATTAATGAAAAACTAATTAAAATGAAATACAGTGAAAATCTTGATTTCTTGAGCTACAAAAAAGTCTTCTTGTCTCATTTATATGCTAGTATGTACACCTACAAATTATACAGGGCCTGTGTATATAAATATTTGTAAAAAGTTAAAAAAAATAGTAGCTTCATAATAATTGTGTGTTATAATTTTCATATTTTCTCATTATGATTTTATATTTTGGTATAATTTTCTTCATATAATTCCTCGCTCTACATTCTTTTCAGGTTTAAACCATGGACCAGTTATAGCAGGTGTTGTTGGAGCACAAAAACCACAGTATGACATCTGGGGCAACACTGTCAATGTTGCTTCAAGAATGGACAGCTGTGGGATCATGGGTAGATTACAGGTATATAAATTTATATTTTATTATTTATGTACCAATAAACCCCACTTTTTATATTTAAATATTCAGACAAAAGTTTAATTATAGTTTATACTCAGAACATAGTAAAAATATAACTAATTTAAAGCACTTCTTTATGAAAAATGAGATTTATTATCTGAATGTTTACATTTGAAGAGTATAGGAAAAGAGAACAACATCCATACTTCCTTCCTGCATGCTAAATTTTGGAGGTAAGTAAACCCATGACTAAAATGTATCTTATACTGTTTTGCACTTCTTACTGATGGTACTTTCCATGGAGAATCTTATGATGCCTCAAACTCCATTTTGACAAAAAAGTGACTTACCTGGTTCTTTCTCTGTGTCCTTCATTTGATGAATTATTGATCACTGGCCCCAAGTTCAACTTCACACTTCCAAAATCTTCAGTGATCTATGATAAATATATAAATATTGTTAAATCAGGAAATAATTTTGGTAGGAAAAGGTTGCACTACCTGCAGCATTATCACTCCGCTTTCAAGGTCGAAAAAGGCGTTCTCTGCTGAGAAAGTTTTATCCTAATATGATTTTGCTTACTCAGAAATCTATTCATGCGATAATAATTCATAAGCTACCTGAGTTTCTATCTTAAGTTATGATCTTAAGATCATAACTTAAGATAGAAACTTATCATGAGAATCCCGAAGGGAACCGATGGTAACCGATATAGTTTGAAACCTTGCCACTTTATCCAAGATATCGGACCTTGAAGACTTCGATCATGTTTTTGGTATACGCGGAGAAGAGGAATTTGATAGAGTCTACCAAAGAATTCAACTGAAAGAACAAGAGAATCGGCGTAATATTGCACGATGCAGAC
This sequence comes from Diploptera punctata, assembly GCA_030220185.1. Taxonomy (NCBI): domain Eukaryota; kingdom Metazoa; phylum Arthropoda; class Insecta; order Blattodea; family Blaberidae; genus Diploptera; species Diploptera punctata. The sequence continues at coordinate 2,315,673 of JASPKZ010003841.1, forward strand.
GTCGTTGTATACGGTATTATTTGCAGGACGCAAGCATAAATGCATTCCTCTATAGCAGACGAAAATAACGGAAGTGGTTTTATCGCTGAGAATTCTGGGTAATTTCTTAGCAATATTACGAAAACGATGACTTTCATGCATGACCAGTTAGTGGGTAGCTAATTCGATCTTTGCATTTGCTCACGGTGAGTCAGTTTATCAGTGATTGGAAGTAATTTGAGTAGAGACTAATGTATTTGCATACGACCCTAAGTATGGAATTCAAGTACATTTAGGCAGTAAAACAATAATAATTTACAGTAATTAATAGAGTTAGATTTTCCAAAGGAATTGATATGATATGTAATCGAAACTAATCTTCAAGAAATTTACAAATATGAGGTGAGTCTTTAAAATTCTAATTCTCTATTGATTAAATTAAACCTCATAGTGGCATTTCCTTTAAATATTTAGATAATATACAGTACTAACGCATTTTAATAGAATATCAAGAGAAATTTTACTTTTCTTTATAAATATCTAGAGAAATAATATTTGAAGAGAAAAATGTATCTAGATAATGTTTGAGATAGGACCTATATGTAAATGAAGACTCTACATGCATAAATATGGTATAGTTGTATTGTAACTTTATTATATTTTATTTCCACAAATATGGGTTCCTACTCATCCTTGTATGCCCATGTAAAGTCTTAGTTGGGTCGATTCACAAACATAAAGTGATAGACTGGCAAAATCCTATTATGAAGCACTGGATCTTGCGAAGTAGAGAGCATGTGCAGAATTTTATTTGAAGAGAAAAAATGTACACCTGAATCAGGATTCAAATCTGATGTCCTTTACATGGATTCTTGAATGCAATTCTTCTTGTTCTACACGCTGTCTAGCAGATTCTTCAACAAGAAGACTTTGAACTCATTGGGTTTGAATCTCAAAAATTGAGCACTTCATAATTTGTAGATTCTAGAGAACATGTTCCAGAAGACTCACCTTCTATCTTCAGATCATATCCAACTGTTGAATTGGTGATTAGCAATCTTGTAGTTTGCTTCCTCTTCCCTCTTTAGGTTGACCAATGAACTTCCAAATCAAATCCTTTTACCTGGGAATTTCAAAATTCCCAACTTTATTATGCCATATAAAGTTATGAATTTTGAAATTCTCAGGGAAAAGGAATTGATTTGGAAGTTCATTGGTCAAACTAAAGAGGGAAGATGTTACAACTGAGATTATCCCAAGTCATAATGTAGTGTAAAAAAGGATTCAATATTTAAATTGACTTTTGGCCCAAGCGGTTGGCCTTCGTTTTGGCGGGGAAACATCATATTGTACATAGAAACATATAAAACCACAAAACAAAACACATTTATTTTAACTGTCAACAAAACATAAAAATATATCCAAAAAACAAAATCAGTTAAAACATTTTGTCAAAGAAGCTAAAGTCGCCATGTTGAATCACGTCAAACTTTGATTTGAAACTTAAATGAAAGAAGCAAAAGTCAACTGTAGTTTATTAGTGTTAATTTTTAATTAATTTAAATCGACCCTTAGGTCTTCTTATGTCAATGCATGTTCAATTTAGTCTAAGTTACTAAATTTAAAGAAACAATCATTTTGAACTTAAAAAATGATCCCTTTATGATGTAGATATTAGGATGAATATGCTTACCCATGGAGAGGCTCCACTCATCCCACGGGAGACTGAAGTAAACACTTCAGTCCCCGTCTCCACTCTGCTTTCGTTAAAAAAATCGCGAATATTTATATGATCGTTTTTAAGTTTCTAATTCGTGGAGAAAACTCGGGTGAAAAGTTCATCTAACTTTCCATTTCATAAAAGTGGGATTTCTTATTGTCGTTTTCAAAACTTCTTTCTCTGTTCCGCTTTCACTTATTGCAGTTCAATTTCCCCATTATCTAATGTGAGCATCTCTGGTCTTTCTGTAAAAACATGTTGATATGAATTTACATCCTGGTATGTTGTGACATGGTTTTGGTCCAGGATGCTTTATTATAAAATATTATAAATTTTTACTCGATTTTTATATTTCCTACAAAGCCTTTGGAGCACTTTGAGTAGGACTAATTAGTATTTAAAGGTGATTATTTATTTCCTATCTTCCGGTATAATAAACAAGTATATATCATATATGTTTTATAGTTTTTTATCATATATTTATCATCATCGCGATTATGCCCTGTCGTAGTCGCAATAGAAGAGAAAGCAACCAATAAGATTGTCAACCGTCAATTCAACTGTTGGATATGATCTGAAGATAGAAACCATATTCTCAAGAATCTACAAATTATGAGGTGAAGTGTCAATTTTCCGATTCATAATATTTATTGTATCATTTATTGTTTTATATTGTTTTAAATGTATTTATTTTACTTTTTAATTAATTATTATTTTTCTGTTGTATGTACATTTCTTGACCGTTCATTAAAATTTATTAGATTTAGACTTGGATAATATTTGGGACCGAATAGAAATGGATTCAAATTGTGTTAGAAAATTAAAACTCCTTTGATGGTGCTGTGGTAGCAACTTCCTACTTCATCGCTGGATGGTGTAACTCTTTATGATTGTGAGCTGCACTGTAACAACCATCATGAGTTTCCAACCTTTTATATGGGAACACATTTAGTGAAAAGTTTGTAGACTCATTGTAACTATTTTTAGTCATATCATAACACTATGAAGCAATAATTGTGCAATCATTGGAATTTAATAGTTTAAAACCTACTAATCCAAACAAGTTTGAATTTAATAATCATTAAATGAATCAGATTTTTAACCTCATCTCATATATTTTGTATAAACCCAGAACCAGTTTCAAAAGGTCTCCCTTTCATTGTCAACTGGTATCTGACTGTTGATTTGATGGTTGGCAACTTTGTAAGATCATTCTTCTTCCTTCTGCTCTGTCGATCATTGAATTTCCAAATCAAATCCTTTTCCCCAGGAATTTTGGAATTCATAGTTCTGTCCTTGTATTTCTGGGTGTATATCTTCTCCTAGACTGTGAATTCTTTGGATTTATTGTTTCAATAATGTTGCTTTTACTTCAGTTTGTGTCTTAAGACCAAGCTTGAGTAGCTACAGCAGATTTTTCTTCTCCCCCATTTTTTTTTTACATTTCTAAGTTTAAATTTACAATTTTTGAGACAATAATTGCTTGTTCCATTTTGTTTAACAAATATTTTTATCTATAATGCATTGAAATGATGATACCAGTGGTCCACCTGTTTATTTTTATAAAATGACCTTCATTTGATGATGGTCTTACCTATGAACCAGACTATATTTATATGTTTAAACTTGATCAAATTAATATTTTTAAAAGTAACTTAAAACCACTGTTGAGTTTTCTGTATCAAATTCATATAATAAAGGAGAGAAGTAATGTGCATTTGAATTGGAATGCCTGGTAGCTTAGTGGATAGAGCGCTAGTGCATAGAACCAGAAACATCGAGTTCAAATCCCGATTCAGGCATATATTTTCTCTTCAAATAAAATTTATTATTCGGTGCGAAGTGATAAATGTAATATGTAAGATCAAAAATAAGTTTCACTCGCTATAAATGTGATGTGATTTCCATTAAATTCTTCTTGTTAAAGAAGCCACTAGAGGCATAATAGAACAAAAAGTTTATACCTCGGCACGCGGTAATTCATATAATAAAGGAGAGAAATAATATGCATTTGAATCAGAATACCTGGTAGCTTAGTGGATAGATCACTGGTGTATAGAACCAGAGACATTGGGTTCAAATCCTGATTTAGGCATATGTTTTCCTCTTCAAATAAAATTCTGTATCAAAGTTAAAATGATACAAACTTGCCTAATAAACTCAGTCCTTCTCAACTAATAATTGTTATAAGCTTCAGACCAATGTCTACCTTCAGCATTCTTTCACACCCAACTGTAAGTACAGTCTGAAGGTAGACAACAGTCTGAGAGACCTCCATACCTTATAAAAAATTTTAATTGAAAAAAACTGAGATTCTCATGTAAGTTTGTATCACTGTCATTTTGAGCACATTATCCCTGGAATGCTTACCGGATCTGCATGTACCCTATCATCAAATTAATTTATTTACTGTTTCTCAAGCAGTCATCTCTATTGGCTATTTTACTCTCAGTACTTTTCACTAATTAGGTATATTAACACACCCTAAAAAAGTAACATACTTTATATCTAAAGAATACTATAAAATTGATGTCTGGGTGTTGCATGAACCCTATACAAAGAGAGAAGTGAGATACGTTCTTTATAACCTTGAAAGAACAGTGATTTTAGTTTCCTTATATTTCAAAGCTTTTTAAATGTACCAATTATTTAATCATCATCATCATCATCATCCAAGCAAGTATTAGGCCATGTGGCCTGTTACGGTCTCAAAGAGGAATTTTCCATCCAGCGCTTTTTTGGACGTTCCAGCGATCTTTTGCATTGGGGGCAGTAACGAAGCATGGCTTTTGGAATTCTATGAGATGGCATTCATTGAAGATAGGCTTTCCAGTTGTTCTGGAAGTTTTGTATATGGTGAAGAATGGGTTCTACATCCAACTCTTCCATAATTTCCTCATTTATTTTATGGTCCCACTTTGTATAGCCTGCTGTATGGTGCATAAATCGTATCTCATTTGCTGTTATTCAGCTTTCATCTCTTCTTCGTATTGTCCATGCTTCACTACCATATCTTAATACTGGTCTTGCGAGAACCTTATAAAGCAATTATTTAATGAACTGATTAATTCATTTAATAATACTTCTATAAATATATTTGATTTAATTGTGCAGAGAGCCGCAAAGAAGCTGTTACCAAACATTCAGCGAAGGCTCAACATACATCCGTCACCGGGCAGGAAGTGGCTGTACACTGGGACTCGTTGAAGGATTTTACACAAGGAAGGAGATTAAAATATAAACACAATATTTCACTGAAATAAATAACAGAATAAATTGAAATAGAAAAAAAATATTTTACTAACTTTTCTAGATAGATGTTGGAAATGTTAACCCTTCTGATATATGTATTTCTAACATTGATTAATTAATTCCAGGAACACATTTTTGGGGCACAACTTGTGATATTCCATGTATTTCTTTTATAATTGCAGTCTTTAATTTGTCCAGAGAGTCGGCCACGGTGGGCTAGTGGTTATGTTCCTTACTTCTAGTTCCAAGGGATGCAGTTCAAACCCAGCCATAATCGATGGATTTTTTAGGTTGGAAAAATCCAAGGAGCAAGTCCTCCGGGAGGGACTTTAATCCATGGGTCCCAAGTCCAAAGATTTTCAGACTCATAAAGGAATGAAAAGCCTGAATAAATAGGCCTCTATGCAAAATTTACCAAATGTTCCCATCCTAGTACTACCTTGATTTCCTAGATGTCACTATGAGGCGGAATGCTGATTTCGGGCCACCCAATGACATCTATCAGAATACAAGTGTAACTAAATCTCCCCTGTAGGGGAGAATGCTTAAGTGTCATTGAGAGACACAAAGGCTTACTAAAAAGTCCAGAGTGTGTAATTTATTATGATAAACTTTTTGTTTCAATGTCCTCCAAATAAAGTGTACACACTCTCAAATTCAAGGAAAATGATGATCATAATCTGTAACTATTTATTGTCTCATCATCAAACTTTTAAGTTCTCTGGATTTGAGAATGTGTCACTTTTATTTATGATGGAGATTGAAACAAAAAGTTTATCATAAGTAATGCCACAAGTGATTTTCAATTTATTGGAAATCAAGAGTGGCATTTGTTAGGACTATTTAACAAATAAAATTAAGCTGTTTACTCACAAATCATTATTTCAATATAGTTATTTTAAAATATTTAAATATTTAATGTAAACGGTGATGTTTGGAAAGAAATGAGAAATGTTTGATTATGTTTCATTTGTTCATCACTGCAAATTGATCATACTATTTATTGCCAAATAGGATTGCAATATTGTAAGAATGTACCCTAGTGGAGAAAAAATGAAACACATCAAACTGTATATTATAACCAATATTATAGGTTATTAATTCATTTTTTTAGAAATGACTCAGTAAAATCAGTATTTAAAAAATACAATTATTGAACACATAATTATCAAATGTGCAGGTCAAAGGAATCTGTCTATTATATGCTATATTCAATGTATTTGTTAAAGAGTCAGTCACTGCAAAATAATGCTCTGACCTGTTCAGAATATTAAAAGGAGGAGCTTTTTTTATTTTTGTAATCAAAATTTGATAATTTTCGAGATGAAACACAACTGTGATTGGTTGTAAAATAAAATGCATTGAAACGTGATTGGTCATTGACTCCCATTTGGGGCACAAGTTAAATAGTCATAATAATTCACACTCTCTGGACTAATTAAAGACTGCAATTACACAAGAAATAAAATATCATATGCAATGTTCCAGAAAGTCAATCATTGTCACAAAAATGTAGATCAGGAGGGACAACATATCCAGCATCTACCTTAAAAAGTGAGTAAAATATTTTGTTTCTATTTCAGTTTAGTCTGTTACTTATTTCAGTGAAATATTGTGTTCATATTTTGAACTACTCCCTTCTACAAAATCCTCTGATAAGACTCCATGAAAGGCCACTTTCTGCCCAGTGAGAGATGCATGCCAAGTATGCTGAATTTGATTAGTGCTTTCTTTGCAGCTTTCTGTACTACTTCAGTGAAGATCTACAAGTTATTTATATGTACTTGATGGTACTTCTAGAAATATATAATTATTATGTTTTATTTTGATTCCATTGTAACAAAATTATAATAAAATTATATTTCCAAGTGTAGAAACTTAATTTTTAACCATATAAATATAATTATTTAATTTGGGGTCTGCACAAACCCAGTATGTAGAATAATGCATTGAATATACAATGTGAGGTTAATATATGTAATTAATAAAATCCACATTAGCTGTAAATATTATTAAATGAGTTTGTGAAGTGAAGTCAGTGTGAACTACAGCAGTAGAAGTAATAATATTTTATATGAATGCTGTTCTGACATAGTAGGTAATCTTACATACTGGGTATCTCTAAAGTCATTTTCCATTTGAATGAAGGAAGGCAATGATTGAAAAATCAATTTTATTTTAAAGTTTTACACATATTCTACTGTATTTCAACACATACTCCATCTTTCAGCTGTGAAACAAATTGTAGATCTTAACGTTTAAACCGTAAAGAAAGTCTGCTGCTTCTGTGATACAATTCCATAACTGAAGCAGATGTGATAAGAGCTTTTTTGTAGAGTAAAACATGGAATTTTCTACACTGTATTGCAAGGGGCATTCAACTCCCTACTGAGGCATTGACTTGATGCGTTCGGACTATAACTGGCAATTTGAACCTGCTGCACTGTTTCTGCTGATATGCATGGTCATCCATGACATGCCTCATCACACGCATTGCCGGTATGCTTAAATTTGTTTATAAGCAGACAAATGTATGCCTTTGTTGGGACTGGTTTATGGAATTTATGGGTAAATTCAGCTCTGGCATTTTCATATGATAATCTGCTGACCCGTGAATAAGCAGTGGCAATCTGTTCTTCCGTGCTAAACATGTTGCACTAAGCTAACAGTGTAAGCAAAGAATAGAAAAAAATAGTAATGTTTTCATGGAAATGGATAGTAACTTTAGAGACACCCTGTTATATAAGGGAAATAATGGAATTTGGCTACATCTGGAGTTTAGAGAAGGGATACAATTATAATACAGATATTCTTTAATTAACTGAATACTAACATTTACAATAGGAATGAAAATGATACAAAATTAACAAAATCTGAACAAGAACATGCGATTCCATTTTGGAGAACTTGCATCATTTCAAATTTATTTTTATGAAAATGTTTGGATTTGTGGGCAGGAGGGTGAGAGCTGTTCATGCAGTGATTGGCTGCTTTTAAGTTGAATGCAACACAGACCCACTATTTTCAAATACCGAATAGCCACAAGTCCGTGTGTGTGTGTATTGTAAACATGAAAATGAGTTTGTCCATTTGTTACATCTTCATAACAAACTAGCAAACATATTTTGATTAAATTTGGGAGAAAGATAACTAGAAGGACATAGGGAAATTTTAATCCCAATTAAACATGTTATTCCTGAGGAATAGCAAAAAATCTTGTTGGCTAAACTTTGAAACAAATCAGGAAGAATTTTGGAGTATGAAAAGTTGGAAAGTAGGTCACAAAAAATGTTCCCAATGTTAGTCAAAACACTTCAGAAGTATCCAAGCTCTCTCTTCTCCTGCCCTTCCCACTGCATGATACAACTTTTAATCAGTTTAATCTGCCGTGCTGATTCAGATGGTAGCTTGCCTGCTTCCTGACTAGCTGGCCTGGGTTCAAAACCCAGCAGGATTGAAAATTTTAATTGTAAAATTAATTTAATTTAATTCTAAAATTTTTAATATTGGTGCCAGGAGGGGTGGTGATGTACAATTTTTAATTGCTAGATTGTTCACCAGATTTCTGCATTAAATTGAAAATCCTTCCATTGTATACATGTTAAGAAGGTATGTGGTAATGTTGAAAGTGATTCATCCATCAGATGGGGACATTAAGCCTGATGACTCCTTGGTGCTATGTGCCAGCACTGGGTTTCACCTTCTCCTTTCTCTTCATCATCATCCCTCATACAACACACTTTCCATTACACAAACACACAAACATACACTCATCTTATACTCCCTCTATACACAATGCAAGAATACATCATCTGCATAAAGTGGTCTGCTGAAGTGGTGCATAAATTGAAAATAGGCCATGTTAATATCATGCAGTGGTATACACACACTTTATTCACTTCCATATTCAGCAGATCATTGACTCTCATGGTGACGTGTAAGTGATCTTTGAAATGCTATATGGAAAAAATCATGGATGAAAGGAAGTTTAGAATAAATTTAAATTATTAAAATTTATTTTTAAAATATTCAAGTATATATATGTGTAGAGTAACACAATTTGAATATAAAGTTAACATAATTTTTGCAACAGTGTCTTCTTCTGTTGCAGTTCCATCTTTTTATAACCAGGCTTTATAATTTAGAGAAAATAATTATGATTTCTCAGTGTCATCCCCTTTTTTTCCTTTCACACCTTCAACAGTTTCCTGTTCTTCTGATACCTTCATATTTTTTCCAGATTTATCTTCATTGTTGTTAACTTTTGAATTATGCTTTTCTTTCATTGCTTTCATCTTTGAATGTTTCTTTGATATTTTTCTCATATCTGCAATTTTTATAATATAATCTGATATCTTATCCTGTTTGGATGTTTTATTCTTCTGAGAGCTTGTTAAAATTTTGATTCTTCGTTTAGAATTAGAACCTTGTTCACCTGAAGACATTATAATATTCATTTGTGTGATTATTTCGCATAGTTTTTTATGTGCTATGATTAAATGTACCAATATTTCTGTTTCCTTTTCTAAAACTGTCTCTCGATTTCCTTGCAATGTCTGTTTATCATGTATTTCTTGCAAGAAGCAACCTAAATTGTGCACTTGGGATAAGAGTGCCAAAACTTCAATTTCTTGTACACGGATGTTATTACTGTTTTGAGATCTCTGATCAGCAAAATTTGCCTGGGAAGTTTTTTGGGGATGTCCAAAGATTGTTTTCTTTTCATTAAATCTAAAAGTGTGTAGAAAATGTTTAGATACTGAACTAGGCATTGGTTGTAGGACTCTTGATTTATTTGAAGAGTGTGTGTGAAAGAGCCGAGAGTCGCCTCTATTAGTACTACCACCACTGCCTTTAAGCACAAGTGATCTTGGTCCTGCACCAGAATTTCCACCTTCTTTCCTTCCCCTTCCACTTGTTGATGTCTGAAGATGTTTGAACAAGAGTTTCAAATTCCCATCTGCAGCTTCTAAAAACTTCGAGGCTTTAGTGATGTGTTTGGCAAGATCTACTTCATCTTCTTTGGGTGTAGGACTTGATTTAGTGGCAAGATGGAGGTAATGCATGGCATAACCTATGTTTTGATGTGCTCTTGCACAAAGCATGAGAGCCTTTGATCCTTTGAAATATGTAGGCTTTTTTGCCTTATTTGACTGATCACTATTTCCATTAGCCTTTCTCCAGTTGTGATATTTAGCAGAAATAGGTTGTATCGTGCTCAAACTTTCAGCTTTATTTAATCTTGTGATTGCAATAGCTAACATCTTCTCAGCCTCTGTTACTATTTTCATTGTTTTTGAAACTTCATTTTCCTCATTAACTTTGTGCCATTTTTTCCTCTTCCTGCTGAATTTCCCTCTGCTGACTTTTCTTGCAGTATTGCCAAGTGTAGTGCTTATGTCTGTGTGATGCAGGTGACTGAAGACACAGCTAAGATCCTTATGGGGGCTGGGTATGAATGTGAATGCAGAGGTCCGACGTATGTCAAAGGCAAAGGTACGCTGACAACTTACTTTGTGAAGACTCCCTTCGATGAGAAGTAATGGTGCTGCAAAAACAATTGAATTCTGCATTAGGTCTACAGTTAAATGCAAAATGCATTAACAGCACAAAAGGACAAAGCAAATAATATGATAAATCTCCTTCAAAGTTTGGAAAACTTTGAGCAATGGGAGAGCAGACATTATTAAAGCAAGTAATCAGAATCAAACCCCACTTGTTGTTGCAAAGGATCAAATTTTAGCAATCAAATGATGACAGGACTCAAATTTGAGGCACTAAGGATCTTTGCTACAATATTCCAATAGAATTTGCTTTGGTTCCTTATTTGGTTAAAGAGGAGCTATAAGATTGCTTGTTATAAATATTTGTTGGTGGTGTCTTAAAAATGCTGTGAGAAAGTAGTTCACACATCAATTCCATACAAAAATGATAAAAATTAAATTCAGGCTTATTAATTACTCTATTTTTCAAACTTTAAGAGATTTTTAACAATTTGAAGGACCAAGTTTAATATTTATTATCTTCATAAAGAAATATATTTTTCTTCAAATTATGTATGTATGAATTCAGCAGTCTTCTTCAACTCATTCCTAGCACAACATGGCAAAAAACGAATTTGCTGTGAATTTATAAATGTTTCAATTCTAAATTAGAAATAATCACAAGCGATGTTAAAAAAAGTAGAGTATTTGATATAAAAAATATTTTCTCATGTAATTATCACAAAAGAAATAACTAATGTACCAGTAAATAATGAATAATACTGATAAAAAGTAGCATTATGATGTAATGTTATGAAGAACATGAGCTGGAGATATACACTTCAAGTCATATTATATTTTCACAGGTGGCCATGTTTTGAAGACCATAGTCTCCATTCCCAATTAGAATTTCAATCTTTGCATTGGCCATCCAATTTATAGTAGTGGACAGACAAATCTCACAACTAAATCCTTCTCTCCAGGAAATTTCAATATTCATTAATTTTTATTTGAAGAGAAAAAATTATACACTCAGACCGTGGCTTGAACCCAGGACCTTTGACCAGTCTAAGCACATAATTTTTCTCTTCAAATATGATTTATCCATTATTGAGTGTATGTATAAATTGAATAATAAATTCATTAATTTGCCCATTTTCTTGTGGAATTTCATCCATCTCTGTGCTTAACACATGTTAATGTGAGGCCAGCAGTTGGATGGCCTATCAAACGATGATTTTTTTTTTTCTGAATGTAGATTTTTTTCCCCATACTGTGAGTTGTGTTGGTTTTTTTGTTGTTTCAGCAGTTTTATCTTTTCCTCAGTTGCATGATTTTTTGGTCTACACATGAGCATCTACTTCATAATTTTCTATTTCCCCATATTTTAATTTATCTGTTGTTCAGGTTTTCCTTTTTTATTTTACCTATGTAAATGTTATATATTTGATCTGATAAATTCCTGATTTTTTATCTACATGTGGTTTATTTGTATTTACATTTATTTTTTTAAATTGCCGGACAGAAGGATTTGATCATGAGGATCATCTGACTGTCATTCCATCCATAGTAATTCTGCCCGAGGGCAGGTCCTTCACTGCAATCATAGCATTTTCATACTATGCTTGCAGCTTTACTAGGGAATTGTAGGTGTGGTAGCTTCCCATTGCTTTCCACACCGGTGAAGGATGATGATGATGATGATGATGTGATGATAATGATAAGGATGATGATGATAATGATGGCCATATGATTTCGGGGACCGTTTGGGCCTTAAAGTTTTCCTGACATTTGTCTTACAGGTGAGGAAAAACCCCGCTAAAAACCTCACCCAGAAAAACTGCCCTGACCGGGGATCGAACCCGGGCCCGCTGCGTGACAAGGCAGCATGCTACCTCAAGACCACAGCGGTGGACTGACTGTCATTAGAGGAAAAGAATAACAAAACTTTGTACAGCCAACACAACAGTCACAGTTGTGATTAAGAATGCAAATAATGTTTTTACGGGGTGCATCATAAATATGGCTATACGTTTGATCGTGTTGTGTGATGAAAATATTACCATTACAGGAAATATGAAATTACCGTTGGAAAGGCAATTATTCAAATTACAACAATGGAATAAAACAAAACAGTGTAGAACTTACGTCATTAGTCAAAATGGCATTGAATATGCAACAGCAAATTGCTATTGCTGCATGGGCAATAACGTATGCTAATGATTGTGAGGCCGCAAGACGGTCAAGACGTTAGTTTAATGTAGCATTGCAGCCATTGACTGTGGGGAAGTGGAGAAAACGACTGCTAGAAACGGGAAGGATGCAGAAAATCAAACCTCCCGGAAGGCCTCGCATTAGCACAGATGCAGAAACAACGAAGAGAATTGTGGAGGCATTCGACGCTAGCCCACAAAAATCAACCCGCCAAGCTGCACATGAGCAGTGATTTGTTTTGTTCTATTGTTGTAATTTGAAGGATTCCCTTTCAAATGATAACATCATATTTCCTTTAATAATATTATTTTCATCACAAAATGTGATCAAACGTATAGCCATATTTCTGAATCACTCTGTAAATGACGAGAGGTGTATTTCAGTTCAATTTTTTGAGAACTAATGTAATGTAGACTAAACTCATTAATATTAATGAATAGTAAAACTATCAGTGTTTTAGTTTTGCTGAAAGAGCATATAAGGCATTTGTGATATTGGTGAATAGTGTTATAATTTCAGGAATATTTTATGAATTGGTATGAACAGTGAACTTTTTACATTATGCTGTATTTTTGACAGAGAATTTATTATATAGAAGATTTACCTAAATATAAGACAACTTTTCTCTTCTGAAATCTAAGAATTGTGGCTCGTCTTAAATTTGCCAACTAGGAAATAACCCCAGTCAAGATCATTGCTTTGATGTTGTATAGTTGGCTACAGAGCTTCTGGCTGGTGAAGTTAATATTTTTTATGTTGGATAATACACACTTGTTGAACTTGGAACTGATAAACCAATGTAAAATATGTATGTGGGACAAAAGTGAATATACAGTAGTTGATAGTCAATAGGAAAGTGTCTCAATAACAATTTCCATAAACTGTAATGTTGGGGGAGAATTTTCTTAAGTGTGTTAAAATGAATGCTAATAAAAAGTCTGATTCCTTTGAAAAACTTGGTACGTACAGTAAAAGCTCCTTATTTGTGGGGGATATGTTCTGCAAATATGCCGCAAATACAGAAACCACGAATATGGAATGGTAATTTGTTTGGGTATATAGGTGATAAGTTCTAAGATTACAAAATAAAATAAAAATTATCATAAGTAATGCCATGAGTGATTTCTAAATTTATCTAGAGAATTTGGAAGTCAAGAATAGCATTTGTTAGGACTATTTAATGAATAAAATTGAGCTGTTTACTCACAAATCATTATTTAAATATAGTTATTTTAAAATTTTATATATTTAATATAAACGGCAATGTTTGAAAACAAATAAGAAATGTTATGTTTCATTTGTTCATCACTGACCAGATCATATTTACTGCCAAATAGAATCACAATATTGTAAGAATGCACCCTAGTGAAGAAAAAATGAAACACATCATTATAGGTTATCAATTAATTTCTGATGTCCTATGATGTAAATATGTCAATTATATTTTCCTGGAACGTAAATACCTGGAAAATAACATATTTAAGAAAGTTCAAACAGTGGTTTTTTTATGGTATAATCAATTGCTATGAATGTTTTTGTATTATATCTTGCAAGCAGAATCTGGTTACATTCGTGCACTACATGTACAATCTGGGAGCCACTTCATAAAATGAAAGTGATAAAATTGGGGTGAAAAACGACTGTGATTGGTTGTAAATAAAAATTTATTGAAATGTGATTGGCCATTGACTGCCATTTGAGGCATTAGAGTCAAAGTAAAATCAATTAATGAGAGATTTTGAACAATTTCTATTAATTATTACTGTCAGGTTTAGGCAAGGGCTTAAAGAACTTAGTAATTATTTTTTTTGTTCTGGTGCTTTTCAAATATCTTTTAATTAAGATTGATATTCAACCGTGAATTCTGAGATGGAATTTCTTATTTTGTCTTCAGATTTCTTGATTCATTAACACTGAAACAGCGTGATATAGACACAAATGACTCACCAACATGTAAATGGTCAAGCGTTTGTATTTTTACCTTAAGTGGCAAAACTACTTTTTTTCACTTTAGAACTAGTTTTCTTTCCTTTTACTTGACATTATAAATTGGCAACAAAGTAGAAGAGACAAATGTTATTCAATCAAAATTATTGCAACAAATGACAAGTTGAAAGAATAAAACACTGATCATGGCGAGAGCGACATTTATCAACACTCATAGCAGCATGTGAAATACTGCGGCGGTGGCTTTTAACAACAAACTTTAGGTTTAGTGACAATAAAGTTTGTTTTAGTTTGATATTAATTTGTCCATTTGGTCTGAATCACTCTTTGTAAATGCCACCTTGACACGTGCCTGCAGTAAAAAAGTTGCCAATGTGTTAATAAAGGATACTAATCCTTCTAATATACCGACTGGATCCACGATAAAGAAATTTTTAACCATGAATATAGGAACCGTGTTTCAATTTTTTAACATGCGAATAATGAAACTGTGAATAAGGGAACCGCAAAAAAAGAGCTTTTACTGTACTACAAGTTCACAGACGGGATATTATGATGCTAATTTCAAGTTGATGTAGAAGCTTACTGTTTGGCAAAAATATAATTTGATGTCTCGAAAGTTAACATTAAAAAAAATGAGAAATGCTAATTGATCAAAAGAATTATTTAATGGACCAAAGAAGGAGAGATGTTAAGAGTTTTAACAAAGAGTCATTCAGTATATGAGAGAGAAAATTTTTTAAAAAGTCAATTAAAAATTCGGGGGAGAAGTTATCTTAAAATTCACAGTCAACTTCAATTTGGATAAATATGTTACAGTATTTTATGCAGGTGTATACTGCCGCTCAATTTATTAAATTTTCTTCTTGAGATGAAAGATGCCCAGTATTGATTACTGCATTTTCGTTTACCAATAAGCTGCTGTTATATTGGTACTTATTAAGGGGATCATATAATTTTAAATTATCTAAACTTATGTCCTGATTTTTGTGGAACAGTTTAGGTAATGAAATCTGAACAGTAAAGATTCATGAGTTGTAAATTCACTGATCTGCTTTCATGAAGACATTCTCATTCTAGAGTAAGTTATAATTTAAAAAATACTGAAATCACCATTTCAAAATATACAGTATAAGTGTGCAAAAATGAAGCAGTACATAGGGTGTGCTCTACTGAATAATTTGAGATGGGTAATATATGAACTGTGCAGTTCTACAACTTTATCAAGATGTGACATCCAAATATTGGAAAGCAAGAAGGAGAATAACTTTGTTGTTAATTTCAGAGCATTAGCTACATATATACATACATATACACATGAACTGCAAAGCTATGTTAAGGGGAGTAAATTGTATCCCATTACTGTTCATCATCTGGCTTATGTACAAGGTCAACAAGGTGTGAAAATATCTTATCAGGTAATACCAATACACCCATTGAGGTTGGTATCTGCAGTTTGACTAACTATTGTGAGGTAAAACTTGATACAATATTTTAAAAATACAATAGGAAGTAACATTAAGAGGTTTATTTAATAATTAAGATATTTGGTCCATGTATTCTTACCTCTTATGGTTGTTTTTGATGAACATAGGTTTCAAGGCTTCTGAGCCCCATCTTCAATGCTGTAATCGCTGAAGATGGGGCTCACAAGCCTTGAAACATATGTTCAACAAAAGCAACCATAAGAGATATGAATACACAGATCAAATATCTTAATTATTGATACAATATGTTAATGCATATGTGTGAATAATAGTACTTGCAGTTACCTGTAAAGTATGTAAATATCAACATGTACACAGTTGTAAATAATATGGTACAGGTAATAAAATAGTACAATACATGTAAACATTACATTGTTGTAAATTGATGTTTTTTTATTACTTGAACACTTCTCACTGAAGATAAATTATATTTGTAGAGAAAAAATTTTCGCCCAGACCAAGAGTCGGTAGCTCAGTTGGTAGAGCATTGGCCCAGAAAGCCAAAGGTTCCAGGTTCGAGTCTCGGTCTGGGTGAAAATTTTTCTCTTCAAATACAATGGTTGTAAATTCCTATATCCTTGAACTACTATGAGAAATATCACTATGGGATTTAATTTAAAATTTAAAATAAAATTCTTTATACCTCATCTCATATATCTCTTCTTTTTAGACCAATTTCATAACCTAAATGGTTGCGACAGAACATCGGTCATGAAACTACTGAAGATGTAACCATCTAGATTATGAAACCAGTCTAAAAAGAAGACAGGATGTGAGGTGAGGTGTAAAAGAATTTTATTTTAAATTTTAAATTTTACCTATATCCAGTTTATTTTTTTATAGTTTTACTAAAACATCCTACATATGTATATCTTGCTGTCCTGGCCACAGCCTAGCAGTTTAAGGCACTGTGCTTTGGCACAGAGCTACAGAACTTGTACTGGTTCAAAACCACATGGGGGAAGAAAATTTTCTCATGGAATTCCAGCCATTGTCTACCCTGCATCATGAGAAATTTGGGTAGCTACAATAAGTAGCAGCTCTATGTTGAGGACACCAGGCTGGGGGACCTGTCATGCTGACTACATGTCACCCCTATACTGGTTATGTGATTGTCCACTTCTGTAATTAACACATGTGGATGTGAAGCCAAGAATCTTCTAGGCCTGTTGCGCTGTAGAGTTTTATTTATATATATGAAGGGGTATATGGCATAGTAGGGTAAGTCATTTTTCTTCATTTAGAGAAAAACAGTGTTTAGTTGGTCAGTGTACAAAGAATTAAGTTAGCTTAATATTGATAATCAAGGGGATATTTATTGTCCTAAATGTTGATTTGTCTCAAATATAGTACCCAGTATGTAGTTTCTTCTTTACAACCGTGTACTGTACTCATTTTTGTAAAAAAATTGAAATACACCACTATGCAATATACCCCTCAAATTGCATACATATATATATATGTACAGGATGTCCACAAACTCCTGCTACAAAACAATGTAACTTAGTTCGTAAACTATTTGAGATAGAGACATGCGGTTTTTTGCAACATATTCTACATCTCTCAAAGTTTTGTTTACATTTGTTGTAGATTGTGATTTAAATGACAATGATGATAGCACAAGAAAAGGCCCAATGTGCATGGTGGTATGCTGAGTCTGGTAAATCACCATATCCAAACGTTATGGCAGGTTAACATGTCCAGACACAAAGAAAGTCGCTTCATCAGAGAACATCACCCTCTGCAGGTACTCATTGTCTTCATCAAATGCATTCAGCATGCAGAGGGAAGTCAGTTTGCAGCAACACTTGCATAATGTGCACTTTATAGGCCTGAAGATATAGCTGTTTACGGAGGACTTTATGAATGGGTGATTTTGGTAATTGCAGTTCCCGTGAAGCATGATGAACCAATTTTTGAGGGCTGAATTGAAATGCAAGTTGCACGGTTGATATTTTCTTCACTCACTCCTGGTCATCCACTCCATGGCAAGTCCATTACACTGCCAGTCGCTAGAAATTTCTCGGCCCATCTAATTATGGATGATTTGGATGGAGGATCTCTTCCATATTGTCGGCAAAAATTTTGCTGAACAATTACTGGTGATGTACCAGACTCAGCACACCACCATATACATTGGGTCTTTTCCTAAGGTGTCGTCATTGTCGTTTAAATCACAATCTGCAATAAATATAAACAAAACTTTGAGAGATGTAGAATACGTTGCAAAAAACCGCATGTCTCTATCTCAAATAGTTTACGATCTAAGTTACATTGTTTTCGTAGCAGGACTTTGTAGACATCTGTATATATATCTTGCTCTAAAATTAGTGAATGTACAAGATATGAATCTTTATGCTGTAAATATTTAAGAACATTAAGTTAAGTGATTCCAAAGAAAATAGGACATAAGTTTGGGAAATTTAATGTTACTGGGATGCAAGTTTCATACTCCCCTTAAACAAGGGGAACTTTATGTATGTAATAATTTACTTTAATTATTAAAGTAATGTTGATTCCAAAATGAAAATGTATTCAGTGCCAAGTTGTCTCTCTGAAAACAATTAAAATTTGAGTCCTAGTTGAAGTAAGACTGGATTAGGGATTCAACGGATTTTTTTTTGTATGGAAATGTTGTGTTGAATAAAACAATTGTAAAATACATTGAATAAATATCAAAAATGATATTTTTATAACTTTATTTTTTTGGTTATGTTGAAATTATCTATAGTGTAAGATAATAAAATGAAGTGAATGTCATATTGAATTTTAATTTTATAAATGCTAGATATACAAGAAATGTTTATTTATTGCACTATCTTGTTAAAAAAAACTTTTTATTAAGAGTATGGTAGTTTTCTAATTTTATTTAGTTTACTTTGCCATATCATCAATTATACTGCATAACTTTGGGTTAGTATTAATTTTTAGATACAAAATGTTTTTTTGATAAAATTCAAACCAACATTAGTTTAATGTAATGACTTAAGCATCCATGGCTGGAGTGTGTATCATCCATGGCTGGAGTGTGTATCATCCATGGCTGGAGTGTGTATCATATTTTAAAGAAATCTACCAGGCTTGTTGGCCATAGTCACAAGGCTTAGAGTTCCCCGATATTTCACCAGAGACTGCGTCCACGTCCTCAAGGGTTGGCTTGAGAGTAGCTCTCTTTTCAATTGTCTGCTGTATTTATTCTACTTACAATGTGGTAAATCTCACTTCAGATTATATATATATATGTCCACTGCTGTGTTCTCAAGTAGGGTGCTGCCTTGTCACACAGCAGGCCCGGATATGATTCCCAGTTCGGACAGGCTCCTGGGTAAGGTTTTTTTAGGTGTTTTTTTTTTCACCTGTAAGAAAATGTCAGGAAGCTTAGGGCCCAATGGTCCCCAAAAATCATCCGGCCATCATCATCATACTTATCATCATCATCCTTCACCAATGTGGAAAGCAACAGGAAGCTACCACACCTATAATTTCCTAGTAAAGCTGCAAAGCATAGCATGAATATGCTATGATTGCAGTGAAAAACCTGCACTCTGGCAGATTTACTATGGATGGATATATATCATCATCATGGTGATCCGTCTGGCTTTTCCTTTTATCAGGCTTGAAAGTGATTGAATGTCCCACCAACTAGTTGCTAGCAAGGAGGTGGTAAATCCAGTGATGGAGTTGCCATCTTTAAGCATCTGGATCTGCTTCAATACTGCATTTACTCAGTATTAGTTGGAATGGTTATACCGCCATGACTCGGTCCTCAGATCCTCGTTTGTTAAAACAGGTTGCACCACGAGAAGGATGGATACATATATGTACATATATATATATATATATATATATATTTGCTTAGGTGTAGAGTATTCCAAATATCCAGTGAGTATGTTTTGTGATAGTTTCTTCTTCCTCTCCTTTTTACTTGACCCTACAGACCTATAAGGGAATTTGTTTCTCACTGGACACCTCCAAATATTCCTATCGAATGATGTTTGTTCCAAATTCCTTATTTTTCCTCTTAACCTTTGGGATTCTGAGCTCTTTACAGCATGATGTCTTGGTGCACAGCTACAGAACTTGAGCTGGTTACTTCCCCATGGTAGAAGAAATTTTCTCATGGAATTTTAACCACTATGCGACTGGTGCCCACCCAGCATTATGAGGAATTTGGTTAGCTACAATATGTAGCGACTCAAGGTTGAGAAAACTAGCTATAAACAGCTGAGGGGCCCGACATAACCATAATGGTTAATTGATCGTCCATTTCTGTCATTAACACATGGATGTGAGGCCAGCAACCGGATGGTAGGCTAAGGGCCTTATAGACCTGTTGTCCCATGGAGTTAACCTTTGGAATTGCCATTCTGTAAAATCTTATCTTTCTGAGGCCTCATTCTTTACTTCCTGGCAAGAATTGTTTTACAAGGTGAATTGTCAGTTACACATTCAATCCCCAACCTGGAGAACCAGGTTCCAAATTTATAATTCTAGGGATAAGGTGATCCAGCTATACCATATGCACTGGATAACCATTTTCATTGCCTTTTACAACATGCAAGGGCTAAATTAGGACCATTTTTAATATCCAGCCACAACATGGGTGTTTTCTGATGGTCCAGTAGGTTTGAATAAATGGTTTTTATATTGAAGAATCGTAGGAAAAAGGAAATGCAAAAAGTCAACAAAGCATGGATACAGTTTTGAAAAACAAAAATGCAAACCTGCCAAACAGTCAGAGATGATTGGATCAGTGAAAGATTCCATGCCTGACAGTGGCATCTGGTGGATGAAAAAATAGGTGAAGTGATGACATGATGCCATATTTAAATATAGTACAGCCCTAATGACTAGTCTCAAGATTTGTCGATTAAAAATAACACATTCATTAAATTGAAGAGTGCACAGTCTTGCATTTTCCCTTAGAGCATCTGCAATTTATTACAATTTTTTTCGAAAGTTTTCAACTGCAAATGTCACTTCAAATGCTCCTCACAATCTTTATGTTTATTTGAAGCACACGTCACATTTTGAGTCACAAAACCCTTGTTCATTCCAGACACTAAATTTATTACTAAACAAAACATATGGCCAACGAAAGAGTTTCCGTAATGTCAAACTACTACATAACCATGAGTATTGTTCAAACCAAGAATTTTTTAATGAAGATTGTATGACTTGGATGAGCCTGGTGTAATGAAAAGTGATATGCTATTTGTGTTTTAAGAAATCAAAGTAATTTAGGTACAAATTATATTTGAACGTCCCCAAGGCCATGCTTCATTATTTTCCAACAGGGAAAAGATCTCTGGGCCGTCCAAGGAAGCGCTGGATACAAAATTCATCAGTGAGATCGTAACAGGCCTATAGGCCTACGACTTGGTTGGATGAAGAAGAAGATTATATTTGAAGAGAAAAATATATATTAATTAAATAAAAATAAAATGTAGTTTTAAATATATGCTCAGACTGGGGGTTGAACCCAGGAGCTTTGGCTCTCTATGTCACGAGGCTACAAAAATTCTCACTCACCATTGAGTCAAGCTAAAGTAAAATCTGAAATGTAGATACTGTGGCACCAATTGAAGACAATGTACTAAACCAAAACACTCTTATTGTCCAACACAGATCCACTTTAAGCGCTGACGTGTTTCGCTAAAACGTACACTACATCTTCACCCCAAGTAAGAATTTTAGAAGTCTAGAACCAGTTCTCTATGGTCTGGATATCCTTAATATCTGTTGACATTACAGTTGTCATAACAACCGTGACAAGGCAAATTTTTTTCCCCCAAAGTTGGTAAGTGTCAAAGATATAACCTATTAAATTTTAGTTCAGTTCAATTGGTAAGAATGCTTTAGCAGACACAATGTGAACTATCAGCAGCCACTGTTCTTAAGAAGCTGACATAAAATAAACATTCTTTTGTCAGAGGAAGATAATAAGTAAATAATAAAATAATTGCACTGTTATATAATTAAAATATAGGTGAGGTGGCACTTCACTCACTTCACCTGAAAAGCCGCTACTGGTGGCTGACCAATCAGGAGTTGGATATAATCTGCAGTGAGATGGACTACACAGAGAAAGCACTATGAAAATATGGTAGATAGTAGAAAAAGAGTAATTCTTAAGCCAACTCTTTCAGAATGCCAGATGCGGTCTTTGGTGAAATATCTAGGAACTCTTAAACCTCATGACCATTGTTAACAAGGCCAGAAGAATAATTTAAAATAGTTGTTAATATGTAAATGTCCTGGCAGACTAGCAGTTACCATGCTCACCTTCAGTTCTAAGGTTCATGAGTTCAAACCTGGCCGAGGTCAATGGATATTTTAGGGTATAAAAATCCTGAGTAAATGTTTCTTTGGAAGGAAACTAAAACCATTGGCCCTTGTCATAGATTTAGAGCACATAAAAGAATCTGTATAGTAGAAGTGTATTGGTGATGTAAAATGCATTGTAACTCACTGATCAGACTTCATGCAATTTATGTGTGCAACTATGGGATTGAAAACTATTCACAAAAAGAGGCACGCTCACACTGTTTAACTAGATGTCATGGCCTGAGTTATACATTTATAAAATAACAATAGGAAATAACATTATGAGGTTCTTCATAATAAATAAGGTGAGTCTGTTGTATCTACCTCATAAAAATTGAGTTCTATTAGGACGTGTGTGTATTGAAACATGTCCTAAAAGAACTCAACTTTTATGAGGTAAGATGTAACAGACTCATCTACTGAGTTATGCAGTTTTGAAATCAGCCCATCTAAACTTAAATGGAGGATTTCCAGTGCTAGAGTACAGTTTATGATCGTACAATTAGATGTGGCTGATGAAGGTTAAGATTAACAAACATCAACCATGGCTATCAATAATACAGAGGTCTACTTTTATACATGTTTATATTTTAACATAAAATTTATAGGAAGTTATACTATGAGATATTTTATCAAACAAATTGATTTGGTTCCTTATATTTTGGTCTCTCATTTGAGACATATTTCAAAGGATGTTTCTTTCTTTTCCAACTAAAAATTGACTGTTGAGATGGAAGTCTTGTATAACCTCTACCTCTAAACAGACGAATCTCTTGATAAAATCTTTCTCCCAAGGAATTAAAAAATGTATTCATTCTCTCTATTTCTTCTGGATGTAGATCTTCTCCCAAATGTGAGTTATGTTGGTCATTGCAATTATTTTAGCAAATTTTTATTTCTTCTCAATTTTATGAAACACGCCTTATTTACTTATGAGCAGCTACTGCCAGTTTTTATATTTCTCTATAATTTATATTTCAAAGATGCTCTTCCATTCTAGTGTTCATATTTATTTTAGTTTTTTATATATATATATATATATTATACTTCCATACTGGCTCAGATGGTAGCATGCCTGCATCCTGATTAGCAAGCCAAGATTTGATACCCAGTAGGGTTGAAAATTTTAATGGTAATGTTAACTTAATTAATTTCTTTCAATGCTAGGATAGAAGACCAGGAATTTCATAAAGACAACCTGGTGGCATTGGTAAAAACAAATAAATTGAATTGTAAAATTTTCATTCTCGGGGCTAGGAAGGGTGGTGTACAATTTTTAATTTCTAGATTGTGCAACAGATTAATGTATTAATTACAAATCCCTCCGTAATACATATGTTGAGAAAGAATGTGGTATTGATGATAGTGATTTATCCATCAGATGGGGACATTAAGCCTGGTTACTCCCTTGGTGCTTTTTGACAGGAATAGGCTATATCTTGGTACCTGGTTTCATCTTCTCCCTTCTCTTCATCATCAACATCCCTCACACAACACACTTTACACTACACATTTACACTCATCCTATACTCCTCTCTATACATAATACTAGAATACATCATCTACAAATAATACTTACTTACTTACTTACTTACTCACTGGCACTATCGAACCCATAGGTTCATGGCCGCAAGGATATAAGCTCTCCATACATCCCTGTCCTGAGCTAATGCTTTCCAATCATTTCCTGTATAATCTACTTCCCTCAAATCATAGTTAATGTTATTCTCCCACCTCATCCTTGGTCTACCAACTGGGCGCTTTCCCTCTGGCTTTCCTACAAGAAGCTTCCATGCAAGTCTTTCATTCCACATACGTGCAACATGTTCTGCCCATCGCAGTCTATGAGACTTAACTGTTCTTATTATATCTGGCTTCCTATAAAGACCATGTAGTTCATTGTTATGTAGTCTTCTCCATTCACCTGTCTGTTCATCTCTCTTTGGTCCAAAAATTTTCCTAAGTACTTTATTCTCAAATACTCGTAATCTCCTTTCCTCCCTTAAAGTAAGAGTCCATGTTTCGCACCCATATAATATAACTGGTAGAATAATAGTTTTATATATTTTCAGTTTAACGTTTTTTGACAGGAGTTGGGACATCAAGAGTCTCTGCAATGCATAATAGCACGCATTTCCAGAATTGAGCCTATGTTTAATTTCTTTGTGCATTTCATTCCTATTTGTGATTATTGTTCCTAGGTATTTGAATTCAGTCACTTCCTCAAAATTTCCCTCATTTGTCATTAGCTGTCCATTTCCATTATATAATGAATTTCTACGTGTGACCATATATTTAGTTTTATTGATATTTACTTCCAGGCCTAATTTCTTAGTGTTACTCAATAGTGTGTGCATGTTGTCCTTTAGTATCTCCTCGCTATCGGCCAATAATATTACATCATCAGCATAAACTAACAGCTTATTAATACCATTGAGTTGTAAGCCTTCCTCATTCTCTAAAGATTTGATGGCATGCTCTAGTACACAATTAAATAGTAGAGGAGATAGTGCATCTCCTTGCTTCAACCCATTCTGGATTTCAAAAGTGTCCGAAAACTGTTTGCCTACACGCACCCTACTCTTTGTGCCATTTAGACACATTCGTATAAGTCTAACTAACTTTTTAGGAATTCCAAACTCCAGCAGGATACTATATAACTTCTCCCTCTTAATTGAATCATATTCTTTTTTGAAGTCTACATATAGTTGATGTACAGTACCATTATATTCCCATTTCTTTTCTAAAATCTGTCTTATACTAAAAATCTGATCTGTTGTAGACCTGTTTCTTTTAAATGCACATTGATGATCTCCTAGAATGTCATCAATATAGGGAGTAAGTCTGCTTACTAATATATTTGTAAGAATTTTGTACAAAGTTGAAAGTAATGAGATGCCCCTGTAGTTGTTGCAATCAGTTTTATCTCCTTTCTTATAAATTGGTACGATAATTGACTCCTTCCATTCATCTGGAAGAGCTTCTTTTTCCCAAATCATACTAAGCAACCAGCATATCTTGTCCATCAATTTTTCTCCCCCTGATTTTATCAGTTCTGCTGGGATCTCATCTGAACCTGATGCTACAAATAATAGTCTGCTAAAATGGTGCATAAATTGAAAATAGACAACATTAACACTCTCTGCCCAGCATGAAATGCAAAGTACAAAAAGTGTACTGGGTAGCATTTGAACTATATTTTTAACTGCTAAATTCCTGATTTTTTATTTTATTTTTTGCTGATAATATTAAGATCATTTTTTGGTACTCATGAGTGACATAAAATCATAGGACTGAGAAGAAGTGTAAATTCCTAATACAACTGGAAAGACCAATAGAATTCACAGTATGGAAGATCTGCCTACATTCAGAAAAATAAAAGAAAAGTTAATGAATTTTAAAATTCCTGGGAAAAAGGACTTAGTCACATGGTTAATTTGTCTACAACTGGAGGGAGGGAATGTGCAGAGCTATAGTCAGTTGTTTGCTGAGGATGAAGGTAAACTCTTTGAAACTGGCCCAAATAAGATCTAAAATGAGGTGAGGTGTAAGGAATTAATACAATTTCTTAATATTTATTTATTTATGTTTTTATTATTAATTTAACATTTCTCAATGAAAGATAAATTAAATTTGAAGAGAAAAATTTTCGCCTAGACCGGGACTCGAACCCGGGACCCTTGGCTTTCCGGGCCAAGTGCTCTACCAACTGAGCTACCGAGGCGAGTTACGATCTAGACGTCTAGATCGTAACTCGCCTCGGTAGCTCAGTTGGTAGAGCACTTGGCCCGGAAAGCCAAGGGTCCCGGGTTCGAGTCCCGGTCTAGGCGAAAATTTTTCTCTTCAAATTTAATTTATTTATTTATTTATTTTTACTTTTGACATTATTATATTGATTGGAACACTGACTTTCTAGAAAATTGTGATGTTGTATGTAAATTTATAAACTCAGGTTTATCAATAAATTCTTTTTTGAAGAGAAAAATGTTTCCTGCTCAGGCAAAACTTTTTATCTTCAAAAAATTCTTAGAAAATATTAATAACCTTTGGTGTGTAATTTTCCCAGAATTTGTTTTATTAAATATATTTAGTATATATGAATGAAAACCAAAGGTGACTTGTAACTTTATTAGTAAATGAAACCGAAATAAAAAGTAAACTTATGCCCAATTTCTCAAATGTGATATATGTGCTCTATAAAAGTATTGATTCATGTTTTTATGTTGACATTAACGTAAGGTAGGTAGCCCTTCTCAGTGTTTTAGTTGTACAAAATTATTTTTTGGACAGAAAATTTTTTGTCGGATCTGGATTTGAACCCAAGATCTTAATTCTACACACTATTGCACTAACCAGATGTGCTATCTAGGCATCCCACTTTGGGTACAAATTTTTTTCTCTCTCTTAAAAATATCTGGGGAGACTCACCTTTATAGGAGTTTCCATAAAGAGGCTGTATAGGTATACTATAGAGAGCTGTAAAGAAAGTGCTACCAATCATTCTGTATACTCGACATGCAGCCATCACCAGGCATTCACCAGTGCTCATTCTGGTCATTTACTGAGACTTTAGTAAGGATTTTGCAGAAGGAAGTAAATTAAAATATAAACACATTTTTTTAAAAGAAAAATTATCATTTGAATTAGGAATCGAACCCCGGATGTCCGACTCTGTACATCGGCATGCAGCCCATTACATCATTCAAGATAAGGTACAACTGCTAAAATTTCTTTCCTTTTATACAATTCTCTCGCCAATGTACAGAGTCAAAGGTCTGGGTTTTGATTCCCAGTTCAGACAATAATTTATTTTCAAAAAATAAATTTGTCCAGGACTGGAACATGTTAATAAATATAACAACAAGATATAAACACAATATTTCACTAAAATAAAAAATGGAATAAACTGGCTAACAGCCACACCCTGCCCAGTGATGGTCACATGCCAAATTTTTGGTAGCACCTTTTTTTTGCAGCTCTCTGTATATATATATATATATATATATATATATATAACAAAAGTTTTTAAAGACATTTTGACGAAAAGTAACTATATATGGATGGTTCCAGCAATATTGTTATAGTAAATTATAAGGAAATAGACTGAAAATCTACCCTGAATATTTGGGGGGATGCCAAACTCCTTCATTTTCTCCCAACTAAAGCACTGGCTATTCTATAACCAGTGATTCCATTCACAGCTGGTATATTTCTTAATGTTAAAATTTTAATATGGCATTTTAACTGCCATCTAACAAACTAGTTTCTCAACATTAACATGGTATTGTGATGATTCACTTGTTTTGGTTGAGGCCAACAATATCCATGCAACACAGTGGATCGTCAACATATCAAATCAATACCTACCAGATAGATATCTGAACTTTTGAGAAACTGGGCATTATTTTATGTGTATATATATATATATATTTATTTATTTATTTATTTATGAAAAAATCAAATGTTTCCTACCTCTCCTCATATAAAATCTTCTAAGTAGATCGCGATTTCGAGACCATAATGGTCTCATCATCTTCAGTACAATCTTGGCGGCTGATGTTATGTCGATCGGAAGATTTATATGAGGAGAGGTAGGAAGCATTTGATTTTTTCATAAATTAAACCTCATAGTGATTAATTCCTATAAAAGTTAAATATATATATATGTTTTATTTTTTTTCCCGGTCTAGGCGAAAATTTTTCTCTTCAAATATAATTTATCCTTCTATGAGAAGTGTTAAATTAATAATAAAATCGTCAATATATATATGTTTATTTATTTATTTATTTTGTATAAGTCAGCTATTCTGTTTTCAAAGAACAAATTTTGTCAGCCAGAAGGATATTTGAAGACCACTTGAGAAAAACAAGGAATGTCACAAAATATAAAAAAAAATGGAGATAACTGTGACATCAGGTATTTTTTTCTTTTTTAATCTTTCAGTTTGTAGTTATAAACATTGTAAACATTGAATTAGAGTTTTCCAGATTTATAGTTTTTCTTTGAATATTACGGATTTTCCTCAATTTGTTTGGGGAATGGTGCATCATTTAAAACCATGTGCATATTTTTATAAAAGTCTCATTTTTAAAATATTACAGTTTACACAATAGTATTATTGTTAAGAAGAGTTAGTTATGATCGAGTACAAAATATTCTGCATTTTTTGGTTCTGCAAAAGAAATCTTCAAATGAGAAGTGCACTAAACTTGTGAAATGTATATTTCAATCTAAAGACTGGTGCATTATTAGTTTGTAATAATTATACAGTGCAACAGTGACATTTTCTGCAGAACAAAAATATATGGTTTTTATGTAGTTCAGTGGCCTGATGACAATGTTGAAAACCATTGTTTGCTATCACCTAAAATTTCTTCTGGAAACAATTTTATCTGTGCTCGGCTGCATTATTTATACTTTTGTGGCACTTATCACATTCTGTTATTTTAGTAATATTATTGCCTAGTGGTGGGAATAGAGAGGGGATGAGGAAATAGCCACTTGGAGTAGGTAAAAATTATTGCTTGACACTCCTACAAAAAGTTTCACCATCCACCCAGAAACAAAAAGTTTTCAGGAAAAGTTTCTAACTTGTAGGTACATTTCAAGCTTTATTCAGTTTTCTTGTACTGTTTTCATTATATGTTTTTTAATACAAACAATTTTGTTACATGATCTATACATTAATCAACTACAGATTCCTCCTATATTGTTACCGAGTCATTTTCAAGTTTCTCGAAAGTGATATATATGGTGTATTTCTTCCAGGAAAATTGGTATGTGATGGAACATTTCTGATTTCATTTTCACAGTCAGCATATGTGATTTAGTAAAGACCACATACTTTCATCTCGTGGCAGGATACAAAGTTCAAATATTTAATTTTAGGAAGTGATATTTCGAGGTTATTTTAATTAAATTATTTTCAGTATGATCATCTTACCTCAATATTAATGTTGATTTGTTCTTGGACATGTTTCAAAACAATTTTGTTTTATCGTCAGCTTGTCCAGACTGGTTAGATTTATGTTGCACACCCTGGATGTCAAAGTCAGCTTCATCTGTGGTTGGCCAAAGAACCTCCACGACGCGTGACCTTGTTTGGAGGTTCTTTGGCCAACCACAGGATGGAGCCGACATTGACATCTAGGGTGTGCAACATAAATCTAACCAATCTGGCAAGCTGACGATAAAACAGAATTGTTTTGAAACATGTCCAAGAACAAATCAACAATAATATTGAGGTAAGATGATCAGACTGAAAATAATTTAATACAAAGTTCAAGTTTGTTGCACTGTGTTATTAATAAATTAAATTAAGAAGTAATATTAAGAGTTTCTTCTTGATAAATAAGGTGTTTCTGTAGTGATCTTATCTCATAACTTGTTATGAAGATGACTCTGGATTCACCTTATTTATTGTAATAATTATTTCACATTGTCATATTGTTACTGATATTTATTAGTTAATATGTCCCTGAACTCTTCTATCATTCATTTACTGGCTATGGTGTTTTATTTTTTTTACTATGTGGCAAATAAATTGAAATGTTCCTTATTTGTCATCTGGAAATATGATACCCTACTTAGAACATCCCAATGAAATCAACAGTTCAAGTTTTGCTATGCTGGAGGAAATAAGGATTCTTTAAACATAAAAATTAAGTTTTCTCTTAATTCTTGAATTTTGTGACATCCCTGTGGTCTTCACTCAGGTACTTGTGATCTCCAAGCAATATTACAACAGCATTTTCAGGTAATTACACTGATATGATGTTATATGTAAATTTATACACTCAAATTCATCAATAAATCATTTTTTGCAGAGAAAAACTTTTGCCTGAACTGGGATTTGAATATAATTATTAATAATAGCTTTACAGCTATAATAGTATTATTAATAATCCCATCATAAAGTGATTTTGAATTTGAAACAAACAATTGCATTGTGAACGAAGATTTATGCTAGAATGAAATAGGGTTATATAAGAGAGAGAGAGAGAAAAAAAAAATTGTGTCTGAACAGGGATGCCTATATAGCACAATGGTTAATGTACCAGTGAATAAACTGATCATCTTGGGTTTAAATCCCGGTTCAGAAAAAAAAAATCTCTTAAAAAACTATATTGCTAATTTGGATTAAAATTAAATGGAAAAATTGTTCATTTGTATAATATTTACTTTTAAATATTATATTCACTCCCTCTATTCAACAAGTCACCCCTGATGAAAAACATTTTTTTTCAAATGAAACTATGAAGAGGTCTGCGTAATTTAATTTTAAAATTACTAAAAAAAATTATGAAAAAATTTGCAAAAAGTATATGTCTTCCTTATTCTTAGAAGTACTAGTAATTTCATATAATTACTAATGATTTTCAAGCATAGCTTATAAATATTAATAAATTAAACATATCAAAATTAGTGATTTATTCAATATCTTTATACAGAGCTTTTTGAGAAATGGTTTCAATATTATCAGAGATGGGGTAGTATGCAACAAAACAAGCAAAAAATTTCCTATAAACTTTTTTTTTATGTCACCAGTTTGTCTTACAACATTTCTGGCATTCTCTCCTAGCATTGGCAGAATTGTAATTAATTTCTGAGGTTGGGACGCCTGGAAGGTGGAATTACATCACCCTGATGATATATAATAGACTATAAATTATAATGAAGTACTGGTGTGTATATATACACCTTGTATGTTCCACCTGGATACATGAGTGCTCCCTAGCAGGAGTTTTTTGACCAGGCTTAATCTAGTTATGCTTATTCTCCTACATATATCAGAAAATAACATGTAATGAATTACCAGGAGAATCCTTAAACCTAAATTTAGCCTGAATTCCAAACCATGTGAAACTATAAGAATGATTGCCTTTAAAGAAAAACTCCTATGGTCTAACAGGGAATCAAACCTGAGACCTCATAAAACTATAGTCAGAAGCTCTGATCACAAGATCATGAGTTGGTATAAACTTTGATCCTTAAATTAACAATTAGATTTTATAAAATTTCAATAAAAATAAAATTCATATCAAATTGCATTAAGATGAGTAGTCATAAAATAAAAACATAAAATATATACCTTTTAGACAGCTGTCATCGTCCTCGACTGCGTTAAAATATTATATTTAAAATGTTATCTGGAGGCCTTTCGGAAGTTAACTTCCATCATCAGCAGGATCAGTACCTGCTACTAGTTGTTTTTGTTTAAGATGTTATAGACTCGAGGTGTCTTTAGTAGCAACTGACTTGTTTTTCATTATCTTAAACAACAACAATTATTAGTAGCAGATACTCATCCTGCTGTTGATGGAAGTTAACTTCCGAAAGGCCTCCAAATAACATTTTAAATATAATATTTTAACACAGTTGAGGATGATGGCACCTGTAAGAAAGGTACATATTTTAAATTTTTATTTTATATCAAGTTTATTGAATTAATATTTGATAATAGTGATATTAGCACTAGTGATGGGCCTATAATTGCTAATATTATATAGACCTATATTATTTTAATTTAATTTGTTTTGCTCTCTTTGAATTGCAATGAATGCAATATAATTATTTTTGCTAGTAAATTTCAATCATATTCGTAATATCCTGTGAGTTATGATCTACTATTTTGAAATTATGATGGTTATTTCTTCATGAAATCATTAATAGAAAAACATAGGGAGTTCAATGTGGAAACACACATAGCTATTGTGGACTTCAAAAAAGCCTTCGACAAAATCAATAGGAATAAGATGGAAATTTTAGCTGACAACAATCTACCAAAACAGCATATTTTAAATGTATACAATATCTATAAAACAAATTTGATTTCAGTATGAATCAATAACACACAAACAGTATGGACCGAAATTAATAGGGGCATAAGACAAGGATGTGGCCTCTCGCCTTGTTTTTTATATACATGGATAGAATAGTTCATGATTGGCAACAGATGAGACACAGTTGTATTCAAATTAATAGAAACCTAAAAATAGACTCTCTGCTTTATGCAGTATTAAGATATGATAGTGAAGCATAGACACTACAAAGAAAAGATGAAAGCCGAATAACAGCAAATGAGATGTGATTTATGTGCCGTACAGCAGACTATACAAAGTGGGACCATAAAAGAAATGAGGAAATTATGGAAGAGTTGGATGTAGGATCCATTCTGTACCATATACAGAACTAACAGAACACTGGAAAGCCCATCTTCAACAAATGCCATCTCACAGAATTCCAAAAGTCATGCTTCGTTACTGCCCCCAAGGCAAAAGATCACTGGTACGCCCAAAAAAGAGCTGGATGAAAAATTCCTCTATGAGACCATAACAGGCTATATGGCCTAATACTTACATGGATGATGACGATGATGATTTTGAATTTACATTACATTATTATGAATTTTAAAAAGTATTGAGTGTTCGCATACTGTAAGGCCAGAGAACAATATTAAATAATTGATTAAAAAACAAATGATAGTACTACATTGTTACAATAAAAAAGCAACAATTGAGCACTACACTATATGAAAAACTTATCTCACTGATAGAGCAATACTGTAATAAGTTGATTGCTCGTGTGTTACAAATACAAAGATGTGCTGTATAATAGTATCATAACAAATGCCTACTACGATGTTACCTCATTTGTTTCTTGTCAAAGTGCTCAGAGTATAAGATATCTTACAAAAGATCATAACTCAGAACATATTAAGTTTAGGCACTTTATTTATAGGTTTTTTTGGGGATTCTTTACAACATGTGACATGAAAAATGTTTCTAGGTTCCAATCATACACATGCACATGCACCAACAAATGCAAAGCAGTTTATACTATGGAATTATGGGATGCAGTCAACATATACACGATATTTAATAAATCTAAAAGCTAATCTAACACAATTTAAGTACTCTAACCTGTGAAAGATGAACCTAATGCAATATAAGCATTCTAACCTGTAAAAGAATGCAGCACCCAAGAATAAATAATAAGTTCTGAAATTCTGAAGTATATGTGTACAGTTAATTAGTACATATGTTGGCTGCACTGGAACACAACTTTAGAATATTTGTTAAAATTAATATGGCTGCCACGTCTTCATGCTACTATGTAGTTAAATATCAAAGAGAAATATATTTAAATAATTGCTAAATAATTAAATAATTGTTAGAAAAAATTAAAAATCATTGTAAATGGTGGGAAATAATTTGAAAAATGAAACCCTAAGAAAAAAAATTGACAGGAGTTTATGAAGGAATTAAAAAAGTTGCATCACATGTTGTAAAGAATAGCCGATTTTTTGTTTTGTTTTGTAAATTACTACCTCCTCTAAAATACTGAATCCTTAGTCTTTTTTCGTAACATTCTGTAGAAATTATTAAGTTTGGAGGGTAATTTATTCCTAAGTGCCAGAACATAGAGTTTTAGGAAAAGGATTCAGAGGTATTTTATTTGCAAAAGAAAACATCTCTACAAGACCTTTTCTTGGAAATGCTATTCGGGTGGTGAAAAGTAAAAAAGTCCTTCATGCAAGACCTGTGTAAACCATGTAAATTCCTTAAGTTGAATTTGTTAAGTTTGTTACAAACTGCTAGAACAGATAAGTTACACACTGAGTTTGAGTCTTTCTTTTGATAATTGAATTATATATACCAAGTTTTATTGTGAGAAAATAAAAATTGTGGCTGCTAGAACAGTTTTTAAATGTTTGTTTCAGGTTAACCTCTCCCCCACTCCTAATGACTCAATTTTACTGGTCAACAAACTTGATACTTTTCTTAGTTGATTGTTTTATGTCGAGTTTGATTGCAAAAACATTGTGGCCAATAGAATGTTAACGGATATTTCCACTGTCAACTTTGATGCCTAATAACTGTAATTAACTGAAGCAAGAAATCACCCTTGCTCCACATGGGGATGTATGATTGTAGATTGACATAATCTGAACAATTATATTCCTTTGAAATATACTGAAATATGATATGTGCCTTTGTAACAGGCAATAAAAGAATACATAAATTAGACTTCTCACCATGAAATTGATCTCCAAATTTAAAAGTTTTAAATTCATCTATATGAATATTTGACCATAATTTCTATATTTTGTTATGCAGTACTTAATTTAACTCATTTAAGTAATATTTTTTAGTTTTGTTGTCACCAAAATGTAAATTATTTAACAGATAAATAAATATAATGTCAATAAGATTTTCTGTGATTGTTGAGGAGTAAAATAATGTTCCATCACACCAAAGAATGTTTACCATCACATCATTGTAGTCATGTTTCTTTAGAGACAAGAATCAATATGATAATTAGGGCTTGGATTTTTATGCACTGAAAACTTAAAATATTTATTTTATATATGCTGAAAACTGAAAAATATTAAACAAAGACACCAAATACAAGTTTATTAGAAAAATATATATTGCTTCTCTCCAATTGCAAATAAACATGAGATTCTATTCCAACTGATCTGATTCTGACAATACAAACAAACACGAAATCTTAATTTATAATTGGTACATTGTGTCACATTAACAAAAAGGTTCAATGCTTGATGATGTAATTTCTGTACATCCCCTATACTTTTACTGAATCAGGAGAAATTAGGTAGCAAGTATAATGAATTGTTTTAAGATAATTTTTTATGTTATATGAGTGAGGAAAGAAATGGAATATGTACATCAAAAATTTAATATTTAAATTAAAATATTAATATTTTATACCTCACCTCATATTCAGTCTTCTAATTATACCGGTTTTGAAGCCTCAGCAGCTTCATCTTCTGTAATTTCTTGTCAACTGATGTTATGTCGATCAGGAGAACTGCTTCTTCCTCCTCCTGTTGTTGGACCAATGAACCTCCAGATCAAATCAGAATCAGCGGGAATTTTAAGTTCTTAAGTTTTCTTTCTTGTTTTTTTTAATGTGAATTTTTTCCCAAACCGTGAGTTGTTTTTGTTTTTCTATTTGTTTAATTAGACTGACTTTTGTATCAATTAGATGTATCCACATTAAAAAAAAAGAAAGAAAAACTTATGAACTTTCAAATTCTGGCTGATTCTGATTTGATCTGGAGGTTCATTGGTCCATCAACAGAGGGAAGAAGTAGTTCTCCTGATCGATATAACATCAGGTGACAAGAAATTACTGAAGATGAAGCTGCCCAGGCTTCCAAACCAGTATAATTAGAAGACTGAATATGAGGTGAGGTATAAAATAATTTAATTTAAATCTTAAATTAAACCTCATAGTGATTTTTTTTCCTATAAAAGTTCAGTATCAAAAATAAAGGGATGGATTTCTATGACCTAAAAGATATTTACAATCTTACTCATAGGTGCAACAGGCTAGAAGGCTCTTGTCATACCATCTAACTGCTGGCCTCACATCAACATGTGTTGGTCACAGAGGTAGATAATCATACAGCCAGTGTAGGGGTGACATGTGGTTAGCATGTTGGGTCCCCAGCCGTTATAGTTGGTTTTTTTTAACCTGAAGTCGCTATGTATTGCATATTGTAGCTACCCAAATTCCTCATGATGCTGGGGGGGGGGGGCACTGATCCCATACTGGCTGAAATTCCATGAGAAAATTTCTTTCCACATGGAGACTCGAACTATTGCAAGTCTTGTAGCTCTGCACCAAGCCATCTTGCCTTAACCACTCGACTACGACAAGGGACATGACCTAAAAAGTGTTTAAAATTGATCCAAAGAGAGAAAAAATATAACCATATAATTTAATGAATCTATTAAACATTTCATAGTAATAGCTCATTCATAACATACATTTTCAAACATTTCACCATACAATGAAACTGGAGGTTGTAACGGTCCTGTCTTTCAAGAAATTTCCAAGAATAAATAGCAGTCTTCAATCAAGTGATCATGCAACTTGTATCTTACATACATTATGTTGCTTATTTGAATTTGGCTGATGGCTTACAAAAATCTCTTAAATATGACTAAAATAATTATGACTGTATTATAGAAATTATAACAAATGTGATAAAAAATCGAAGAACATGAGAAA
This sequence comes from Diploptera punctata, assembly GCA_030220185.1. NCBI lineage: Eukaryota > Metazoa > Arthropoda > Insecta > Blattodea > Blaberidae > Diploptera > Diploptera punctata. Next base: position 2,352,126 of record JASPKZ010003841.1, read on the forward strand.
TATGACTTTTAAGATACTATAATAATCATTAAATTTTCATCAGAACACCTATATGAATATTGTTTACCTACTCAAAACTCAAAATAGAGGTTTAAGAAAAAAAATGACATATGATAGAAATCCATCCCCTAGTAATAAATATGATGAAATTAAAAAAAAAATATATTTATTCACATACAGATTTTACAAAATATTTGTTTTTATATTATATAAAACTTGGAGTATACATTTGTCAGACCTTGATCAGGTTGTTAAACTTTCTTTTAGGTATATACTTATTTAAAAAAAAAATATTTGCATACAAATCCAAGTCTTGTTAACAATAACACCATAATTATTTATAATAGTTTAACCTATAGAAATATTGTTTTACCATGTACAGTTCCCTAAAGACAGAATAACACAGTAGAATTCAGTAAAATTTGTGATACAATGGAGTACATATATATATATGTGATGAGCAGAAGTAATAATTCACAAGATATATGATGGAAGAGTTATGTATATTTGATAGGTTGATGAACAGATGGATCCAACTTTTCAATCGAAATCTATGAGACCAGAATGAGCCTTAAAGACTTAAATCGTGAAATGTTTATGATTATTCGAAAATAATAAATTCTTTAAATAAAGAATTAGAACATATAGACTATTGTAAATATTTGAGTGTGGATTTTAGCCAAACTACCTTTTTTTTTGTAACCAGAAGAAAATGTTGCATTTAAGTGATTTATTTTAGTTAGTTTTCTTCTGTTTTATTAAAAATATTTTTAAAAAATTAAATCAACTGATGTATCCAGTATATATTACCAATTTAATAGTTAATATCAGCACTGAGTTTATTCAAATGCGCTATTAATTTGTTTTACAAGTTTTGGTTGAAGTGTTACTGATAAATGTGATTTGCCAAGTTCCTGAAAATGAGAATGTGAGTGACTGTGTAATTTGTAATATAAACAAAAGATAAATTCCCTGCAACGGAAAAATTACCTTATACAACAAGGTAAGTCAACTCCAGATTTACTGGTTTTATTTTGTTGAAACTGTTTATTATTCGGCCAAGACAAAAATACTGGTTAGATGAAAGTCAGGTACCATTCATTAATTTGAGATGTTTAACAAAAGCAGCAGTTTCCCCCACAATGAAACAATTTGCCATATTATGGAATAGAGAAACTCACACGTTGGCTTCCTTTGACAAGAATTATTGAATTGTACATACAAGGGTATGAAATTTCATAAAATATTCAATATTTATACCATACAGTTATGACAGGTTTCTAGAAACATATTTATAATAATAAATATCCTTTACTATTTATAAGCTGAATATTTTTCAATGGGTCAGTCCTGATGGACTAGTGGTTACCATGCTCGAATCTGGTTCCAAAGTTCGCGAGTTCAAACTTGGCCGAGGTCGGTGGATGTTTCAAGGCATAAAACTCCTGAGTATGGGTTGCTTTGAAATGTAAATCAAATCGTGGGGCCTGTATGGTAGATATATGGCAACCAAAAGAATCTCAAGCCTGAAAAATGAGACATTTGAGCAAAATTTGTTGGCCCTTTCACTCTCTCTTTTGAATTGTGATGCTAATGAGTGTAATGACAACAGACGTTAAATTGTGTTGTTAAATTAAATAATTGTATACCATTTTGCAATACAAGTTGTTATAAAATGTGTATAAAATGCATTTTCATCGTACAGCTGGGTAACTGTTGTGACCACCGCACGCCACGTCAAAATTGAAAGTTACTCCCTGAACTTACTAGTATCGGACGATACTTCGCAGGACCACATACTAATCGCCACCTCTCTACACAAGCCTACTCCGCGTAGTACCTAATCTGTAGCGTAGAATCCACTAGCCCTGATTAACACAATGCTTGAGACTCGTATTCGGGAGGTCCCGATTCTGACTAACGTGACTCTTCCTCAGTCGTCGATGCAAGTCCTAGGTTGAAATTTGGTTGCTAGGACCCATATCAAAATATTCACTAATCGCCATTTCGTAGTTCAGTATAATTAAAAAGTAACACACTGTATCACTAAAATGTTGTTTATAAAATAGGTGAAATAAAAAAATGATCAAGAAAACTGCGAACTTTAATCAATTAATTAAGAGATAAATGATGAACTAGTAATTTGTATAGGCCTACTCATTGGCCCATTCGATCCTATATTAAATTGTCTAATAAAACTACAAGTAAAAATAAATAGTTAGAAATACGGCTGTAACAAGCGTAAAAAAAATCCTAAATAAGTAAAGTGTATAGACACGGCCCAATCGAAAATTGATCAATCTCTTATCGAGCGGGCCGTGGTAGAGACTATCTGAAGAGTGTCGCATAACTTACGTAGACCTACTAAAACGAAAACATCTGTCTAGATCTGAAATGCTAGTAACGAAAGTTCGATCAGGTGTTGTTAGTTTCCAAATAATTCCGGTCATGTTCTAAGGTTTTCTAGTGTATACAGTTTATTCAGCAAGATATTCCTTACAAATGTTTTACGGAAAGTGGCTGTTACAATGTTTCAAGTCGAATTCATAATACACATCCGATATACTGCTTTGTAGCCGAGCTACAGTTTCACATAGGTAAGTGATATACTGAATTAGGTATATTTATCAAGTGAAATACAGTGTACGTATGTAATTGAACTGTGGATAATTTCATAGAATCGAAGTTTCGCGAACTACTACCAACGGTACTATTAGCCAATCGTTTAGTTTAATTTGTTAATAAATCTGAACTATTACATGGTTCACGAATTAACTGAACTGTAAATACAATTACTAACCTCCATAAATTAAACTGGAAAAGTTCTATGAGACCAAGAAAAAAAGTTCCGTCACGCAGTAATTGCATAAATTAAGAAAATTCTTCAGCAAGTCGAATGTATCGTCCAATTTTGCTGGTTTACGAAATATATATTAATTCTGTTGAATTAAAGAAACTCAATTTCTGATGTCAGCTTATTTAAAAGTTTTGTACTACTGCAGTGAAAATAAATCGTGCATAACCGTAAGTTATTACCTATTTACAGTTTGTTGTGTAAAATGATATAAATTTGAATAATATCTGCCGATTCATTTTTACATTACCTTATTAAAAATATTACAAAATTAAATTAATAAATCGCCGTAGGCCTACATATAGTGAGTATGTCTACTAGATAAAGATCAATAAAGATTGCAAAATATTTTCATCAGAACTACTTCAATAGCTTCATTTATTCAGAATTCGCTAATAATTTAAGATTAAATATGTTTGTCGAATTGTAAAGGTTATCAGTTCACATTTTATGAACTAGGTGAAACGGCTATTTCATAGAACTTTACCGCTTATGATTAGGCTATGTTTATGTGGAAATTATGAGAGCGTAGGATAAAATGTTGACTATTTTTTTAATTATACCCCATTGTAGTTGGAGCTTAGGCATTTATTATATAGCCAAAATTATTATGTGTCTGCCATTAATACCAACTAATATATTTTCACGTTTTGGTAGTATCTTAGAAGAAGTCATATCCTCATGCTTAACCGAAATTTGATATAAACAAGACAAGCATATATTATGATTATCTTTTTGGCTCAACTGCACTTCTACTAGCGCTTTATTTTTCAGTTATATTGTTGTAAACTATAGCTCTTCTTCTGTATTTACTAACATTTTTAATAAATGTTTGGTAATTTTAATAGTATTAGCATATTTTGTTAACATAGATTTGGGGATTTATTATAAATATTGGTCATTTAAATTTCATTGCAACGGATAGTAATCGAGGATGATAATCGATATGTAGTTCGATTGTGGGTTATCGCTGGCTCTATAAACTCTGGCGCATGCGCACTGTTGTTCTATAGGACTTTTTCAAGTGCAGTTTTTCCAATAATGTTAGTAAATACAGAAGAAGAGCTATAGTTTACAGCAACATAATTGAAAAATCAATCGCTAGTAGAAGTGCAGTTGAGCCCCTTTTTTTAATCTAACATACAAACCCCTATTTTCTTAAATCGACTAAAAGTAATAGGCACGCCGTAGCGTAGTGGTTAAGGCTCTGCGCTACAAGTCGGAAGGTCGAGGGTTCAAGTCCCGTTGGGGTCAGGATTTTTAAACTGACCAAGAACCTTCTGGCGGCACTATGGCCCTGGGGTCGACTCAGCCTCTAACGGTAATGAGTACCAGACGCTTGTTCTGGGGGTAAAGGCGGCCGTCACGCAGGGCTGACAACAAGTGCCGATTGTCTAGAAAAAGTGGGAGCATTAACCTCCTACTACCCCAAGGGTATCCCGAGGCCTGAAGTGGGATTACTTTACTTTAACTAAAAGTAATAACACGGATTAACTTTTTACTTAAAAAACTAAAAAAAAAATGGAAAAACAGCACTTTATGTTACCTGATGTATTATAGAACAACAGTGAGCATGCGCCAGCGTTTATAGAGCCTGCGATAACCCACCATCGAACCACATATCGATTAACGCTCTGAAATTTAAATGACCAATCTTTGCAATAAATCCCCAAATGTATGTTAAACAAATATATTGATAATATTAAAATTACCAAACGTTTATTAAAAATGGGTGTACACTTACTTATCACTCCCTAACGCCGATCCAACCAGCGATAACCCAAAACAGCGATCGAAAAATTATAGATTAAGTAATATACTCTGTGGAGAAAATAGCAGTCAGCATCACAATATTAACAGTGTCATAATATTGTGATTTGCGTATTTAAATAAATACTTAAAAATTATCAAATAATGATATGAAAATTGTTCGAAAAAGTTTAAAATATTAAAAAAATGTTAGTAAATACAGAAGAATAGCTATAATTTACAACAAAAATTGAAAAATCAAGGGTAACCATAACTGCTGTTCAGTCTTATTATTAGTATTATTATTATTATTATTATTATTATTATTATTATGTTAACTAAAAATTATAAATATTTTATATATTTTTCTGAGTACATTATTCAACGTAAAAAATTGAAAATAATTGTGATCATGCAACTTATCAACATCTATTTTGTTAAAAAAATTCATATAGGTACAATACAAATTGTAGTGATTAAAATATTGGTATAGCGACCTCTCAATGCATTTGATAAGGCATACACATACCGTACATAAACTATCCATTTCCTAATATAAATATCACATACATTTAAACTGGTGAGTGCAGTTCATATTGGAAAAGGAGCCAAAAGCATCATATTGAAATTGTCGGTTGTTTCCTGTTGACGTATGCAATGACGCAAGTTCATGATTTCACTCGACGAAGCAGAGCCAAGTAAGTACCGCTCTTATTCCACCATTTCAAACAACCATCTTTCACTCAGATTCATGTTACACATTTAAATAATTAATTCAATTTTATCGTTATGTGCTTCATTTAGTTGAATTATTAAAATAGTTAAGGAAAATGTTGGACAAATACGGGGTTTAATGAAAATACTGGATCAAACTTTAGGTACGGATTTCTCATATGTATTATTTGTCCCTAAAGCTCTATAAAGGAAAGACCTTCGCCTTCTCAATGAGCCTCCTCCACATATTCATATCAAATGTTTGCTCCTAATTACTGTTTATTCCTGTCACCATATATATATATATATATATATATATATACACACACACACACACACACAGAGTGTTTCTAAATTAGACCGATAAACTTTGGGAGCAGATAGTTAACCTTCATTGAAGCATATTTTGTTAATGAACCTATAGGCTGTGCGCTTCGTTTCAGTGCAAGAGGGGTCTCAGAGGAAGGCATGGAAGTAAGTAAGTACATGCAAATAAATCATTTTGTGTCACATAATTCTGTGCGTTAATCCAAATACTTTACAGACAAGCAGAAACAAACGTACCGGTACTTAATTCTAAAAATTAATTAATTAATAAAATTAATTAAAATACACCCACTCCAGCGTTGCATTGTCAGGATGGATCCAGTTTACTGTCTCATCACAATAAGTGCTGGAACACACGTCCATTGACATCTAGATAAACAGTTGCATCAATATGCCATACTTTGTCGTATCCTTCCAAAGATGCCAGGGGTTTTCCTTATTTCAGCTGCTTGCGCTGAAAATGCGTGCTACAAGATCTTCTTCAGAGTCAATATCGGTTTCATAAATCATTGCCTTCATGGAGCCCCATAAAAAGAAATCTAGGCAGATCAGCTCAGGTGAGCGTGCCAGCCAGGCAGTGGGCCCCTTACCTATCCAACAGATCGTACCAGTGGATGTAAACAAACTTGCTGTAATAGGTTCCGAATGCTACTGAGCTCCAGAAGTAAACAAACCAAGCGATAGTAGAAATGACAAACCCCTCTTGGACTGAAAGGAATATTTATCCGTGTCTTCAAATCTCTTCCTGTAAGATCCCTCTAGCCCTGAAACGAAGCGTTTCAGCCTCAAGGTTCCTTAACAAAATATGCTTCAATGAAGGTTATCTATCTGATCCCAAACTTTGTCGGTCTAATTTATAAACACCCTGTATATATATATATATATATATATATATATATATATATATGTGTGTGTGTTTTTTTTGTATTCTTCAAATAATTATTGACATATGATGCATATTGTTAGAATAATTTTGTGTTTGTTATATCATTTGAATTTATGTAGACTGGTACATCTGCGTATCTATTGTATTTTTCGTGTGTTCTCATGAACGTAATGATATTAAATTATTATAAAGAAAATATGGCTCCGGTAATTAAATTCGAACCCAGAATTGTCTTGACATGGAAATTAAGGTAAATCTGGGTTAAATAAACTCACTCGTACTTGACAATATTTGAATCCAGGACTTCCCAACTATAACTCTCATTCTACATTTGCCACATTGCCACTTGAATTGAGAGTTGAATTGTTAGAAGGGAGAGCGTCAATAATGCGATTTTAAAATGACACTGTACCTTTACTAGTCAGAAACCAAATGGGTAATCTGACTTTAGTCGTATTCTTTGGCAACAACATACCTCCCCTTACGCCATTCAGATTTAAATTAGTCGTAACTTATAGCAGATGGCGCGGGATCCAGAGGTATGACATTGTGGTTCTTTTGAATTGCCTTGAAACTATCCCCTTTACAGTCCCAAAATCAGATGAATGCAAGTGCTGGATGAGAAAAGCCGGGGGAACTCCAAGCGTCATCGACAATTGTAAATTTTATATATATATTTCAATTAAAATTCTACCACCCTTAAAAATTAAACTTTACAACTATAATGGAAATATCCGGAACTATAGCAAATTTTACAACTCTCAACTACTCTACAGGAATATTTTAGCGTTCCCAGACTAAGCATTTATACGGTAATAGTTGCTGGGTGGGCCTCTAACTCTAATTATTCTTTATTGGGAGGATTACGGGCGATAGCTCAAACGATCTCCTATAGGCCCTACTAAACACGTCCACAGATACAGGAATAGTCATATGTCACTCATCTATGTGATTTATTTCGACCGTATTTTGGTGAGGATTATCCATCAGACTCAGAACTATCACGTCCACTGAGAAACTGAAAAATGTAGTAAATAAATCCCTCAAGATGTAATATGCTGCATAAGACATTCCTGCTGCTCGCTATCTTCCTATCTGCGGATTGTAATTCTGAACCAGGCAGGCACCATTGCGGAATAGTTTTAAACATGATTTTAATTTTAAAACATTTTAAATTTTCTAGTGACCAAACAAAATTGTGATCTGGACGACCTATTTCTGAAATTCCATCAAAAGATTATAAGTAGGCTATATGATTATGGTAAATTTATACGAAAACTTCTATCCCTGCATTAGCATTTATTAATTATGTTGCAATGGCTCATCATTCACTGTATACCATTCCTGAGAGGCGCGTCGACCGGTTTTATTACAGTGGCGGTTAACGTGTTTATAAGAAATATCCACATATGTTTTTCTATTGTTCTAATTTTATTAACAGCTTAAGTTTAAGAGGAAAACAAAATATATCTTAATAAATTATAAGTTAACAAAGTAAGATATCCATATATTCACACGGGGGCAAGGGTGCTCCCTTGCGGGAGTTACTTAACCAAGCTATTTCTCTACAGATATCAGCCAGTGACGAATAGCTAGCTCATCGCTTCCAAGATACACCTAGTAGGAAACTAAGGTATTACTTGAATGCGAAAGACTAATTAAATATTGCTCAGATCTTCTAATTTAAGCTTGAGGTTCTTTTTTAAGAGCTCGAAAATCTTCAGATTCGAGATGCAGAGCTTCCGGAGGATTTGTTTCTTAGATTTTCCGTTAAAAAATACGACTCGGTCGGGTTTCAACTCGTGACCCTCGGGATTAGAGGCAAGGAACTTAACCCATAGACCACCGATGCTGATAGGCCGACTGGATCGCTTTTTAATATCTTAGCGATGCTAATGTATTTTAAAAACATTGAATATGAATAGGGTGACAAATTTTGCTAAAATACCTTTTTTTTTTCAAGCTTACCTTCTCATGCTCAGGACGTTTCTCCCTCGACTACGGGGGGCATCTTCAGTACCGAGTTCTTCTAGATGTTGTGTAAATACCGGGCTCCAGTAGCCTACTGCTCATATACAGCCGAGTTACCAACCAGGGAACAACATTAGAAGAACACGCCACTGAAGATGCTCACCGCAGTCGAGGAAGAAACATTTGAGAGAAACAGCAGTCAGACCATGGCCTTATAGTCCAGAATGTGCTAATACTATGACTGTCTATTAGTAAATTTTAAGTTTCCAAATCATCGGCAAGTACCGGTATACATTTTATTTATCTATTTATTTATTTTTTGGTCTTCAACATAAAGAATTTTATATGTAGGAATGATGGAGATAATAATATTCAATGATTCAGCAATCTCGACTCTCATATTTTGGAAGGGTGAAAAATAAAAGTAGTCATGAAAACATTGCTCGATCAAAAGTTGTATCTAATTATTTTTTAAGAGTAGCTGTAATTCCACTATGAAATGTGTTGTAAAAATATAACGCATAGAAAGGACAATTTTTGGACCAAAGAGAGACGAAAAGGCAGGCGAATGGAGAAACCTACATAAATTAACTATGTAATAATAACAGTCACGTTTCTTAGTTTTGCGTAGGGTAGGAAATGTGGCACAAATAAGGAATGAAAAATGGCGCGTGGAAACTTCTTGTAGCAAATACAGAAGGAGAACGCCCAACAGGTAAGCCAATAATGAAGTAGAAGAGTAACATTAACCGTGAATTGAGGGAGATAAATTATAGAGGAATGATGGGGAAATATAGCTCAGAATGGGATGTATAGAGAGCACATGTCTGCGCGGACATAAACCTCCGGTTTCGATCGTGCCAGTGAGTTACTTAAATAGTTACAAGAGATGAAGTCAGTTCACAGCGAGAAATCACACACTGTACACTACTTTGCAGGAATTGAATTTCTGGAAATAGAACAGTTTGGATTTCTCGTTTTGCGTGCATCACTTAACTGTCATCTCTCGAATTTATTTTTACAGATGTTTGTTTAATCAAACCGTTGGAATAAACATGCATTTTTTTTCTATTCACACTACCATTTATTCAGTTTTGCCAACGCACACATTCTAATTAAAGTTTGTCCTAAATTAAGACACGCCTCATATTGAAAAATTAGCTCCTTTTTAAATTAAATCCTTCCTTAAAAATAACGAGTTATAGAGGAACTTCGGGCAATGTGGACCCCTATTTTGAATTTGATGTTTTTCTTCTTTTAATTAAGGGAGTTGAATTTTAATTACAGTAATTATCATTAGTGTTATAACTATGAAATAGAATTATTTTTTTTTCAAATATGGAAACATTTTTATAATTTATAAACTTTTTTACATTACAAGAAAGATTCACTTTAACCTCATATTCGGGCAAAGTGGACCCCAGAGTCTACCTTAGCATTTAGTCTATTTTTGAGTTTATTTAATTTATCCAGACAGGAACAAATTAATCAGAAAATATTTATGATTGATCGCAATTAAAAAGCGTTTATATTTAAGGTTTTGAAAAATGATTGTTGATTACCGGTATATCATTCACACGTCATTCAACTGCAGAAAGTGACAGTTTTTGGGTTTAGTAAAATTACAAGGATATTAAGTAAAAGTAATAATGCTTGGTTTTTACAGATGACACCCACATTGATAAAATATATGTATTTGTGTAAAGTGGATCCAGGTCCACTTTAATCGCCTCGTGAAGAGTCAATATTAACCGAATTCCTTTATTATGTTTAATTATTTTATACAGCCGCCATGTCACATAATATCAAACCAAATCTATCAGTATTTTTAAACAAGATCTACATAATATAATGTATTTAGGAATTTTTTCGGCATTTGTAATATTCAAAAGCAGAAATTAAGAATTAATTCTTAGGTTGAAAAACTTTTAAAATGTTATTTTCTTCGTAAATGTCACAAATAAATCATTCTTCCCGCAATGAATAAAAGAAACTGGCCTTGAACCCGCCAAAGTTGATGAGAGAAAGAAGATAAAATATTTTCTGTTCGAGGGCAGCACCAAAGTAAGGAGATATTAACAAGGTCCACTCAAAACGTCCTCTATAACAGTTCAATTTTAAGAAACTAATATTTATCTGTCGGTTCTGGTGGATAAGTGGCCTCCGCTGATACCTAGGTTCACGGGCTCAAACCCAGGCGGGATAGATGGATTTTGTTCAGGGCATAAAAATCATGAGTATGGCTTCCTTTGGAAGGGAAGTAAAGTCCTGGGTCCCATGTCGTAGACTTACGTCGCGTAAAATAATCTAAATCCTTAAAAAAAGGACCTATGCGCGAAACCTGTTGGCACAAGTCCCGCACGGTACACATGGCAAAAATAATTTGTTTGTATTTCATCATCATTGTAAACAAACAAAAATGTGTGCACATATATGAAAAGGACCATTTGCCGGCTTTTATTTTGCATAATGATCGTAAAAAACTACGGGAGAGTGCAAAGTGCTGTTATCCATTTGTCTTCACACTTTAAATCGGGAGTCACCGATTGGCGGACCGCGGTCAGGATCCGGACCCTGGATTTTTGGTTTCGGGACCGGTAAAATATCGAATTAATACAAATTTTTAAACCGGTTAAACATCGAATACAACTAGTTGCACTACATTTCATGTCATGATAGTATTATTGTTGGTTCGGTTGGCAGTACTGCTTATGGTCGGAGATTTGACTGAAGATGAACGGGATTCCGTTTGAAACCTGGTATCATGAATAACACGGAATTTGTGAAGTGAGATATTTAAATATTACTCTGACCATATGTTAAGTTTATCATAAACTTATTAATAATATTAGAATTAATAACTGTATGCTACTGTGCTGTATTATTTACCATGTGTTGTGTTTATTTTGTGCAATTCATACCCATAACATAATTAATATAAAATTATAGAATATTCACCTGAAAGGTCCGTCTCCTCAACTTAATTAATCATTTAACTGTAGCGCTTTCGGGACTTGTCCCATCATCGGCAGGATTCAAAACTGGTGTTTCACTGAAGATCTGGTAGAGGGGGTTGCATGTATTGGGTTCGTTTTCGTTTTTTATCCAATACATGCAACCCCCTCTACCAGATCTTCAGTGAAACACCAGTTTTGAATCCTGCCGATGATGGGACAAGTCCCGAAAGCGCTACAGTTAAATGATTAATTAAGTTGAGGAGACGGACCTTTCAGGTGAATATTCTATAATTTTATATTAATTTTGAATAAACCTCAACGGAACACATCATGAATCCCATAACATAATTTAAATAATTTCCTTATAAGACTAATTACTTAATAAAAGTTTCGTGGTTCCGGACCTCGACTTAATTTACTACATTGAATATGGGACCTCCATGAAATCTAATTGGTGACCTCTATCTAAACTATCTTATGCATAAGTATTGAAGTCCTGAGCCATCTGGGCCACCATGATATCTCTGTTTAAACAACAAGACGAAAAGGTACCATTTGGTGATGCGGAGTGTTTTTTTGTTTCTCGCTACCATAGTATGTGATAGTGTTTGTATGCAGATAAAACATATTTTTAAAAAACTCCATGGCGCGGCATGCCTAGAAAGCCCTTGAACTACCAGCCGGCTCCCTCAATTCCGCTGGAATTATTTATAATATTTATTGTTAGTTTGATTTTATTAATTTGTGTGTTTTAGTGGGGGTAGCTTTCTTAACTTTATTGCAACGTTTGTGTTAATCACATAGATAGACGATCATCTAGCTAGTGTAGAGGCGACATGTGCTCAGCATGTCGGATCCTCCAGCCGTTATATCTGATTTTCTTAATCTGGAGCAGCTACTTATTGTAGCTACCGAAATTCCTCATTATTCAGGGTAGGCGCCGGTCCCATACTGGCCGAAATTCCATGAGAAAATTTCTTCCTCCTGGGGACTCTAACCAGAAAAGTCCCGTACTCTGCGCCAAAGTATTATTGCCTTAACCACTCGGCTACGGCGCGGGACTGGATAAAACATATAGAGATGTTATTATCTGAGGTTACCCCTTCAATATTCGATGCCTAGCCAGAAATTTAAGTCAGTTTAGATGTATTCATTAGATCTTACTGTAAAGTCTATAACAACAGAGTCTGAGTTCGGAAACGGGAATCGCGCCCAGTGGATAGGATATGGAACAAAAATAATAACCATGATTTGAAGGAAGTGAATTATACAGGAGATGACTAAAAGAGTGGCCCAGGACAGAGTGAATTTAGACCATAATTCCGCATGGCCATGAACCTCCGGGTTTCATAGTAATCAATGAGTTAGTTATATGTAATAGTGAGTGAAGAAAATACATACGAGAATGTGAAAAAAAATCTGTCATCAACATAACTTCCCAGAAGGTTAATAGCTACTTACAACAATCTATTGAGCAAAACAAGAAATTGGGACTGGAAGTAAACATCATAAAACTAAATACATGGTCACACATAGAAATACATTGTATAATGGGAATGGACAAATGAGGAAAATTTTGAAGAAGTGGCTGAATTCAAATGCATAGGAACAATAATTACAAAGAGGAAAGAGATGCACAAAAAAATTAGACACAGGCTCACTTCTGTAAATGCTTGTATTATGCATTGCAGGAACTCTTGCCGTCCCTACTCTTTTCAAAAAACGTTAAACTGAAAATATATAAAACTGTTATTCTCTCAGATATGTGAATGCGAAACATGGACTCTTACTTTAAGGGAGGAAAGAAAATTACGAGCATTTGATAATACAATTCTTAGGAAAATTTTTGGTTCAAAGAGAGATGAACAGACAGGCGAATGGAGAAGACGACGTAACAGCGAACTACATGATCTTTATAGGAAACCAAATACAATAAGAACAGTAAAGTCTAGTAGACTGCGATAAGCAGAACACGTGGTACGGTAGGGAATGAAAGAGGGGAATAGAAGCTTCTTGTAGGGAAACAAGAGGGAAAACGCCCATTTGGTAGATCAGATATGAGGTGGGTGAATAACATTAACAATAAATTGAGGGAAGTAGATTATACAGGGGATGATTGGAAAACATTAGCTCATGATATGGGTGAGTGGAGAGCTTTATATCCGCGTGGCCATGAATCTATGGGTTCGATAGTGCCAGTGAGCTAGTTAGTATAGAAACTGTAACAAATGTTTAAAGGGCTGTAATGTAAAATTGAGTTTTTACATAAATCAATGCTCTTGTTGCTTTTGGATCTTTGAAATGTTTTGTTTAACCAGCAGTTTCCAATTTTATCATCAAAAATATATAACAAGGATTATAAAAATGCCAATCAACTTCATACCGGCCTGGTGGTTTTTTTCCATGAGCACGTACACAATTTAGTAATTACAGAAAAATACGAAACGTAATTTTCGTTTGCTTTTACCCTTGTTATGTTTTAAATTAAAACAATTAAATTTTCCATCTCTAATTTTGGCAATGATTTAGAGTACTGGGGGGAGGGAAGTTGCTATACCTACGCAGTCATCGTTTTATTATGAAGACAATTCTTTTTACAACGTCATGTCCGCTGAGAATACCAGAATGTCGAAATGACAACGTGGTGGCATTGGATAAAAAGACTACTATTTTCCCTGGCTTGTAAGCAGTTGTATATATTCTTGGAACCTATAAATACATTGTCATCTAGGAAAAATTGACACGACATAACCTAGTGAACTAAGACATCATTCCATTGGGGCAGAACTATGGACATACGTTCATTCGAGTCCTCTTGGAGTAAGAAATTTCCTCATGGAATTTCGGCCAGTTGGTATCGGTGTCCACCCAGCATCCTCAGGAATTTAGGTAGCTACCGTAAGTAGCAGCTCCACATGTCAGTACAACTGTATCCTCCAAACGTCGGCCTGGGTTACCTCGGGCATGTTGCCTCTGCACCCAGAACAGCAGTTCCAAGGCTCCTACTCTACAGGCCACACTTCTCCACGTTCTGTGCTTTTCAACACATTTCAGTTGAGTTGGTTTGAGCTAATAATAAGCCAGGGCGCTCAATCCTGGCGATTCCATAGCTGTTCCAGGAATCTAATTGTACACTGGAAAATCAGCCCTTATATATATTGGATGGTCGCCCACTTCTGTAAATGACAATTTGGATGTGAGGTCGGCATTGGAGATGACCAAATTTATAATGTTATTGTCACTGCCCACGCCTTTATCATAATTTTCTTTATGGTAATACCAATTCTAATTGGAGGATTTGGAAATTGGCTAGTCCCATTAATACTATGGGCACCTGATATGGCCTTCCCCCGAATAAATAATATAAGATTTTGACTTCTTCCACCTTCTTTAACTCTCCTTCTGGTAGGGCAATGGCTTTCTAGGCATGTCGTGCCAGGGAAGTTTTCACGTCCAGATTTTAATTTCGACGCGAATGATCTGATGTGTTAAGAACGTCTTTGAATAAATAACAAACACACAATACATAATATTTAAAAAAATTGTTTGACGTCGGCAAGACACATTTCAATGATACCTTAACGAACGCTACGTAACGTAACCGCAAAACAAATAACCTGTTATTTAATGGTGCCGTTAATGTTATCAGAAAGTAAACCGTTATTAGATCGAGGGATGAAACGAGATGAATGTCCTATTATTGAATGTTTATGAAGTCGGAACGGGTCAACAGACCTAATCCATGAATTCAGATGATGATTATACAAGCATGCCGGCTGACCAGGCAAATCGCAGGGGCAGATTATAAGGAAATAAATAGATGGCAAGAGTATGGAGAAGAGGCGGAATTAAATTGTTGACAGGAGAAGAAAGGTATCCCCGAGAAAACCTGCCTTCGATCCTATTCGTCCACCAAGAATTACACATGGGATGACAGAGATATGAACTCGGAACTCAGAGGTGAAGGGTGAGTATCTTGCGCCACGTAGCTGTCCCGTTCGCGTTGTGTTTACGAAAATAATCATGAAAGGATTACGAGTATTTGAAAATAAATATATCAGGAAACTTTTTGAAACAAACAGGCGGGCGAATTGAGAAGACCACATAACAGTGAGCTACATGATATTTATAGGAAATCAGATATAATAACAGTTAAATCTTAGACTGCGAGGGTAGGACATGTGGCACGAATGGAAAATGAAAGAGAGTCGTGGAGGCTTCTTGTAGGAAATCTAGAGGGTAAATACCGGTTTGAAGACAAAGAATTAGGTGGATAATAACATTAATCATGATTTGAGGGAAGAAGATTATACAGGGGATGATTGGAAAATATTAGCTCGGGATATGGATGTATGGAGAGCTTACGTTCGCGACGGCCATTGACCTACGAGTTCGATAGTACCTAATTAAATTAACAAAATTTTGGTATAATCGTTACTTTTTGTTGTTAATTTTATTTGTAAAAGTTTTTATTAGTTACCAACCTCGGAATGTAAAGCAGGGATGTCATTGATGTAGTGCGTATCATATTGAAAACAACGGTAGTAGAGCGTTAGAACTCAATATCGCCTATTTTGTTGATTTATACCCCGGAGACAGCATAAACACATCAATCTGAACGTTTCAGTGGGATAAAAACACAAATGCTTGTGTTTTTGTACTTACTTAAGGTATCGATACATCAGAGACTGTTTGAGCTCGACAATTGGCAACACTGAAAGGCTCCACGCTCTATAGACCTGAGTTTGTTATGTTTATATCAGTTGTGCCATGTTGTTATCTGTGTTAGGAACCGTTTGCTCTACAACGAAACTAAAGAGCCAACTTAAAATAACAATAGCAGTCGTTTCTATATATTTGGGTAGGTAACTATATTATCTAAAGTGTTATACTGTATCCTGGTGGAATTTAAATGAGAAAGCACAACTTTCGTTTTTAAGATTGGTGAAATATAAAGTGAGTAAAACTTTGCATTGGTTGGATTTAAACATCCGCTTCAAGACATTTAATGCATTGAATTTTTACTTCAAAGGTAATTTTGCTCTTTCCTTATTATTTTGGGCTATTCTATGCCATCTGCCACAAGTAAATATTCGATCGGAGAACAAGTGATTTGCTAGCAACATGTTGGCCAATCTGATAACACACTTAATTATTAGATCCAATTGCCAACATGTTTACTCACATATAAAGGGATTGTATTCCAGGTGTCCACCTGCATTAGTGGGCAAGTTAAGGTTAGAAAATGGGTAAGTTAGATTGAGGAAATGCGCAACTTAATGTGAGAAAATGGGCGAGTTAGTGTACACTAGATTAGTTTAGCGTCCATTTGTTCGTTAATTGGATTTTTATGAAAAGTTTATGAAAAATGGTGATTTTAGGTTATTATGAGTACAACTACTCACTTCATTTTAAGACATTACTCTTATTTTTTTTTGGAAAAAATCAACATAGGCATATATAGGCCTATATGGCATGTGTGTATATATATATATATATATATATATATATATATATATATATATATATATAATTATTCACATACTGCAAAATTAACTTGTTTTCTCAATTTTTTTATTTGAAAATATGTAGGTGGCATGGTGGCACAGAATTCCCATATTTGGAGCTTGTGTTTTTGACTAGGCCTAAGTTATTTGTGCTTCTGTTCTCTAATTATTAAATTCATGTTTGTGCTCATGTGCCCTTTCCGTCCATTTGGAGCCTATATAAATTTAAAAGTTGCAGAATTAGATTTATGTAACATTAACAAAGTTGTTTTCATAATACAATCCAAGCTTCACCATTCATCTCGTACTTCTATCTTAATAGAAGGCCTACGTGTTTCAGATATATGTTCAATTTACAAACAAGTGATCTTTTTTTTTCACAAGTTGTCTTAGCTCTGTTTCAAAGGCACGAGAACATTGCATCGACTAGTTCTTGTATTCAAGATTTTCCATTCTTCGACTCGAAATTATTTAGTCTTCCGTTTCCAGTGTTTATACTCCAAACGTAATTTAAACGCAGGACTACATCATAATATACCACAACATAGGACATACCACTCCACATCATATACTATCTCCTCTTCTCGCAACTACAATACCCTACCACAGGAAATCAAGAGCTGATGGTCATTTGAATCATTAAAAAAATCTCAATTTATACTTGTTTTAACTTTAGTTGAACTTGTATCCTGTTGCTTATCTATATAATGTACATGTTAAAATTGGCGGTTCTATTATATGTTTTAAATTATTTTACATGTTATTGTTAGATTTACAATTTTTAGGTGCAATTTTCATGATAAAAAGGAAAGGAAAAGGATGCTAAAAATAAGTAAAAAAGGAAACAAAACGCGCTCTTTCTTTTATAGCCCATAACTGCTATATATATTTAAAAAAATGAGTATTTAAAAATAAAATGCTAGTATTTGCAAAACAAGGGAGTTTCCTAGTCCATCACTGTGCGATTTAGTGGTTATGCCATTGCTAAATGTGAGATCTATTTACATTTTGTTCAGTCCTATGTTCACTGAAAGCATACAGGATCACTACTTCTATGTTCATAGCAAGCTGACGAGAAGTTAATTTAATATTGACAAACGATAATTTAATATAAACATTGGAAATTATGAAGTAAATTAAATGGTAGGATTCGCTATACATACAAAAAAATTAAAATGGGAGAAAGGGGCATTATGGACAAAATGGGGCAAAAACGGTTAAAGAACACAGAAAAGAGGGGAAGGTGATAGAAAATTGCCCCCATTCTCAATTTCAGCCAACATCTCACTTATTGATTTATTTCAGAGAGCTCTAATTTGTCCTACAAGGAAAAGGTGCGCACCGAAAAGTACTAAGTCTAGTTATTACGATTTTCTCATTATTGTAATGATTATCAGTTATATCTCCAGTGTAGGTAGATAGGTAGATAATGGAATTTATTGCCTTTTTTCAGAATAAAGAAAATACATATGCATTTACATTGCGCACGGGCCTGCTTGGCCATACGTGCATTATTTTTCCATGAATAAAAAATAAAACTAATAATATAAACAAATACCTACAAATACACCTGTATCAAAAAACAATAACAGGCTACATATAAGTAAAATCTATGTCTACACTAAATCACAATAATACATATCTACATTCATCCACATTCCGTACATTAATATTTAAAAAAATGCTAGAAAACAAATTAGAAAAAAAAAACACACACACATACACCCACACACCCCCACACATATACACACCGCACGCTCATACCCCCGCCCCCGTCCCTGCAGGCATCAAATACACTATCAGACTGTGATGTTGAGTGATTCCGGGTTCTGTGGCCGTGGTCCATAGTTGGTGTTGATACCAGACGTTTCGCCCTCAACTGCGGAGGGCATCTTCAGTGGCGAGTGCTTCTAGGCGTGTTTCCTGGTCGGAAGCTCTACTTAGAGTAGAGCTCTACTTAGAGTAGAGCTTCCGACCAGGAAACACGCCTAGAAGCACTCGCCACTGAAGATGCCCTCCGCAGTTGAGGGCGAAACGTCTGGTATCAACACCAACTATGGACCACGGCCACAGAACCCGGAATCACTCAACATCATGATTACCGGCCGTGAAAGCCTGCATTCAACACTATCAGACTATTCAACTTATCGGACCTACTTATTATATAACATAATTAAAGATCGAAAACAAAGACCATATTGAGATTCTTCTTATTGTTAATACATATATCCTTAATCTACAATTTTGTTATATCTCAATTTTCTTACTGTACCCAAAAATTTGCATGTTTTTGATTCACTCTCGATCCGTCCTAAAAGATCCCAACACGCCACTCTCCCTCGATCCGACCTGAGAAATCTCTCCGTCAGCATCTGTAATCTAAGTTGTTCTGTCTCTCTACAGAATGCTATAATATGCTGCCAGTTTTCATGGTCATTGCATAGTGGGCATAGTTTAATGCCTTCAGCATTTGTTAAATTATGGGCAATCCATCCCCCCAAATGAAACCATGCAATAACACTTCTACCATCCCCATCCAAAGAGTCAATATATTTCTCCCTTCCCCACGAAAGTTTCAGTTCCGTCTGCAGGGTGAGCGATATTTTCTGGCTATTATTATATGTATGTGTTTTATATCAGATTTGCACATGTTCTATAATTTAGTATAACTTGCATCTAATATATATATATATATATATATATTTGTATTGATTACTTGAATGAGAAATCCTTATGTTCTTAATTTTCCTAGAATAAATGGTAATAATAAAAATAATAATTATTATTATTAAAATACCGGAACAGGCAACTCTTGCCTAAACCAGGAAATGAAGAAGAAGATTATTAAAATAAAATTATTATTATTATTATTGTTATTATGATGATGATGATTATTATTATTATTATTATTATTATTATTATTATTATTATTATTATTATTATTATTATTATTATTATTATTATTGAAACTAATTTGGGAAAAAACTGCACTTAAACTTACGTGAAATTTTTTCAAAGGCATGCGCCAGAGTTTGTAGAGCCAGCGATAACCCACCATCGAACCACGTATTGATTATCATCCTCGATTACTATCGATATCGTACTAAAGTTCAAAAATCTTATGCTAGATGGCAGCATGTCGCTATGAAATTTAAATTGTCAATCTTTGCAATAAATCCCCAAATCTATGTTAAAAATATATTAATAATAATAAAATTACCAAACGTTTATTAAAAATGGGTGTACACTTAGTTATCACTCTCTAACGCCGATCCAACCAACGATAACCCAAAACAGCGACAGAAAAATCATAGTCTAAGTAATATACACTGTGGAGAAAATAGCAGTTAGCATAACAATATTTTCTAACAGTGTCATAATATTGTGATTTGCGTATTTAAATAAATGCTTGAAAATTGTTTAATAATGTTATAAAAATTGTTTGAAAAGTTTAAAATATTAAAAAAATATTAGTAAATACAGAAGAAGAGCTATTTTACAACATTAAACTGAAAAATAAAGCGTAAGTAAAAGTGCAGTTCAGCCCTAATTTGGAACCTACATTTACCTTCCTGATAGGTGTTGAGGCGACAGGGATATCCTCTGCAGGCTGCGAAACTCTCAGGGGTGATACTCTCCGGATACGTCATTTGAGGGCGCTAAAAATACAAACAAGAATTATTATTTATGTTACTACGTATTATCTTAATTAAATATTAAACTATTAAATGAAGACAATTGTATATATATATATATATATATATATATATATATGATGTAAAAATACCGACAACGGATGTGAAGTGGTATATTGAGATATGTTGATGATTTTTAACAAGTCGGAAGTGATGCGTTTTTACACTATGAGTAGCTAACTTCTCAGGAGTTCGTTCGTTGGATTTCAAAACTCAATACTTGACAATTGTGGAAAGCAACGGGAAGCTACCACACCTACAATTCCCTAGTAAAGCTGCAAGCATAGCATGAAAATGCTATGATTGTAGTGAAGGACCTGCCCTCGGGCAGAATTACTATGGATGGATACTTGACAATACTGTCACAGTCACATCAAGTTTTCAAAATATCCACCTCCCATCTCATTGCAGTGTGTACATCGGCGGTATAGTGATTGGCGCAGACGTTCAAATACGCCTGGCCTCGTTTGGATAATTTCTGCAGCAGCATGGATTCGGGCTATAAGATCCATATGTAACTCTATTTAGTCTGATAAACAGACTGTTTCACTTAGATTTAGATTTATTTAGCCTGGTGGAGTTAAGGCCATGTGGCCTTCTCTTCCACTCACCAGGACAAACATATATTACATCAGAATATAACAATCTTAATTAACTCTAATATTAAACACTAAGTAAAAATTTGATCAAAAGATAATATCTAATATATTACGATCTATATAATACAACCAGTTAATATTAGTTAAAATTAAGACATAAAACATAATAATAAAATGTATAAAAGCCAAGGAAAATTAATTAAATTAGTCACCTGTCTAGTGTATATAAAAAACAAAGGGAAATAATGAGATATAGCAAAAACTAATTTTACGAGTATACAATATTTAAAACTAAACAAATAAAAATATTAGTTATTCTTAATATTATTTTCATTAATAATTAAATATATTGATATTGCTAAAATAATATTATACAGTGAGGTGTATAAGTTAGGTTGCTGTATTAAATAATTATTTAGTTTGATTTTTGAAGGGATATTACAGTTTGAACAGTCTCTGACATAGGACGCGAAGGGGAATTCCATGTTTTGGTAAGTGACACCGTTAAATATAAATGAATAATATACAGTGTGAATGCAACGCGGGATATAAAGGACAATGTGCTGATGCGGAGCGAGGTTCAATATTATGTGCTGTCGGATAGTCTGATGAAGAGGGACTGGTCGTGATTAAATAATTAGGCGTGATGAGTTGACGTGCTGAAATATTTTATAGAGAAGGGATAAGGAATGGACAGTTCTACGATCTCTTAGACGAAGCCACGATAATTGTTCCAGGGACGGTGTAACATGATCAAATTTGTGAATACCACAAATAAAACGTGCGCAAGAATTATGAACACGTTGAAGTCTTTGAGTGGAAATAATATTTAAGTCTGTAAAAAGAGTGTCACAATAATCAAAATGGGGCATTGCAAGTGTTTCTACTAACATTTTCCTAAGGGCGAATGGCAAACAATTTCGTACACGATTTAATGAATGTATTATTGAGAAGACTGTTTTGCATGTATGGTTTATTTGTGTATTCCAATTTAAGTTTTTGTCAATAAATACTCCTAGAATTTTTACTGTCTCACTATAAGGGATTTGAACGCCATTTAGTGACACATGCGAAACGGTGTTTAGGTTAATTGTAGATAATAGTCTCTGGTGACCCATAATGATTGATTCTGACTTTCTAGGATTTAATTGCAGTCCATATTTAACTGTCCAAGTCATTAGTGAGTCAAGATCCTCGTTAATTTTGGCAACAGAGTCATTTAGTGAATATTTGTCTGTGTGGATGTAGATTTGCATGTCGTCTGCAAATAAATTATGTTTGCAATGCTTTAGGGAGTTAGATATTTCATTTATGTAGATTGAAAAAAACAAAGGTCCAAGTACCGAACCCTGTGGAACTCCAGCTTTACGGAAGGACCAAGAAGAACATAATGTATGATTTTCTACAACAGATTGCTGGCGCTCATGAAGGTAGGAATTGAACCATTTCGTGGCACTATCAGAGAGTAAGATTTTTTAAGTTTATGCAACAATAAGTCCAAGTCTACCGTGTCGAATGCTTTACTAAAGTCCAGTAATGTAAGAATGGTAAGTTTTCGATTATCAGCAGCTTCGCGTATGTCTTCGCAAATATTTAGTAGAGCAGTATTTGTATTGTGTCCTGTCCTGAAGCCTGACTGAAATTTATCTAGAAGGTTGTGTTCGTTTAGGTAGTCAGTCAGTTGTTTATGGACTAATCGTTCCAGAGCTTTTGAAAGGGTAGGTAAAATGCTAATTGGTCGAAAGTCGTTCGGGGTTGAGGGCGTTTTAACTTTAGGCAGTGGGCGTACGAGGGCTTGTTTCCACAATGAGGGATATGTAGAAGTTTGTAGTGAGGAGTTAAAAATATGAGTTATAGTAGGTAGTATAGCTTCGATTATTTTATTCAGTAAAGTAATATTTATACGGTCAGTTCCTTCTGCTTTGGTTTTTATTTGCATGATGGCTTTCTTTACGTCATGTCGCCCCACAAAAAGTAGTCGAGAGGGTAAAGATCAGGTGAACTCGAAGGTCATGGGACTGGACTCCTCTTTCATTCCATCGACCAGTCACATCAAGTTTTCAAAATATCCACCTCCCATCTCATTGCAGTGTGTACATCGGCGGTATAGTGATTGGCGCAGACGTTCAAATACGCCTGGCCTCGTTTGGATAATTTCTGCAGCAGCATGGATTCGGGCTATAAGATCCATATGTAACTCTATTTAGTCTGATAAACAGACTGTTTCATGTCGCCCCACAAAAAGTAGTCGAGAGGGTAAAGATCAGGTGAACTCGGAGGTCATGGGACTGGACTCCTCTTTCATTCCATGGACCTGGATTCGTGGTATCCAAATGTCTTCTCAGATTGGCATCGAAGTGAGCTGGAGCTCGTCGTATTGCAGCCACATTCATTTGCGAAGCCACGTATGATAGGTTCCGTACCTGTGAGTTGTTGTCAAGAAATGAGTTTTCAGATCCTTCGAACTAACACTGATCTTGAGACATAATTAACTAGTCATAGTGTGAAAACGCATCATTTTCGGACATTGGTACCTTATTAAAAATGATCAACATATCTCAATGTATTACCTCATCTCCATTGTCGGTGTTTTTGCAACACCCAGTATAAATGTGTACATCCCCACGAGGGACAGGGTGTTCCCTTGCGGTAGTTACTTATCCAAATTAATTTAGTTACGCTTATTTACCTACAGATATCAGCAGATTACAAGTGGTTAGCTTATCGCCTTAAAGAGAAAAATAGTAGGCAACTAAATATTACTTGGATGGGGAATGCCGATTGAAGTTTGTTCAGAGGTTCTTATACGATCTCGGAGGACTTTTTTCTTGCATCCATTGGTCCGGTCGGGTTTGGATCCGCGAGCTTTGGGATCAGAGCCAATGAAGTTAACTCCTAGACTACCTTGTGCGAAAAATTAACACAAGTTACTGCTTATAATTTAGGCAATAAGACCATAAAAGGACAACAGTTTACGAATTGTACGACCACAAGTTACAAACTGTATCGAATACTATCGATTACATGACGAATTACGTTTGTGATACCAACTTTTTTGAATTGCGACTTCTAATGACATATTTCGGTACTATGTTTTACATTGGGACGGTTAGAATAAGGTTAGGGTAAGTTAGATTAGGGAGTGGGTAAGTTAGTCATATATTATACACAGAGAGGATTTCCCGACCTACGGCCGGGCTAATGGGAGAAGCTCATGCGGCTGCTGAGTTCTCACTCCGCGTCACGCGGCGTAGCAAATGAACGGTTCACTTTTAGGCATAAACTCGCGCCGCCGAGGTACTGAAACTTAACCACCTGGCGAGACAGTTATTGCATGCTTGTAAGGTGTAACACGCGTTGTGTATTCTCGTATTAGTGGTCTTAGTTCATAGTTGTTATGCCTCGATCTGTGTTTACAGTACAGCATAGGGTATTTATGTACGATAATTATGTGAAAACAAGAGTCTTGCAGAGAAGTCGTTAGACGATTTCGAACACAATTTCCAGATTAAATCCTCCAAATAGAGATACCGTTCGATGACCTGTAAACAAATTTAGAGAAACAGGTCTATACTCGATAAGAAACCAAATGTAACAAAACGTGTGTTTTTTTTAGGAAAAATTAGACGAAATAGGAGAAAGATTAGATCATACGCCAACAAAATCCCTAAGATAACTTGCACAAAAAACCGGTGTTTCGAAGGCGTCAGCATTGCGAGCTACGAACCAAGTGAAATAAGTAGGGAATGAGCCGTGCAGTTGCTATGCCCGCGTGACGCGGAGTGATGCATGCGTTTTTCCTGCCAGCCCGGCCGTAGGTTGGGAGATCCTCATTGTATCTTACGTTATGACTTTTTCGTTAGATAGTTTGGATAGACATTACACCAACAGACCGTATCCCAGTGGAATTGGAGGCAGTGATAAAGAGTGAGGCAACATGGCCGGTCTCTTAACATGAGATTGGAAATTGTTTTTCCCTAAGTATTATAGTCTGTGAGAATTTAGTTGTCCGGTCGTTTTAAAAGAGAGAAGTAGTCTGGTCAGTTTAAGAAAGAGACGAGTACTCAAGTTTCCCCCGTCAACATCATTTGCCTAAGGGAAGATTAAAAACATTTTAATAAAGTGATCCCACAACAGGCCCGGAGGCCCTTGGGGTAGTAGGAGGTTAAGGCTCCCACTTTTTCTAGACAATCGGCACTTTGTCAGCCGGGTTGTCAGCCCTGCGTGACGGCCGCCTTTACCCCAGAACAAGCGTCTGGTACTCATTTCCGTTAGAGGCTGAGTCGACCCCAGGGCCATGGTGCCGCCAGAGGGTTTGGGTCAGTTTAAAAATCCTGACCCCAACGGGACTTGAACCCTCGACCCTCCGGCTTGTAGCCCAGTGCCTTAACCACTACGCTACGGCGTGCCCCCCCCAAAAAATTTAATGCCGTAAGCAATTAAATAACCACGCACTGGAATGTGTTAAGAGGGTTGGGGTGAAAATGCCCAAGCATTTCCAAGATTTTCGACAAACGAATACCATCGACAATAAATGTAATTGTAAATATTGTTGGACAAGGATGGCAGTCAAGGTTAGAAGAGGATAGTAGGGATAAATCATAACTAAATCCTCACAAGGTATATATGTGCCCAATAAGATTAAGATTTTAATTTTCGTAACAACACTTAAAAACAAGGGGAACAAAGTTAAATTAGTCTTAATTCGAAATAGCCAGGGTAAAATTTGTTACAGAAAAATCCGATCATATAAGCCTACATCTTTCGTAAACCCTTTTACTGTTACTGAAAACAAATACTCATACAGCATGACAGACACAATAGGTTCAAGACAAATATGACTCACACGGTCACATGAAACGATTACGTTACAGTCAGGCTATATCTACTGTCTTTAATGGAACAATGGGTATGGGTGGGCTTTAATTAAGCTATTTCCGCACTAATGCCCTATTAAGAGATTATTAATTCACTTTTATGTTCTTGTCAGCGAAACACAATTTCAATGGTAGGCATCTACTGTATATCTGTATGTCTATGCCCCAGGTAGGGTGCTCCATTGTGGGAGTTAAATAATAAAGCTGATTTAGTTACACTAATTTCCCTACATATGTCAATGAGTGACAAGTTGTTGTCTCATCGCCTCAAAGAGACATCTAGTAGGCCACCTAAGGCATTACTTGCCCTTGATTTGAGGTTCTTTTACGATTTCGAAAATCTTGGACGAACTACAAAGATGCTATATAAACTAAATGGAATATCAAAAAAATACAACATGGAAATATTCTCACAAAAATTAAAAACAATGGTCTTCAAGGATGCTCATCCAGTTCGGACAAAGATAATATTAGAAAATAAACCAATAGAACAAGTAGTAACATATAACTTCCTAGGTTGCGAAATATCATACACAGCAGAAACAGATATAAATAACAAAATAAATAAGTTTAATTATATAACAGGAACACTAAAAAGAACTTTGAAAAATAAAGCCAGGATAGACTCTATAATGAAATTATACAAGACAATGGCAGTGCCTATTATTACTTATGGATCCGAAACATGGACAGTGACAACACAACAATCTGCCAGGATACAAGCTGCTGAAATGAGATTCCTCAGACCAATAGCAGGATATCAAAGAACAGACAAAAAACATAACACAGATATAAGACAACGACTAAAAATAGAGGAATTAAACTAAACAATAGAGAAAATACAGAACAAACTGGAAAGAACACTTGGCAAGGATGACTGAGAATAGAATACCAAAAGCAGCATACAACTATTCACCACGAGGAAGAAGAAGTTTGGGAAGACCAAGGAAAAGATGGAAAGAGCAGCAATTTGGAGCCGGAACAGGCTAGTAAATAAGCCTAAGTCGTGAAGAAGAAGAAGAGAAAATCTTAGACTCGGAATCCACGGTTTAAAGTCCCTCCCATTGCATTATTTCATTCTAAAAAAGGTCATATGTAATGAAAAAAATTAATATTGCATTAAAATACAAACTTTCAGCTCAAGATTGGGTAATTAATTTTTATTTTGAGATATTCTGAATACGTAAAGGGATTTTTGGGTGTGTACCAATAGGTTGCTACCGGGATGGCATCGAACTCAACAGAGTTGAATTTTTGTAGGCCGCGATAGTCTAGTAGTTATTTTCTTTGCCTCTAGCAGGTTCAAACCCGGCCGGGGTCAATGGATTTTTAGGATGGAAAAATCCAAGAGAAAAGTCCTCCGGGAGGGACTTTAAGCCGTGGGCCCCGAGCCTGAAGATTGTAAGGCCCGTAAAAGAACCTCAAAACAATATTACTGTATCTGAGTAAAATCCAACCAGCCTTTCCCATCCAAGTAATACCTTAGTTGCGTACTCGATATTTCTTTGAGGCGATGTGCTGACCCCATGTCACGTGCTGATTCCATGTCACTCACTGACATCTGAAGTGAGGTAAGCATAACTAAATTAGCTTTGTCAAGAAACCCGCACTAAGAAAGCACTCGTGTCTCCACGAGGGACAAATATGGTATTATATATATAGTCCACCACTGTGGTCTCCAAGTAGTGTGCTGCCTTGTCACACAGCGGACCCGGGTTCGATTCCCGGTCGGGACAGGCTCCTGGGTGAGGTTTTATTCGCGGTTTTTCTTCACCTATAAGACAAATGTCAGGAAGCTTAGGGCCCAACTGTCCCCGAAAATCATCCGGCCATCATCATCATCATCATCCTTATCATTACCTTCACCGGTGTGAAAAGCAACAGGAAGCTACTACATCTATAATTCCCTAGTAAAGCTGCAAAGCATAGCATGAAAATGCTATGATTGCAGTGAAAGATCTGCCCTCGGGCAGAATTACTATTGATATATATATATACATACATGCATGCATGCATACATACATGCATACATGCATACATGCATACATGCATGTACGCACGCATGCACACACACACACAAATATATATATATATATATATATATATATATATATATATATATACATATACCAATAGGTTATATATGCCAATTGTTGAGAGTGGTTAGGGCCTATGTGTGATATAAATATTCATATTTCAAATAATTAAATTTTTAATACGCGAACCCTTAATTTATCTTACATATAAGATACATGGGTTTAATTTTTTAATACTCACTGATTACCCGGCACTCTCCGGGTATGTATTAGGCCATTCAATAAATGATAAAACTGCTTATAACATCATACAACATGTATTTGTTATTTTTGACATTACGAACTTAATTTACAGTCTCTTGTCAAGTCAACTATACGTCATAATATTATAATGATATTGTGAAAAGATATAATATGACCCATTATTGGAACTGTGTTAAAATAACAGTATTGTAAAATTTTAAACTATACGTTGCCAAATCCTTTTAAAAACGGCGCACTCCATCTGGAGCACAATTTTTGAATATCTCTCTCATCTGATCAATCTCGAGCTTTCTCGATATCAACTCTTGTTTGTAATCGAATGCCTTGTATATGTTCTTTGATATTTGTGAATAAGTTACAGTCACAAAGATCATGTCTGGTGAATTTGGTGGAATTCTAGTAATTCCCAATTCCACCTTCTAAACAAACTCTATTGAACATCTTTTTAGGACTGTATTACCTACTAAATGTGAGAAACAATGACGTATTCACAAAATATTGCTATTTCGAGACTTTCACTATTACAGATTTATACAACAAGGACCGCTCAACAACATACTACAAGATTACAACGGTAACCACTAGGATTCCTGATTTACAACAGTGTTGTCATTACTTATTGAATGTCCTAGTATTTATCTCGAACTAAATGTCACCATTCAGTTCAGCGACCCCGAAAAATAGGGAGTAAACCCTAATATTAATAATTTTGGACATTTTATTTTTTGCCTCTTCTTTATCCCCTCATCCCTTTAGAAGGTCAAAGTTGGACTTAACTATCAACTTGGACTTTACTGTTACTAATTAGATAAGCCACTCTGAAAACTATGAATACATTAATATAGGTATTTTCGATTATTTTTAATATTTCCCCCACTCACTCTCCTAGGCGTGGTGGGAGCCTCTTACCTTCTCAATATATGTATTTCCCATATTGCAAGCTACATGTGTGTCGAGCTTGGTTGAAATTGCTCTAGATGTTCCAGAGAATTGTGGAAGCATTATATTTTACCTCTCACGCCCTCTCACTCCTTAGGGGTGCTAGAGGTATTTTATCCCCTACAGCCATTTTTTTCCAGATTGAAATTCATGTATGCACCATGTTCGATTGTATTTGCTCCAGGCGTTCGATAGTTATGCTGGCTCGCTCGCGCGCACACACGCACACACACACGCACACACACATGCACACACGCACGCACACACGACCGCACACACACACACACACAAACACACATATATACACATACACGTACACACACAGAATTCTTATTGTATCTTACAACTTGGGCTACTCAGAATATCGATACGACACTTGTACTTTTATCAGTAATGCAAGATATAATTCTGTAATTCGAGTGCAACGCCTGTTTCGTCGTCAGTAAAACCTTAAACCGAGGGAAGATTTTTCCCGACGTGCGTGTTGATAATGAAATGGACAGGCGGCTTAGAGAAGCGACAAGTTTATTATCCAAAGCAGATAAACAAGCTTAAAGTATCAACGAAAATGTCGGTCGGAAGAGGTTTTCCGTACATCACATGTCCTGTTAAATCTATTACCACTTCATTCTTTCCTATGGGAATTTGTTAAGAATCAGGTTTACACGACACCATATTTAACTGTAATAAATATAAGAGGATTGATTGGATATGTAATCAGGATGGTTGGTAGTAGATCTGTTAGTAGATTTTAAAGGAAAATCAGGAGGGGAAAAGAAGCAGACTGAGATGACTGGATAGTATGGAAACCTAAACTTAATCTAAATTCCAGACTTATGCGACTTCAGGAATTAAAGAAAATATTCCTGTGGTCTGAGCGGGAATCGGATTCAATATCTCAGAACTGTAATTAGAAGCTCTAAGAACAAGATCGTGAGACTGGACACTCAATATGTTATTATGAGTGTAATTATTTACCGTGCTATTGTAGTGCAGAAGAAGTCTCTGGTTGTACGAGGTCGGAGGATGTACTTGACTATTTTCATCTTGGTGACTTTCCTTTGCTGCATTGTTGACTGCACTTCTGTAAAAACATAATCATTAAATGTTAGACTATTATAATATTACGCTATAATCAAGCAGGAAGTGCTTAGTCGATCCCAATTGGATAATGGTTACCATGTTCACCTCTGCTTCCGAGAGGGTTCAAACCTGACCGTGGTCAATGGATTTTTATGAGCGTAAGAGTCCTGAGCATGCTTCCTTCAGGAGGGAAAGCCATAGAACTCGTGTCGTTATTTACACATATAAAAGAACCTCAACCTTGAAGTAAGATGTCGTTGAGCAAAATAAGTTGGCTCTATAATGCCTAACTGTAAATTCACGCTAGTCACTTGAGAACTTAAAAGTATATTTAAATGCAATATGAAACCATAGGTCCTAATATTCTTGTTTATGTTAAGGGAGGGGTTATGGAAAATATTATGGTATTTGTACTAAGTTTATTTGGTATGTCGCTTGTTCATGCTATACTGTATAGAGGTGGAATGATGCGCTATTTTATGAACAGCTGATCTACCTGATTACGGACTACGCTTGCCCAGTATGGAGGCACGTTGCCCATAACCTTATGAAGAAGCTTCCAGTATAGTTGTTTAGTCCAAGTGTCTCCACATTGGTACGACACCAATGTATAGATTAGCGAGGACCTGGCAGTTCCCAACTTAGACAAACATATCAGAAGAATTTCACAGAGGCTCGACCCCAAGCTTCCTGATGCAAAAAACCCCTCTAGTTCGGCAATTTGGGAGGCACCTACTGTATCCAAGGATTTGAGTGAAAACTTGTCAATATATGACGAGGCCCTCTGGCGGCACTATGGCCCTGGGGTCGACTCAGCCTCTAACTGAAATGAGTACCAGACGCTTGTTCTGGGGTAAAGGCGGCCGTCACGCAGGGCTGACAACCCGGCTGACATAAAAAGTGCCGATTGTCTAGAAAAAGTGGGAGCCTTAACCTCCTACTACCCCAAGGGCCTCCTGAGGGCTGTTGTGGGATCACTTTACCTTTATATATGACGAGGAGTAGGTTTGGAATTCATAGCCCAACACAACAATAGTCTAACTTTAGCTCTGATGAGTAGAACCTTTGAGTTCAGAAACCTCAGCCGAAAAAACAGGGGATGAATCTTAACTAACCATTCTCTTATTCACTACTTGGTCTGCAGAATCATTGGTGACACACAAAAACTAGCCACTGGGCTCACACCCACACTTATAAAGCTCCATTTTTTATTTTTTTCTCTTTTCATTCACACTTTCCTTCTTGTTTTACCTTTTTGTTTTAAACTTTTTTATACTCACATGTAGTTTATTCGTACAATTTACTCAGGAACTATTTGAGATGGGGTTATGAAGTTTTCTGCATACTTTTATTCACTACACATTATGAAGGTCATGTAGAAGATTCAGTAAAACAATCCTTCAAAACCCATATTTTCATAAATAGTTTTATAAAAAGTACAATTTTTAAAAGTTAAAATTCAATACTATGCCGTATTCAAATTATTACAGGCAGAACTGTTAAAGCAAATTTTTATAGACTATTTAACTCATGCTCCAAATGGGAGTCAGTGACCAATCACATTTCAATGATTTTTTATTTACAACCAATCACAGTCGTGTTTCGCCTAGAATTTACCAACTAAAGTTTATCATAATAAAGAAAGCACCTCCTTTTTAACATTCTCAATAGGTCATAGCATTATTTTGCAGTGACTGACCCTCTGAGACATATGGCTACCAGATTGTATATATAGTGCATGAATATCAACAGAAAGCGCATGCGAGGGATAATATAAAAACATTAGTAACAATTGATTATACCACAAAAAAAAAGGAAACCACTGTTTGCACTTTCTTAAACGAATTGTTTTCCAGGAAATGAGGTTGCAGAAAAATATAATTGACATATTTACAATACGACATCAGAAATTAATTAATACCCATTACGTTGGTTATAAATTTCTCCACTAGGGTGCATTCTTACAACATTGCGATCCTTTGGCAATAAATAATATGATCTGGTTGCAGTGATGAACAAAAGAAGCAAATGAAGCGTACCAATCGTTTCTCATTTGTTTTCCAACATCGCCGTTTACATTAAATATATAAATATTTTAAAATAACTATAGTTAAATAATGATTTGTTAGTAAACAGCTTAATTTTATTCGTTAAATAGTCCTAACAAATGCCACTCTTGATTTTCAAATTCTCTAGATAAATTCACTCCTTACTTTGTGAGTCGTGAATTTATCGATAATTTGAAAATCACTCGTGGCATTACTTATGATAATATATCTTAATTGTAGTTAAAATTTCGTTTTCTTATTTGTTACAGGAGAGAACTGTAGCTCAATAAAGGTAAGTGATGTCCAAACTTGGTTGGTTTAAGATAATACATAATTTTAAAGATAAACATAGCCAATTAATACATTTTCTAAAATAATGACAGTTAATTAGAATTATATATATTACCAATACTTAGAAAGCTTTCTGGTCTCTCAAATTCACATAACTCATCGAGCTTGGAAGAGGGTTCTGAGGGCAACCGGGGCTGTAGTGCTGCTGCTGATAATAATGTACTTTATTTATTGTGGTGCAATCCGGAGTCACATAAATATAATTTTTTACCAGTGTAACTTACGCACACTGTATAATGTGGTTTTACAAACACGCACTGTATTTATAGTTGGATGTCTAACTGGATGAGTCACGCATATTTCAAATAAACCTTCGATTTGAAATAACTATAAAGCCGTGAGAAAGATCGTGTAAACAATTTCTAGACTTTACGAAAATAATTCTTAGCTCATTGCAACACTCTGGCATGAACACTCCTCGCTTACAGCTAGTTCTACGTATCAGGTTTACAGAAGCTTATAGGGCCACGCTGCGCAGTAGCGTTGTTGCTATACACTGGAAAATCACAGGTTTGAATCCCGGTTGTGTCAGGATTTTTAAACTGGAGTAAACATTCTGGTGACGCAATGACCCTGAGGTCGACTCAGCCTCTAATGGAAATGAGCACCAAACTGATATTCTGGGGGTAAAGGAGAGCTGACAATCCGGTTGATATCTTATGCAGATTATCTACAAAGGTGAGAATCTTAACCTCATGCTATCACGACAAACACATATATATATATATATAGGCCTATATATATATACACACTCACACATAAACACGCACACATAAACACGCACACATACACGCAAGCACACATACACACATGCACACGCACGCACACTTACACACGCACGCGCACATACACACATAAACACGCACGCACACATACACACATACATGCACACACACGCACACATACACATACTGTATATTTTTATGGTATTTTTTCAGTGTTTACTAGATGTGTATTTATTTTCAAAAATCTTCTCCTGAGAACAACCTCAGTAGCTTAATTTCTTGGAAGTTTCCTAAAGCTACAATTATATCATTAAATAGATAAGCGAATTCCAAAGGAATGAAGGTACTAAGGATGTACCCATGATAAGATTTTACAAATAGTTTTACAAATCATGGTCGATCTTATCTACCAGACACAGATAATTATCACGATAAAATAATGAATCTGTACATAGCCTATGCATGTTTTTTTTGTGTCTATTAACGCTTTAGCGGCCGAATTTTTTTCCTTTTTTGGAACCAAACTCGACATATAGCAATCAATTAAAATAAGTAAGGTCGAGTTTGTTAACCAGCAAAATCGGACCATTAGGTGTGGGAGTTAATATGAAGTGAAAATTTAAAAAATTGATCTAGCAGTCACATTTTTAAAAAATTTTAGTAACAAACCTATTGAAATAAAACGAGAAAGGCAATATCCAAAGATCATCGAAATCAATCATTAGAAGTTAAATTTAAAAATGTCTCTAGCGGCAACAATATTCGCGGTTTTCTCGTAATTAAACTCTCACGTAAGGTCGAGTTCGTTAACAAGCAAAATCGAGCCATTAAGAGTTTAAACCTGAAATTTTAATATATAATTTTTTAACGTTATACAGAGTAAAATGTTTGCTTTCTCGCAATGAAAATTGGTACGATTTAATTTAAAACTCAAGATATGTAAGATATACAAGCAAAATCGGACCATAAATTCGGCTTACTGAGGAATTTGGTTAGTTTACTCAGTTCCTACTTGACGGACTTTTTTAGACTGGTTGACTGGAACCCAATCTTCGAAGGGAAAACGCTCTTTTTTCTCTCTCAGAGTGCCGCCTTGCTCACTGAAAGAGCACAGATTCTGCGTTTGGCTCCCCATAATCCCGATATCGCTTTTTTTTTCGCCGAAGACTTACATTTCCTTTCACGATTAACAAAATTCGAGGTCAGATCGTGGATAAAGTTTGACATGACTATGCGCAATTCGAAGTTGCTTTTTCAAGGGTTCGTCGTTTAATGGATATCGATATAAAGGTGAACACTGACGTTAAGCAATATCGACTCTTAGAGAAATCTGATAACTAAAAATACGTAGCCTTTAAGGAAATGTTATGAATGAATGTCTTATCAACTGTCTGTATCTGTATTCTGATAAATTCACTGTGACTAAAACTGTGTATTAAATAATGTATGTCTTTCTCTATGTAAAGGTGCTTTAGGAGTTTTCTTCCTGATTTGAACATTTTAATATAATATCTATAATCCATACTTTTAAATTTGCACATCTTTTAAAATAATTACTTTAAATCGACCATCAAAGTTATTAGTAGTATATTACGATGCGAGGTTGGGAAGTCGTTTTTACAGAATCAAGAAAGAGATTCTGTAAAACACTTCACAAACGTGCGTTGTACATTATTTTTTGCGCAATAGTGTTTTCAAAATAATAAATAATACCTTTGTTGAAAATATTTGCGTTCATTATAAACAATTGACTAACGTTAACAGTGTGGGCAATGTTTATTAGTTGAAACAGGAGGTCGTGAGACCAATTTAGTGATAAAATGGCGGAAAGTACGTATTCATTGTTTTATATTGTTTCAAATAAAGTTCAGTTCATTTAAAATGCAGTGATTTGTTTCGTATAATGTATATTAACACTACCTTTTGGATATTTTTTTTGTATATAGGCCTACATTGTATGTAGTATACTTAGAGGGCAATGGTTTTACTTCCCACACGTAGGTGTAAATGTAATATTACAGTATAGTTATTTAGGTTGGAAACCGCGAAATGTAGAAAGTTGAACCTTCAATCATGGTCGTCATTGCTATAAGTATGACAAAACGCACTATCGCGCAAAAAGTAATTGTTTTTAATCGGTCACCAAAACAAACAAATATATATATATATATAATCATGGATTGGGAACCACAAGGAAGGAAAAAGAAGGGTAGACCAAATATTACATGGATTCAGGGAATAAATGAAACTAAGAGGGAATGGGAAATAGAAGAAGATATATGGATGAACAGACAAGAATGGAAAAATGTGTTGAAACAAATGTGTAGTTAACTGTGAACATGAGTACCGGAAAAATGTATATTCATTGTAAAAGCCGGAATAATAATAAAAAAATATACATATTCTATATTCAATGTCAACAGGTTGTAATTATGACATTTCTAATACTTTCTCTTGGAATCTGTGTTATTGTAACCCACTTCTGAGGTTCGGGCACCTGGAATGTGGAATTAAGGTACTCCGTTGATATATGATAGGTGGCGATTATGATAATGATGCGCCAGGACAGGCCTCTATCCTAAACTTAATGCAATGAGGTGAATATGATAATGATGGCCAGATGATGTTCGTGGACCGTTAGGGCCTTAACGCTTCCCGACATTTGTCTGACGCATGAGGGGAAATCCCGAAATCACCTCGTCCAGAAAACTTGTCCCGACAGAGGATCGAACTTGGGCCCGCTGCGTGACAAGGCTTATATAGTAGATTTGCTCATATTCAGAACGTTCCGACTATAAATATTATGAAATAAATAACATAACTTCTGACCTAATACGAATCCATATAATTAAACCAATTTCTACAAAGAGTGAAAACTGGGATTAGTTTTACCTTATGTTCCACCGCTTGGTCTCGAGGTAGCGTGCTGCCATGTCACGCAGCGGGCCCGGGTCCGATCCCCGCTCGGGACAAGTTTCCTGGGTGAGGTTTTTTCGGGGGTTTTCCTCACCTGTAAGACAAATGTCAGGATATTTTAAAGCCCAAACGGTTCCCGAGCATTATCTGGCCATCATTATCATCAATATCATATTCACCTCATTAGATTAAGTTCAGATTTAAGGCCTCTCCTGGCACATCATTACCCATTGTCATCACCCATATCATTGGGGCAGCGTAACCCCGCCTTCCAGGTGTCCCAACCTCAGAAGTGGGTTACAATACGCCAATGCCAGGAAAGAATACCTGAAATGTTGAATGACAAACAGGTGGCATTGAACAAAAAAAGTTCCATTACCATCAACTTGGCTTATATTAGTGTTATGGGAAATGTTTCACTGGTATTCAATCTCGACCCTTGCGTTATGAAGCATCTGTGATGGTACATTGTCAATAGTAACATACTTTTGGTTTTCATGCAAGTCTTCAAAAATCACCCATTGGCCCTTATCAACTGGGAGGCGGAACAGGTAATTTGCCTATCCCGTGAAGTGAAGAAAAAGAAGAATTATATACTTATATTACTTAAATGGAATAAAGCTCTCTTCTGCGCCGTTTTCTAAACTAAATGTTAAAAGTTGGTTCAATGTTTACAAAAGTATATTATTTTTTATGTCTATTTAAATCCATCTGCTATTTCATCACAATTTCGCCTTTATATATATATAAAGTTTTTTTTTCCTCCTTTATTTTTGCTGTTATATTATTTCTTTACGCTAATGTAGTTTGTTTCTAGTTTAATTTTATTCTCAACATACAGGTTTTTAATTGCTGATACAAAATATAGTGTGATGTCTTGCTACTACATTACAATTCGCAATATGTATTCCTAAAGGGGTTCTGAAAAGCTTTTTTCATATTCTACGAAAATCCGATTCCGATTGAGGGTCTTTCCACTTTTCAGCGGTTGCCCTTTTACTAGCCGGCTGCTGGCCCTTCACATCCACATGTCTCAATCACAGAGGTAGATGATCAACAGCCAGTGTAGGGGTGACATGTGGTTAGCATGTCGAGTCCCCCAGCCGTTATAGCTGGTTCCTCAACCTGGAGCCGTTACTTATTGTAGCTACCCAATTGCCTCACGATGCTGGGTGGGCACCGGTCCCATACTGGCCGAAATAGCATGAGAAAATTTCTTCCCCCATGGAGACTCGAACCAGCGCAAGTCCCGTAGCTCTGCGCCAAGGCTTCCTACCTTAACCGCTCGGCTACTTTTTATTTCTATTACTTGGTTTATGGTGAATATACCACATCATATATATATCCATCCATAGTAATTCTGCCCGAGGCAGGTCTTTCACTGCAATCATAGCATTTTCATGCTATGCTTTGCAGCTTTACTAGGGAATTGTAGGTGTGGTAGCTTCCCGTTGCTTTCCACACCGGTGAAGGATGATGATGATGAGGAGGAGGATGATGATGGTCATATGATTTCGGGGACCGTTTGGGCCTTAAAGTTTTCCTGACATGTCTTACAGGTGAGGAAAAACCCCGATAAAAACCTCACCCAGAAAAATTGCCCCGACCGGGGATCGAACCCGGGCCCGCTGCGTGACAAGTCAGCACGCTACCTCGAGACCAATAATCTAACTACAATATATTTAATTAGATTATATGATTTGTCCAAATAACATCTTTAACAAAAATATAATAAAGAATATTCTTGGTATAAAGTTTACTGTGTTTATCATACGTTGCGTCGTCTTTATAAACGTTCATAAGTATTATATATATATATATATATATATATATATTTACATCTTGTTCAACATTATTCATGCACTGGCACTTATTTATATCGTCATTTTGTAGTTGAGCAGTAGGATTTGCTGCATGAAAAAAAATGAAATACTCGCATATTCAATAAATAAAATTATTTTAAAAAATGGTTACAGCAGTTCTTTAAACACGAGAAAAAATATAATTTGATCTTATATCAAAGTTTTCTTCTGGACAAATGAATGCATACGTGCATACACACACATATATACAGAAGAAGCTCCTGTCGATGAGGAACTAGAGAGAGTCTACAACAAATATCAAAATCGACAATTACGAAAGAAATCATCGAAGTGGAAGACAATTTATGGCAAAACAGATGGAGTACAACAACCAAGTATGCTATAACCAAATCCTTAATCCTTTCAGTAAATGGAAGGATGAAAGTCAACTGACCTGCAATACCAGAGTTTACAGCTATCATCACAGGGTACGGGAAAACTAAAAGTTTACTTCCATACATTCCACATCATTGAAGTTCTAACATGCACATGCGTACGAGGACTACACCCAACCACATGGTATATGGATGTGCGAACAAAGAACAACACTAATTAGGGAGGTTAAGAAGAACGCAGCCAACTGGTTAGTGACAAATGGGACTTACTACCAATTTATATTAAAGCTTTTCACCAATTTACACAAACAATAAATTTATCGCAGGGCAGAATTAACTGATAGAATAATTAATATCTTAATATTTTAAGACTGATTACATAAGTAGCCTACATTATCGATTAAACGCAATTTATAATAAGTGCATGAACTAAAAACTATATAAATCATCCAGCCATCATCATCATCATCCTTATCATTATCATCATCCTTCACAGGTGTGGAAAGCAACGGAAAGCTACCACACCTATAACTCCTTAGTAAAGCTGCAAAGCATAGCATGAAAATGCTATGATTGCAGTGAAAGACCTGCCCTTGAGCAGAATTACTATGGAATGATAATTATGTAACAGAAAGAATATAATATTACATTGTAATGGGACATGCTGCTAATAAATATCGTTAAAATAAAATAATACACACACATCCATACATACATGCACGGCTATTTACAAATATGTACTCATGAATCAACATCTAAAACTATTTGAAATATATGTAAAAATATACTTTGAAAGTTTACAAATAATTAAAATATTTATATAATCAGGAAAACCATTCACTGTAGCCTATATAGTAACGTAGTATTATACAGTGTTATGAAACTTTCTGTAAATACATTTTTTATATAAAATGCATAGGTATATACAAAAATGTATAAACTAATTCCATTAATGGAAATTCCACGGTGATGTAACTATACTTCCAGTCTAGCCATCTGTTGGCTATAGCAAACAATAACACCTCTATTCAAACTAGTAAAATTGTCAATTGGAATAATAGCCAATGAATTAAATTTCCTTAGACCCACAGAAGAAGAAAGTTTTGAAAATAACATTAGTATGTTTTTATATAGGAACCAGAAGAATGTTGTTTGATTTATTAATTGGCTTTAGCTACTGCAAAGAGGCTGTATCTGGAGAGTAAGAAGCAATCTGGAAATGACGACGCTGGTACCGACGTCGCTATATTTGGCCAGATGCGCACTACGCGAGACGTGTGGGTGAAAGATAAC
Source organism: Diploptera punctata (assembly GCA_030220185.1). NCBI lineage: Eukaryota > Metazoa > Arthropoda > Insecta > Blattodea > Blaberidae > Diploptera > Diploptera punctata. The sequence goes on from JASPKZ010003841.1 coordinate 2,392,114, forward strand.
ACTTATCTCTCTGTAAATATTGACTCATCTCCACAAATCAAAATTTATACTTTTCTCCGAACACCAGAACATATGAAATGTTGCAACATTTCAAAACAGGAGGATAAACATCTCAATTTCATTAAATAAAATATTGCACTTGCATTATTTTCTTTACTTATTTTCTTTCTAATATTGTTTTTATATTTGATATAGATTTTTTTAGTTCATTAGCCCCTAATGGTCTCGGCGTAGCGCGTATACATCGTGGCAAAGTCGGTGGAATTTTGGTGAGAAAAATTCGAGAACTCGATGTTCGTTTTAGCTTTTCTATGCTCAATCTGTATTTGATCGAACATTATCCAATTTTTCTAATAATGCACTTGATATAATATCAATTTGCTAAACTAACTGGCGCTGTTTTGTCCGGAGATTCACGACCGCGCAAACATAAACTCTCCATATATTATATCCTGAGATGTTTTCCAACCATTCTCTGTATGATTCATATCCCTCTAATTATGGTTAATATTTTTCTCTCATCCCATTCTTGGCCTAACTACTATGCGCTTTCCTTCTATCTTCCCTACAATAAGTTTCCATGATCTTTCATTTTCCATTCGTGTTATATTTATGTCCTGCTCATCCCTATCTTAACTTTGTTACATCTTGTTTCCCCATGAAGATCATGTAGCTCACTTATGTAGTTTTCTCCATTCACTTGTCTGTTCGATTATTTTTGGTCCATAATGTTCATTAACCATTTATTCTCAAATGCTCAAAATGTTTTCTTCTATCTTAAGTTAAGAGACCATGTCTCGCATCCATATGGTGTAAAATATAAAAAAATATATATTAGTAGTTTAACATTTTTTTAGAGAAGTTGGAATGGCATGTCTCTATGACGGAAAATAGCATGCGTTTCCAGAGTTGAGCGTATGTTTAATTATCTTTTGCACCTCATTCATGTTTGAAAATTGTTAATCGACATAAATTCTATCACTTCTTCAAAATTTCGCTCATTTGTTGTTAAATGTCTAATTACATTTAATATATTTGTTCATGTGATGAAATACAAGTAGTTCACACCAATTTGCTGTTAACTAAAATTTAAACATACATTTAGTTCCTGCAATAATTATTATTAAACATTTTAATTAATTGGCAGACAATTCTTGTGGATCAATTGTATATGTACAGAAATAAAAAGTTTCCCTTAAAGGGTTAAGAGGACATAGCAGTCGTCAGTCCCATTTCATATGTAACACGTTAAAAAAACCTCGGATATTAAAACACGTATCTCTGACAATGTTTATAGAAATAATTTTGTTATGAAACTGTTGGACACTCCATATAACCTTTTCATTTTTTATTGCATATAAATACGGCACGCACAGGGCGTCTATTTATGTACTAAAAGTTAAGACTGAAACATAATATAATGAGAAGTAAGACTTCTGTTGTCTTTTGTCATTGGCACATTTTCAAAAAGTTCAAAAATATATTCTGTTTGTAATGCAATTTTAACATTTAGTACAAAAGTTAGACTGAATTTTATGTGCTAAAAGTTACAAATCGGCTACTATGGGACCGGTGCCCATCCAGCATCGTGAGACATTTGGGTAGCTACAATAAGTAACGACTCCAGGTTGAAGACCAGCTATAACGGCTGGGGGACACGGTATTGCTGACCACATGTCACCCCTACACTGGCTAAATGATTGTCTGCCTGTGTGATTAACACATGTGGATGTGAGGCCAGTAGCCGGCTGGTAGGCCTGTCGCGCTTGGAGTTTTAAAAGTTAAGAATGCAACATCTGTGACTTTTGCTGCCTTTTGTCATGGTCCCACGTTCAAACAACTCAAAAGTGTATTGTCTCACAGGTAGCGGTGTTTAGGTGTAGGCAGAATTTCTTGAAATTAACTTCACAAATGTATACACATAATTTGATGTTTTTTTATTTGTTTCACAATACTTCACCATAAATAATATAAATGATTTGGTGCTATAAGAGTCCCTTCTTCACTGTTTATCTAACAATCAGTTTTCACACTCACTTAGCACATCTACTCGTTCACAATTCTGACACGACTGACTGGCCAGAACATCAGACTAACTTTATATAATAATATGCGACGGTAGGAACAATATGAATTCTCAGTCTAGACTCCTCTCGAATGAAGGCTCGAGAGAAAGCGAATCATATACCCATCTGGAAGTTCCCAGGATTCCCCAATAACTCGTGATTCGCCGGCTCACTAATCCTCTTCTACCATATATTCTCGCCTTCGCCGCCCGCAAATTTCAAAGGCGGTAATTTGAGCAACGGATCAACAATGCGCCACGTATTCTCTCAGAGAAATAAATTCTCATGAAGGAATGCGGCTGAGCGAAACGCCACGCGAATGTAGGTTGTATTATGCACTTCTAAAACATACTTTGGCATTGTCCTGTTACATAATTAAAAACTAATATAACATATACAACTAATATAACATTTAATAATAGTGTAACGTCATATAAGTATAATAGTCAAATTAACACAATAAATTTACTCGATAGCAGGAATCTCTATCACCTAATTTAATTTATGTGTAGCACAACGGAAAGTAAACGCTACGTCAAAACCTGTCAATAGTATTCGAAAAATCCACCTGCATGCAAACTCAAGCCGCCTCGGGGACTTTCTTTCACTGGAGTGCAATATATCCGTTTCGTTCTTTAACTCTTAGTACATACTGCATGGACATGTATTTTATGAGACAAACGCTAAGATTGCAGCATAATATAATGACAAATAACATTTTTGTTTCATTTGCCATAGTTCGCATATAAAAAATTCAACAATATAGGTTTATATCAGTGTTGTAATCATAACGTTTAGTGCATAAAAATCCATTCCCTATTTAGCGAACGTGTACAACCCATTCGGAACTGCAGTGTAAAAGTGGGAATTTTCTTAAAATAAATCTTACAAATATTTTCCACCTCCTTCCACACACAATTACATATTTGTTCTTTTTAGCGAATTCGGAAGGAACAACATAGTAAGGTTGGTCTCATCAAATTATTTTCGGAATTTTTTTACAAATTTTCATCGATCCTACTTAGTAAAACCAAAAACTACCACAATGAAAACTTTATAAATAAATAAATAAATAAATAAATAAAAAAAATATATATAGGCCTATACACACATACATACGCGCACACACACACACACACACACACACACACACACACACACACACACACACATATATATATATATATATATATATATATATACATATGTTTAATGCCACCAGGTGTCTCTTAGAACATTTCTGGCTTCCTCCTTGGCATTGGGGGAATTGTAATCCATTTCTTAGGTTGGTGCACCTGAAAGGCGGAATTACGGTGCACCTGAAAGGCGGAATTACGTTACCCCGATGATATGATGGGTGATGAATGATAATGAAGCGCCAGGAGAGTTCTTAACCTAAATTCCAGACCCTTGGCAACCACAGGAAAAATTCCCTTTAAGGAAAAATTCGTATGGTTTGACCGGGAATAAATAAATAAATAAATATATATATATATATATATATATATATTGTCCACCGCTGTGGTCTCGAGGTAGCGTGCTGCCTTGTCACGCAGCGGGCCCGGGTTCGATCCCCGGTCGGGGCAGTTTTTCTGGGTGAGGTTTTTATCGGGGTTTTTCCTCACCTGTAAAACAAATGTCAGGAAAACTTTAAGGCCCAAACGGTCCCCGAAATCATATGGCCATCATCCTTATCATCATCATCATCCTTCACCGGTGTGGAAAGCAACGGGAAGCTACCACACCTACAATTCCCTAGTAAAGCTGCAAGCATAGCATGAAAATGCTATGATTGCAGTGAAGGACCTGCCCTCGGGCAGAATTACTATGGATGGATATATATATATATATATATATTTGTGTCTGTCTGTCTGTTAACGCTCTAGAGGTCATAACTTTTCTTTCTTAGGAATCAAACTCGGCATATAGCAATTAATTAAGAAAAGTAAGGACCAATTTGTGTTAAGCTGCATAATCAGAACATCAGGAGTGGGGTTCTCCTCAAGCGGAAAATTAAAATTCGCTCAACGGCTTCAATTTTCGATTTTTTGCAACGAAACTCTGTATGTGAAATTGGAATAAAACGAGAGAGGTATTCTTTAAAATCAACGAAATCCGATTATTGGGAATGTTGATTTACCTGAAAGCCGAAAATTAGAAAAGGCTTCAGCTACCACCGTATGCTTTCTCGCATTTAAACTTTACATGTACAATCCAATTATCAAAATAAAATAAACAAGCATACGGAATTGCTGAGGAATTCGCTTAGTTAACACAGGTGTTACGAAATGTATTTTTTTTTTAATTTCTAAAATGCATGCACTCTATATGCTCGTAGGCTTGATCTATTTGCAGCAGATATGGATCTCGTCTCTAAATTGTCGGCGCAACTATTTATCTAGCAGTGCTATAAACGTCATCGAACACCATGGACATAATATTGACCCATTTATTTTTTTAATTGTATCCAATATATTATATTCTCTTTTTTTTCAGATTAAAATGAAAATATTTCAAGTAGCCTAATATTGTGGACCACATCAATTAAAATCAATTTTTAGTATCTCTTTACATCTTACTGATCTTTTATGAAATTTAAAGCTCAAAATTCGGTAACAGTGCTGACATATTATCCTAATATTCTTATTGCTTCTTAAAGAACAGCATTCATAGATATAATGCAACAAGTTACAAAGCGTCATTTTTTGAAGGCGTTGAGGAAAATTTTGAACGAGCCGTTGGCGAGTTCAAAAATCTCACTAAATGTAAAATAAGCATTCTAACTTGTTACATACTCTATCAAGAATCTTAAAATTATTATAAACATTCTTTGTAAATGTGAAGCGACATGATTGGATTGACCACTGTATTAAATAGGTCTACAATATTAGATAAGTCTTGTAGGCTGTTGGTTAGATAATTGTTGAGTTGCTAGATTATGGGGTTTAAAAATTATAGCCTATATTTGGACTGTCTCCTCTACTTGGACCTTTCATATTAAAGTACCACCGGAATAAAATTAAATAGATAGGAACCAACATGGCTCACGCCGGTGTATTCATATTTTTTTTCCAATCTGGAGTACTTAACTATCTTGATAAATGTTCCATCTCGTTGACAGTAATTTTAATCTTAGCATTTTGGTTCAGTTGCCAAGTCCATATGTTATGGTACTAACTATTGATTTATACATTTACATTTTAATATCCTTTGTTATATTTTTATCCCACAGTATCCCATTTAACATGTTTATTGCTGATCTTCCATTCATTATTGTTTGATTTTTATAATTGTTTTAATAACTAATTTTGTTAATTTTAATATCCGAGTACGCATTTAATTATTGCAGCCGTATCATCATATTTAATGTTTCATAATATAATTATAATAATACAATTTAATATTTTTTTGTGCGATAGTGCGTTTTGTCGTACATACAGCAACGGCGACCATGATTGAAAGTTGAACTTTCTACTTTTCGGGATTGCCAACCTAAATAACTATACTGTAATATTAAATTTAAACCCACGTGCGGGAAGTAAAACCACTGTCCTCTATATATACTATGTACAATGTATATACCAAAAAATGTCCAAAAGGCAGTGTTAATATACATTATATGAAACAAATCACTGCATTTAAAATGAACTGAACTTTATTTGAAACAATATAAAACAATAAAAATACGTACTTGCGGCCATTTTATCAATAATAATGGTCTCATGGCCTCCTGTACTTTCAACTAATATACAGTGCCCACACTGTTAACGTTACTCAATTGTTTATAATGAACGCACATATTCCCAACAAATATGTTATTGTTTTACTAATATTTATTATTTTGAAAACACCATCGCGCAAAAAATAATGTACAACGCACGTTTGTGAAGTGTTTTACAGGATCTCGGAAATTAAAAACCTCGCTATCGCTTGGTTTTTAAACATTTTCCTCCATTCTGTAAATACCACTTCCCAACCTTGCATCGTAATATACTATTATATATTTATTTATATTTTTATTTAAAATAATACCTTCAACTCATGTCCAACTACTCAGTCGAATCGAGGAACAGATGAGATGAAGTTTCTATGTTTATAGAGGTTTGAGAACGACAAGCGTCTGACGCACCGTTACAAGAGCGGGTGAACGAAATGGATGAGATGAGTATGAATAAATGGTGGAATGAAATTTATGCCAGGGGAAAACAGGAGAAACCCGAGAAAAACCTGCCCAAGCTTCCTATCGTCTACGACGAAACTCACATGGAGTTGACCAAGACTCGATCTCGAGATGCGAGTGACGAGAGGCGAGCGTCAACCAGTTGTTTTTATATTTAGGATAATTATTATTGTGTAATGGTGAATGTGATGAGTTTGGTGGAAGTAATTAAGTTTAAACCCACATTTGACTTGGCAATTGAGGAAAATTAGGAAAAATCTCAATCATTGAGTCGGTACTGAGATTTGAACGCGGGACTTACAAAATACGAATCTCAGACGCTACCGTTTGAAGATACTCGCTCGGTAAAATAATTTTAAAACTGAAATATGAAGTCGGGAATGTGTGCTAAGTGCGGAATATTGGAACAGAACCAAACTGCATGGTGCTGTGAGATTCAGTGACGTGATGTTTTAATAGCATTTGTGAGCAGAAATACTCTGGGGCGGAATTAACAACAGATATTCATCAAAATTTACAAAATTTCCAAGAATTCATTTACTCTATTTAATTTGATGCAGGGGCATTTTTCTCAAGTCATTAGTTGCACAATGACAAGCACATTTACAATATATGTATGACATGCACAATGAAATTAAACATGGCCTCAATTCTGGAAATGCGTGCTATAATGCATTACAGGGACTCTTGACGTCCCAACTCCTTTCAAAAAACGTTAAACTGAAAATATATAAAACTATTATTCTACCAGTTATATCATATGGATGCGAAACATGGACTCTTACTTTAAGGGAGGAAAGGAGATTACGAGTATTTGAGAATAAAGTTCTTAGGAATTTGTTTCTGACCAAAGAGAGATTAACAGACAGTGAATGGAGAAGAATACATGACAGTAAACTACATGGTCTTTATAGGAAGCCAAATATAATAACAGTTAAGTCTCGTAGACTGCGATGGGCAGGACATGTGGCACGAATGGGGAATGAAAGACGTGCATGGAAGCTAGGGAAAACATTAGCTCAGGATAGGGATGTATGGAGAGCATATGTCCGGGCGGCTATGAACCTATGGGTTCGATAGTGTCAGTGAGTTACTTAATTAGTTATATAGGTGGTGTAATATAGAACAAAGTATGAAATGTGTACAAATTGAATGTATAATTGAATAGCCGCCCAGAATAATGTCGTAACCCTTATTTTTTATATATTTATTTTTAGTTCTTTATTGGAAATGATTATTATTAATGACACTTCGGGCTTTTTTCCGTTTGCAAATAAAATTTGGAAAAAATAATGGGGATTGCAATCTTGTTCTAGGTGGCTTTTAAATTGAACAAAATACAGAATAAATACAAAGTGAAACTAAGGAGGTATAACGTGTGAGGTATCAGCCCAGTTGTATTTTTTTTCCGGCCTTCCAGTATCTATCCACAAAGCTAACATATGTTAGCGCTGGACAGGTCTTGGTAATAACTCCGATATCCTGAGTGCTAATAATTCATCAACAACGTTTATTGAAATATTGGGTTATCAAATTCCTTAAAATTTCGAAATTAACATATGATTGCACGCCACTGCACTGGTTAAAGTAGCATCGGTACAATGAGAGCCTTAGCTCAGTGTGAAACACGTAGAATCTGTGTAGTTAACGTGTGGCTTAATGGTCAAAGCGATTGATTTGAGTTCGAGCACTGATGGTTCAAATCACGGCAGGCCACTTTTTTTCCCCCCCTGGGTGTGTACTTGATATATTGACACTGAAATTTGTTAGTATGGGCATGCTTATTACATTAAAATCTGATTAGAAGTTGCTTCAGTATCAGCCGCATTACATGAAAGCATCATGGAACATTATGCTGAACTTTCATTACTTTTAAAATTCATATTATAGCACTGTTGAGGCTACAGTCAGATTCAACCCAGGAAGTTACTGTACGTTTGGAATAGGGAACTGGGTTGTCATTTTAACAGTATTTTCTTGAGAGAAATCCTTATATAAAACTGAAGTAGGCAACACAGCAGGTACAGAGTTGTAAGTTGTAGCCGTCCAAGCCACCCACTCTTAAAGAAAAAAACAGTTATCACTTGTCACTGAGCTCGTGCGGACCTGTACTATCCTGTGTGAAAGTGTCGACTCTCGTATTTACTATAAAACTAGTTTGCATGCCGTAAAAAAGATGTTTTTTAATGTATAGTACATATATTTGGAAAACGTACTGCTAACCTTGCCCTCCACCCATCCCTGAACAAACAAATGCCGTTATTATGAGTTTGACAACATCTATCCTCTGTACGTAGGGGAACACTGGAGCAGCCCATAAGGTCTGTAGTAACTTCCTGGGTTGAATTAGAGTGAATGTAATAAGATCTTAAACATAAAATTGGTACCTGGTTGGTTAGTCGTCCTGAACTAAATTATTAAACTTCATTCAGTAGTTCCAATATGGAGGCCTTTCAAAAACAATGTTTCATATTCTGCATTTTAATAATTTATTTGAGGACGCCTGACCTACCAGGTACCAATTTTATATTTACTATCTTATGCTGAATTTGCCGAATTTGCCGAAATGCATCTGATTTTTGGTGCAACATAAGGTTATGGTGCAAATGCTGCCGCCATATATGCGGAGCGGTATCCGAACAGACGCCATCATCACCGAACAACCTTTAGAGTCTGTTAATAACCGTTTTCAGGAGCATGGAACGTTGAAGGTAGACAGGGTAGACGCCGCGGCCGGTGAAAGAATTACGCGCTGCACTGCAGACTTCGAAGAAAATGTTCTTCATAGAGTGAAAATGGTCCTTCTAATAGTACTCGTGCTGTTCCATGTGTAATGGGCACGAACCATCAAAGTGTATGGGAAGCCTTGCACGAAAATTAGCTCTATCTCTTTCATCTGCAAAAAGTACAAGCCTTACAGCCAGTGCACTTCGCTCAACGGGTACAATTTTGTAATTGGGCTTTGTTGCAGCCACCGCACTTCTTTTCCTCGGTGATATTCATTGATGATGCAATATTTAATACAGATGGGGTGGTTCTGAACTGAAAGAACAGTAATGTGTGGGATTATGAAAATCCTCATGCGATCTTCGAGAGGGGTCACCATCAGAGTAATTTCTGGCCACATCATTGGCTCCTACCTTCTTCCCCTGAGATTGTGTCATTTATAAGACATTTTTAGAGCACGTCCTACATAGATTCCTAGAAGAAGTTCCTCTTCACATCAGGCTGCTCCCCATTTCTGTCAGAATGTGCGAAATTATTTTGAATGAAGTGTATCTTGGCCGTTGGATATAGGAAGAGGTAGTTCATCTGTAGTGTGGCCACCTCGCTTTCCAGATCTGTTAACTTGATTATTTTTATTGGGACACCTGAAAATATTGGTGTATGCGACCCTTGTTGATACAGATGAACTGTTAGTTGCACGCATAATCGCAGCATGTGATGTAATCCGCGAGACACCTGGCATCTTGAACGAGGTATGAGAATCCTTTAGTAGCCGATGTCGTCTGTGTTGTAAGAATGGAGGTGGCCAATTTGAACAATTTCTTCTAATGAGTCTACAGATGCTATACTTTTTTTCTTTTTGGTTTGGTTTAATCAAATGTATTGCTTTTTATTTCATTTAATAACATGATGTATGCAAGGTGGTTACAGTCACACTGTATCTCTTCATATTATTACTCTTGTGATCACTGCACTATAATTTGTCTAAGTACATAAGTACTGTACAGTACAATTACACATTTTATTTGCGAAACCTATTATACTCTACAATATGTGTATTAACATTACAACTTTTCAAACAATTGTCTGTACAATACGTACATAGATAGTTTTGTAACTTCTGTACATTACAATACCGTATTCTGTAAAATAATGAATAAACAATTAAACCAGAACTAAATCTACGTACGTAACTAATTTACAGTACGTACACAATAAAGGAAGAAAGGAAAAAAGTGTACTCATATTGTAGGTAGTTTCGAACGTGATGCATCAATCTAACATTTGCGTCAGTAGTAAGACTGCTATAACCACTGAGTTAATGGTGCATTGTTGCAAGTTACAGTCTCTGTATCATATTATTTCCATATTAATTTGAAATAATCAGTGGCGTGCCAACCATTTTACAAATTGAATCATAACTTGTACATTTTATTCGTAGACTAGTTCATTATCTCAAAATGCTTATATAATACCCCTCTATACGCAGTTAAATTTGTGCAGTATAATTAATTTACATACACACACACATACATATACATGCATATATATATATATATATATATATATATATATATATATATATATATATATATATTGACGGAATTTTAACTCACTTTTCAAGTTGATGCGCCTGGAAGGCAGAGTTACGTTATCCCTATGACATAATGAGCGATGAATGATAAACACCAGGAAAGTCTTTAAACCTAAATCTAACCTAAATTCCATATTATTGACGATCACAAGAGTAATTCCGTTTAAAGAAAAACATATGTGATCTGATCGGGAATCTAACCCGAGATCTCATGAAATTTAGTCAGAAGCTCTGAATAAATTTTGGATTGCAGCGCACATGGGTACTTAACGTCATTAAAAAAAATAAAACAAACGAGGACGTAATACTAATGTGGAATGTGGTTAGCACCTGAAAAAGATGTGTGTGTGTGTGTGTGTTTGTGTGTGTAGGCCTATATAGTTTTTGATCAGAAGAAATAGTGAAAATAGCGCAAAATCAATTATTAGTGGAGACAAATATAATATGATAGGCGTGATATAAACGTGAACGTGGGTCGCGCAAAGATAGATATGAATTATAATTAGAACAGGATTGCCAACTTACGGGAATGTTAGTTCATATATTCTAGCTAAATCGCTATAAGTGTCGTCTATAATTCCACCAGGGCGGGGTACATGATTCCGATTTCCTGTATAAACGAAACTTAAACCAACTTTCATAACGTAACGTAATGAAAGCTAAGCTGAAGACACAGCTTAAGATAACACAGCCATTTTAACGATGTAGTAGTCTGAATGTTAATTGATGAAATGGTTTTAAAAAATCACGTGACTAACGATGTATGAAATACTACCGAACGGTGTGAATGTCCGCCCCCTCCCCCGAAAATAGTTGGAGGTAATGGAAGATAACTGTTATGATTCGAAATAGCTTGTAACCTTTCGTCCGTTGTGACATGCATATATATATATATATATCATCATCATCATCATCATGAACAAATTCGTTTTAGGCCATGTGGCCTGTACGGTAAACCTAGCGAAGATGGTCTTGATCTTTCCACTGATGTTTTGGTCTTCCTTGGTCCCTACGTCCAGTTGCGGTATATTGGAATGCCAATTTTGGAAGTCTATTTCTTGCCATTCTTCTCAGATGATTTTTCCATTCTTGTTGGTATCTTTGGATATCTTCATTTAAACTTGCTACTCCAAGTTTTCCTCTGATAGTAGTGTTCCTTTGGTGATCCAGTCTATTAACTCCTAACAATGATCGTAAGAAGCGCATTTGGCTTACTTGAAGTTTATGAGAGTTTCTTTTATTTAAAATCCAAATTTCACTTCCGTATTTTAGAGCAGCTTTTGATGTGACGTTATGTAATCTTAGTTTTGTCTCTGTCCTCATCTGTTTACCAAAATGTCTTCGTATTACCCCATTCATTTTATTATATTTTTGTAATTTTGAATCAATGTCACTCTTATACTCTGCAAATACACTTCCTAAGTAAGAGAAATCTGACACTTGTTCTATAATTTTTCCATCAATCTCAATTTTCACCCGTTGTATGTTTTTTCCACACATTGCCATTGTTTTGGATTTTGATGTGGAAATTTTCATATTATATTTGCTGGCAATTTTGAATAATTGATATGCTGCTATTTGTAAGCTATCTTCGGAATCTGATAATATTATTTGATCATCAGCATATAATATTGTTTGAATTATTTTATTCCTAGTTATTGAAATTCCACTGTTTACTGTTTGTTTCCATTCTTGCACTATTCTGTTAATATATATATTAAATAAGAGTGGAGATAGTCCACATCCTTGTCGAACACCTTTGCCTGTGTTTATGTGTTCTGTTATTTCTCCATCTGGTAATTTAATTTTGATTTTAGAATTTTGATATAAGCTTTGTATGGCTCGTATTACATGTGAGTGTATATGTTCTTCATGCAGTATCTGCCAAAGTTTATCTCGGTTTACATTATCATATGCCTTTTCATAATCTATAAATAGTATGTACAGTGGGAGATTAAATTCTCTCCTTTTTTCCATAATTTGTTGCAGGGTAAATATTGCATCTATAGTGCTCCTCCCTTTTCTAAATCCACATTGTTGTTCTTCCAAAAATGTTTCAGTACTTACTGATAACTTATTTTTAATTATGTTGGCATATAATTTAGATGCAGTTGGGAGTAAGGTAATGCCTCGGTAGTTATCACATTTGTTTTTCTGACCTTTTTTATGTATATTAATTACTAGACCCGTTTCCCAATCCGTTGGAATATTAAGACAATGTCAAATATTGTTAAAAAGTTCTAATAGTTTCTCTTTCAAGGCAGTTCCTCCATACTTAAAAAGTTCTAAATTTAAATCATCTAAACCTGGACTTTTCCTGTTCTTGGCCTTCTTTAAAACTTCTTCTAGTTCGTCCATTGTTATGTCTGGTTTTTCTATTTCATTTTCACAAGTCAAATTCGAAGTAATTTTTTCAGTGTGAGTGTTCGGTTCTGACCAAAGATTTTTGTAGTAAGTAATCCAGTCTTGTTTTGGTATCAGATTAACATTAATTTTGTCTTTTGTTTCCATCTGTAATTTTTTGAATATTTTAAATCCCTGTCTTTGTGCTCCTGTAATATCACGTTCTAAGGATTTTACAAATTTATCCCAATCATCCCTTCTGTATTTTCTAGACAATTTACGAACCTTAGCTCTGAGTTTTTTATATTCTGTATAATGTTCCTCTTGTTTAGTTTGTAAATACACTTTATAGGCTTTTTTCTTTTGTTCAATATTTTCTTTTAATTCGGGATTCCAGGTTCGTAATCTCTTTTTGTTTTGATTTGTTTATATCCGAGACTCTCATATGCTGCTTCCATGATTGCTTGTTTTAGATTTATCCAGTCCTCTTCAATATCGCCCGTGCTTGTTTTAAGTTTATTCTTTATTCTAGTTTGATATAATATTTGTGTACTTTGGTCTTCCAATAAGTGAATTTTTAACTTTTTTGGTATCTTATTTTGTACTGTCTGCTTGTATTTTCTTGTGCTGATGTGTTTGTGATATAATTTTATTTTGCTTTCAACAAGAAAATGGTCACTATCAATTTCACTTCCTCTATATACTCTAGTATCATTTACAGACTTTTTAAATTTATTATTAATTAGAACATAATCTATTATAGACTTTGATCCCCTTGCTGCCCATGTATATTTGTGTATTTTCTTGTGTCTAAAGAAGGAGTTTGTGATTCTTAAATTATTGAATATGCAAAAATCTATTAGTAGTTTACCATTATTGTTGCAAGTTGGTTCTCCTTCTGATCCAATGCATTCTCTTATCGGTTGATTTCCGACTCTTGCATTAAATCACCAGCAATTATGAGATAATCTTGTTTATTTACTTTGTCAATGGTTTCTTGTAAAATATCATAAAATTCTGTGGTTTCTGAATCGTTTCCTTCTACAGGGGCATAAATTCCAATTATATTCAAATTATGTCCTAAAATTTTTATTCTAACTGTTACAATTTTTGGGGAAATCCATTGGTAATATAAAATGTTGTGTTGCAAATTTTTCCTTATTAAAATTGCGACTCCTGATGATGCCCAGTTCTCTGCTGGAACTCCAGAATAAATCATTACATATTTTCCTAATTCTTCTGATCCTTTGTTCTTCTTTTTTGTTTCCGAAATAATGGCAATGCCAATTTTTCTTTTGTCTAACTCTACTTCTAACTCTTCTTCTTTATGTGTTATTCCTCTCACATTCCATGTTGCAACTTTGAGATCCTTAATCATTAACCTATTTCTTGCTTTGTCGTCATCAGTGTGATCATTCCAGTCTTTGCTTAAGTTTCTTCGAGTAGTAGGAAGTCCCCTGGGTTGGTTACCAACCATCCGCAGAGCAAGACTAGTGGTAGGGCTGCTACCTTATAGCCTCTAGTCAGGCGTTCAAAATATGCAATTTCCTCCATATTCGATGGAACGGTTATACCGCCGTGACTCGGTCCCCATTACCTCGTTAGTTAAAAGCAGGGTGTACCACGTGCAGGTGAGGTTGAGAATTAGGTAGGAGAGGTTATAGAATGCACATCACTACCTCTTATATACATATATACATATATACATACCCACTTCCACAGCTTCTATTTCATCGGAATTTCACTCAAGAAATGGAATATGGATCGAAACAGATGGTAGTATGAAGGCGCAAATTCAGGGCTATGTAGTAGCAGTTCAATTCTTTTCAGTGACTGCATTTTTTTCATGGTTGTTGGTGCAGTATGAGGTCCTGTTGGGTTTGAACCCACAACCCTCAAAATTTCATGAACTCGTTCCAGTTGTTGAGAATAAATATTCACGTCGATTGCACGCCCATTCGGAACAAACTCCCACTCACTTAAAATTCCATCACACACACAACATTACATATGAGACAACCTAAGAGGATAGTATATTCATAATGGGAAGAACATATAATTTACATCTTGAAAGTCCAAAGTATTGTTCTAATACATTGTGACTGTGCATTTACTTAAAAATTGTTTTACAAGCTTCTGAAGGCACCACTTCTCAGAAAACTTTATGACCTCAAAGGAAAGTGCTTTAGCATAAATTTATGTAACACAGATTCACTGAACATAAATTGTACTAACAAAAGACAATATAATTTCAGTATTGCACAAAGGTTGTCCCACTTTTTGCGTACAAAGTTCTACACGTATTCATTTTTAATCATAAAATAATGAATTAAAATAAATTATTCAACTGTAAAATAGATTTTACATTTAAAACTATTAAAATAAGATGTATATGAAAAGCAATGCCGTATTTTATAGAATCTACAGGAAACATGTGCAGGATAAGAGAGCGAGTGGATAATATTTTACATGCCAAAGGTTCGTTGAACGCGTTGCGAGCCAAGAATGCGTCACACAATGCAGAATTACATAGAAATCAGTCATTTGTCTACAATGTATGCCTGAAACTACCGTGGAGTGTTACATTTTAATAGAATAAAGGGTGACATTCCCATTTTCCACAGTTTTAGATATACATGTACCATGTTTTGTAGCCCTACACATGTTTATTCTGCAGTAAATATGGTTTTTCATATGGGTCTCATAGTTTTCGAATTATTGAGATTTATTTTTAAAAAGCTTAATTGAAAATAAAATATTTTCCTCGTTTTTTTTTTAAATTTTTTGTTCTAATATAATAGAGATATTTAAAAAAATATATACATTAACATTTCTCTCCACTGAATATAAACAGATATAAAATTCGCCTGGTAATCTAACGTTCAAAATCTCAGCATAAATTTAATATTTTTAGCGAATTCCAAAGGAATGAAGCTACTATTGAGGTTGTTCTCACGATAATATAAAAAAAACTTGGAATATAGCAATCCATTAAAAATATGGTTGAGTTCTTTAACCAGCAAAATTGGAGCATTAAGTGTAGTAGGGCCTAGTAGTAGTTCACCTGAAACATACATATAAAATCGCTTATGCGGGCGCAATTTTCGATGTTTTACAATTAAATCCAATATATATTATTAAATTGAAGCAAGGAAGGCATTCTCCAGAAATCAGCGAAATTCGACAATTAGAAATGGAGGTTTATCTAAAATCCGAAATTAAATATCATCGTTTTCACTGCGGTCAACTTTAAATAAGCTGGCATCAGAAATTCAATTATGAATCCGAGAGGACAATAAAATCGGGAACAATAAATCGATTTTTCATTGCATTTGTACTCTGTATAACATACATAGTTCTTTGAGTACACAAAAGACATGAAGATTTCACCGGCAGTGTCGCGCCGAGACAACACCAACATTTAAGACAAGCCACACAAAACACACGTTCATTCATACTACACAAGGAGAATATGAAAGAGTGCGTCCACATCTATAATGGCTGGAAAAGCAGACATGCTAACCACATGTAATCCCTATACTGGCTAAATAATCCTCTACCTCTGTAATTAACGCACGTGGATGTGAACACGTCCTGCGCCGTAGCCTTGCGGTTAAGGTAGGAAGCCTTGGCGCAGAGCTACGGGACTTGCGCTGGTTCGAGTCTCCATGGGGGAAGACATTTTCTCATGGTATTTCGGCCAGTATGGGACCGGTGCCCACCCAGCATCGTGAGGCAATTGGGTAGCTACAATAAGTAGCGGCTCCAGGTTGAGGAACCAGCTATAACGGCTGGGGGAGTCGACATGCTAACCACATGTCACCCCTACATTGGCTGTTGATCATCTACCTCTGTGATTGACACATGTGGATGTGAAGGGCCAGCAGCCGGCTGGTAAAAGGGCAACCGCTGAAAAGTGGAAAGACCCTCAATCGGATTAAATGGGGCCTGGTAATGAAATTTCAACAATTTCAATTCAGCATTTGCCTTCATGATTAAGGGGAAAAAGAGAAAAGCATAGACCGGTTGATCACCACCGGGATTTGAATGTGGGTCTCCCGAAAACATTTAATATTAAAATCAGATTAATAAAATTAAGACTGAGCACGTGTTCAAATGGAAACCAATATGGTGACAGAATCAAGCTTCCGTCTCTGAGTCCTGTTTCAATACTCGGAGATGGACTGTCTGTGCATACAAGTGACGTGATGGCTAGAGATGGAATAATTACTTCGTAAACACGTTATCAGATCGGGGACGCCCATGAAATAAATGGACACAGCAGCTATGATGCTTGGAGCCGGAACGAACCAAAAAAGGTTTAATACTTGGAAGAAGAAGAAACACGATATCAGATTATGGTTGATGCGACCACTGTATATGGCGATAGAGCGAAGAGTGTTAGAGTAGTTTACTGTACCATCTGGTTACAGCAACAGTTTAGAATAACCACATTATGTTAGTTATATTTCACTCCAAATGTTCCGAACAGTCAGTACGCTACTTATATGTTCCACCGAAGTATGCTTTGTAAATCTAAAAATTCTGCTCTTGTTTGCATCTGACCGCGCGCCGTTCAGAGTCACCTCTGCTGTATGGTTGAAACTCAGTCAACCTCGCGTCATTGGAAGGAGAATTTCATCTCTAGTGATGACAAACCAATTTTCCTCCAAAGAAAACAATGTCATAAACATGTTGGTTTTTATTTTTATTAACTGAATTTATAATTTTTAGGAGGATAATAGATTATATGTAAAAGATGCTTCCGGCAAATTTATTGTAGCTAATTACATCAAATATTAAATATATTCCTCATTTAAAAAAATATCCCATTATTTTTAGCGCGTATCACGAAGTTGTCTTCCCTATTTCGAGTATTCTATGCTGGAATTAGCGGAATTATGGTCCACTACTGAGGTTGGGGCGCCTAGAAGGCGGAGTTACGTTATCCCGATAATATGATGGATGAGAAATGATAACGAAGCATTAGAAAGTAATTAAATCTTAATCTAAATACCAGACAGTGAGCGACCACAAGAATAATTCCCTTCAAGGAAACATTAATGTGGTCTGACCGGGAATATAATTCGGGATCTCAGTTGGACAAGTTAAGACGAAAGTAGAAGTTGCATTATATGTAAAAAAAAAGACAAATACGCTCTTCCTTATATAACAAATTCACTTTTCGATCTTTCTGGAAAAGAAATGACAACGTCCTTAGTATCCTTCCATGTGTGTTCACTCTTATAACAAACTGGTAAGAGTACTGACTTCCTCTCAAGGATATACAATTAAATCATTTTGCTGTTCTAAGCGCCGATTCAGAAATACACAACCTTAAATTTAGAGTAATTTCATGGCAGACCTACTTTGTTTACATCATTTAACGTATTAAATAATACAAACAATTAAATAAATAAAAAAGCTAATCATTAATGTCAAGGGCTGCCAAAATAAGTAGAACAAAAATCAGAGTTCAAAAATAAAACCAGACTAATCTTAAAATTTAGTCAACTAAAAACAACTATCACCGTTCGTTGTTTTCGCAGAGGGAGAGGAATTTCAAGAGTGCTTAAAATAATACTAATTCGCTTCCGACTTCGAAATCAACCAATAATGGTCGTATTTTAAATTTTAGTTAAAACAATTTTTAGTAGTTGGATTTTTCTTTTGAAACTTTTCATTTTTATTTAAATGTTGAAACTATGTTGATGAACAATAAGTTACACGAAGGCAGCATAAAGCAAATTCATGCAATAAAAACTAACCAACTGTTTTAGTGGTTAACTGAACATAAATATCCATACATAAAAAATAAAATGTTTATGTAAGACTTTACATCATTCAGAAATCACTGTCTTCAAAGAGAAGAATATTACACTTATTTATAAACAAGCATTTCTAGACAAGAAAGTTAGCATAAACAAGCACAATTACACATAACATTTGTCCCCAAACAGAGCAACATTGAAAATAAAATTTAAGTCAGTAAGCAGTTGTCTGTCACATTTAAAGACAACAAAGTAATATTAAATGTGGAAAATATGTAAAATGTAAGTCCCACAAAGAAAAATATGCGTCCTTGAACAACAATATATTCTAAGATAAAACAAGTTCACTGAACGCAAGTTTATCCAAGAAAGTTGAAGCTAAAGAAGTTGAAATGTGAAGGAAACCTCAAAATCACTGTCTTCAAAGACGTAAGCATTCAAGATTGAATTTACAAATCACAACTCACTGACATGTTTTTAAAACTTCAAAGTGATCCTAAGCATGTTTCTTTTTTTTTTTTGACGATTAACATTAGAAACGAGCGAACATTCAAAGATGAAAAATAGTAATAGAACAGCATAGTTCTATGTCTCACATGAGAACTATCATAAGTAATGCCAGGAGTGATTTCCAAATTTATCTAGAGAATTTGGAAATCAAGAGTGGCATTTGTTAGGACTACTTAACGAATAAAATTAAGCTGTTTACTCACAAATAATTACTTAACTATAGTTATTTTAAAATATTTATATACTTAATGTAAACGGCGATGTTTGAAAACAAATGAGAAACGATTGGTACGCTTCAATTGCTTCTTTTGTTCATCACTACAACCAGATCATAATATTATTTATTGCCAAAAGATCGCAAAGTTGTAAGAATGCACCCTAGTGGAGAATTTTATAACCAATTTTATAGGTATTAATTAATTTCTGACGTCCTATGAAGTAAATATGTCAATTACATTTTTGCGTCATTTCCTGGAAAATAATTCGTTTAAGAAAGTGCAAACAGTGTTTTTTGTGTGGTATAATCAATCGCTACAAATGTTTTTATATTAACTCGTGCATGCGGTATGTGTTGACAATCATGCACTATATATACAATTTGGTAGCCGTATCTCTTAGGGAGTCGGTCACTGCAAAATAATGCTATGACCTAGTCAGAATGTTAAAAAGGAGGTGTTTTCTTTATTATGATGAACTTTAGTTGGTAAATTCTAGGCGAAACACGACTGTGATTGGTTATAAATCGAAAATCATTGAAATGTGATTGGTCATTGACTCCCATTTGGGGCATGAGTTAAATAGTCAATGAAATCATATCGAAGTCTACTTCAAAATTTTGTTGAAGTGGTGAGTTAGTAAGGATCCTATGTACTAAATATCAGTCAACTTATAACTGCAAGTTTGTGAAATCAAAACTGGAATATGGCATCTCGGCAGCTGCACTTAAACAACCGCACACTGCGTCCGTTGATATCTCTGCCACTAATTACTACCTGCAGCAAGTGTAACGTTTAAATTTCATTGTTCTTTTCATGATATTGGAGTCTCTATTTCGAATGTATTCCATCCTTTTATATTCAAACTGCGATGGGGGGGGGATCAGACTGCGATTTGAAATACCTATTGCTCTTTTCCTCTCTACGGAATGAATGGAATGAAATATGACCTACTGTGTTATGTAATCTGTTACAGTATTCCTGCTTCGACATACATCAAGCACTCACATATGATTCATACCTCCATTTTTTGGGCTGTGCCCAAAAACCTCCAGGATTATCACCTGGGATCCCAGTCAGGTCAATTAAGCGCCCACCGGGACGGCCTTTATTTCGGTTGTTTGTAGTTAAATCTAGCACCCAATGTTTTTCTCTTGCCTCAAAACAGGAAGATGCTGTCATTAAAATTACAAGATGAGTCTCAGTATGAGAACTTTGATACTTACCTTGTAAAACCAACATACGAGTATGAAACACAATATAGCTTTTCCCACTTTATCTACAATGGCGTAACAGCCCAATATTGAGCCTTAGCCTCCCCTTTGTTAGGAGTTACTAGACCAAGATAGTTTAGTTACGTTTATTTGCCCTTAGATGTAATGAACGGTATGCGGTAAACAAACCGACCCAATGAGACTTCCATCAGTAATACTAGGGTATTACTGGGACGATGAGGTCGTTAAATTGTGCTACGAAATCTCTTTTTTCAGGCTTAAGGACCTTTTAATAGCCTGAAAATCTTAAGACTCATGACCCACAGCTTAAAGTTCCTTCAGAAGGACTTGTTTCTTGGATTTTTCCATTCTAAAAAATCCATTGACCCTGTTCAAGTTAGAACCGCGACTCTCGGGATCAGAGGCAAGGAATATAATCACTAGTATACCGCGGCTTATTCATTCATTTACTTCTGCAGCCAATTAGTGCGTAAAACTGATGACGTGTTTGTGGGTTTAACTGTGGTCCCAGAGACTACGTTAGGTCGAAAAATGATTGAAATGAGTTACGTGTACTGTGATCATCTCTCTGCGCACTGTGAAGAACCCAGCACTCCAATATTTCCCGAGATATAAAGATGTTTATATAACTGTGTCTTGATTCTTGAAATTAGCTCGGAAGACGGTTTTAAGAATTAATAAAGATGCAGATTTTGTTATCTCGTAGAATAGGCCCAAGTCATGTCTCCGATTAAATAGTACTTCCCTGAAAACTTCCCTTTGTCACTGTTGGAATAAGATGGTGCGAATGTACCACAACATGATTCGCGGGTACAACGTGTGCAACAAGCTCGGTCGCCACACCGAACCGCTGTTGTGGATAAGTACTAACCACAATTAATAGTGAGTGGAGAACATATTTTAATCGACTCACCTCATACATTTTCAAACTTCTTTGATACCGACGGTTTCAGACATGATATTGTCTGAAACCGTCGGTATCAAAGAAGTTTGAAAATGTATGAGGTGAGTCGATTAAAATATGTTCTCCACTCACTATTAATGAGGTAACCTCATAATGTTTACTTCCCAAAATGAATTCAAATATAACTAACCACAATGTTAAGGCCTTCAGTAAAGTAGTTCATATAAACAATTATACTTTCAGTGATAAAGTGAAGTTTCTTTATTTTTCCCTTTACACTGGACATTGTGAAGAATGTTGAGTTGTGCAAATGCAATTGATTTGTCCCACGCAAACGCGAGAGATTTAAACATTTCATGCGAACTTGTAATACCTGCAGCACGAAAATGATAAAATTCAGGACAAAGGTTCCAAGTCGAGACGTTATCTACTCAGTGCCATGCACATGCCCTAGATGTGTGTAGGCCCTAATGGGAATTCCCATATTCATTCATAGTGTTCTGCCCAAGAGCAGGTCTTTCACTCAACACTCTCCACTCTTTCCTTAACTCAGCCTTCCTTTTTGTATCTGCATACAAACCATTTATTTTAATATTATCTATCATCTGATGTCTTTTTCTATATCTTTCTTTCTTTCCATTGACCATTATTTCTTGGGCATCCGTCAGCAGGCAGTTTCTTCTTAGCCAGTGACCAATCCAATTTATTTTCCTCTTCTTTATGAGTTCCAGCATTGTTCTTCCTTCGCCCACTCTGTCTAGCTCATTTTAATTTTTAATTTTGTCTCTCATCATGCTATATTTGCAGCTTTAATAGGGATATATAGGTGTGATAGCTTCCCGTTTCTTTCCACACCCCACTCTCTTTTGGTTCTTAAAATATTAAAAGGTCTTAAAAAGGTCCCGAGGGACCCCCAAATTGGAGGTGAGGAGAGTGGATTTGGCTAAGTTAGACCCTGCAGACTTCACCGAAATTCACCCCAGAAGTTAAATATCAGTACCATCAGGGTTTCTGACCAGATCAAAGATCCGGAAATCCCAATTAGCCTCAGCCCCCCAATTTCCATATAAAGTAACCCATAAAAATGTTCTCCATTTAGGGTTTGACATTATTTATACTTCACTAATTATTTCAGCATAACAGACAAGTTACATAAATATGACTGCAGCGATCCACGAAACGCACTTCCAATTAAAAGTACAACGTTGAAGCCCACTTGTATTCGCACGCACTACACATAATTAATTATACCAACTTTATATTTATTTTAAAATCATTTGATTCACACAAACCAAATTATACATTTTTTACTGCTAACAACATGAACGGACATAGTCAACATCTCTAGATTAAGTTAAGTTAAGTTAGGATGCCTCGAAAACTTAATGTTCTTATGTTTGTGTGCTTAAAGGTTTCTATTTCTATGCCCCTTCGAATCCCCGTAATTCAGATAAACTACTGTTCTAAACCTCATTATGTTTGTAGGTCAAATACGGAAGTTTCGAGTCTCCGATGTGTGGATACTTATAATATTTATGCCACCAGATTATTTTACGAATTTTCTGGCATCTCTTCTAGGATTGGCGCAATTGTAACTACTTCCGAGGTTCGGGCGCCTGGAAGCCGTAGTTGCTTTAACCTCGATGATATAATAACGAAGCATTTGGAGAGTCTTTAAACCTAAACTTAACCTAAATTCAACACCATGGAAGACCATAGCAATAATTGACTTTAAGGAAAAAATATCCTATGATTTGAGAGGGAAACGAACTCGGGATCTCATAAACTATTGTCTCAAGCTCTGACCACAAGATCGTGAGGCTGGTCGTATTTATAAATAAAAGGACCAGAATTGAATACTCTTCGCGAGCCATAGATTACCGGACCATCACAGCGGTGTACAAATAGAAATTATTTTCTGCTAGAATGTAAGTTTTAATCAACACACACTTAAATAAGCAATGTATTTTAAAAGACACATTGAATTAATGTATTTACTATTTTAAAAAAGGCATTTAAAAGTGAATCAAGAAAATTATTTATATTTATATCTAGTTATAAAACACTCTGCAATTATATATTACAGTTATGCATGATTTGTTTTCACTGCTGGTCCGACACATTTAAATAAGCTGGCATGATAAATTGAATTCCAAGGGTTAATAATGGAATGAAGCATTGACAATATATTTAGCGTTGAGATGTTGTTTGTCCACCCTTGGCCGTGATCATAAAAACGTTTAGCATCGCTTGTGTAGAGGAATGCAATAAATAGTAATGGTAATCAGCTAGATAAATGCTTTCCACTTCCCACTAATCATTTGAAAATAGCCGTTTCATTCCTTTGTACAATATCAGAGTGGAGCTTCACCTCTACAATTATTAACCCATTACCTGACACAACTCTTTGAAGCAACTGGAATTTGTTTCATCACTTTGTTGGCCCGTTCTGGCACGCACTTCTTATCTCCACATGCACTGTTCTTTGAAGACACGTGTCTTGTGTTGGGACTACACATTAAGGCTCATCCTACATCTATGTTTAAATCACTTTAAGACCAGACTGTTGAGGAGAGGGCTGAACAACAACTCGTAAATAGTACTAAAAAATTGGGACTGGAAGTAAATATAAATAAAACCAGTGCTTAGCAGTCACGGAATGACGCATGGCTGCACACGATGGGGTCCCAGGTTCGAATTCAAACAGTTCCAGATGGGTACTATTTCATGGACCACACCGAGATTTTTGGAATTTTCTCGGGGTACTCCCATTTCCCGAATTTAATCCTACCAACATTCTCCATTCTTCCTTCCTTCTCCTATATGTAATTTATCATGCATTCATATCTCCCCCTTCACCTCGTTTCATGTTAGGTTGCATATAGTTTGGTTGGCAATCCACAGGTGCTGAAACATATAGTTGCGAGGATCTAGTGGGAGCACACCTGATGATTCCGAGCCTAAGCAATAAAAAGGGGCTGAAGAGGCAAACGAGAGGATTGTAGTCCCTCTTCGTGGTCATGGGCCCAACCTAAAAAATGGCGGTATGTGTCATGGGAGTAGAACTTGGAGTATGGAACCTGGAAGACGACCTACAACTTACGTAACTTTCGTTCCACTCATCTCTACAACACTGGGATAGCGCAACAGATATTTCAGGTTGCCGTGCTCGGGTAGTCGCTCTCTCAACTCAATAAAGAAATGAGACCAGTGCTTTAGTTGAGGAAAAGTATTTTGGGGAACTCACTTTTACATGAGCTTCCATAAAGATGTTCCACACTAACTATGAACTGTATATAGATCCAGGGCTTAAAAAGACATTTACAAAAAAGAATACACTCCAAATATTTGAGGGTATGTCGTTCCTTCGCCTCCCTCCCCCCAATCATCTCCTCCATCATAATTTAACCTCTCATCTAATTGGTACTTTTACGTGTCCCACGCCACTATGTCAGGAGAGGGATTTAAACGTGGATCAGACACATACCTTTTTAATATATATTTTTTTATTATATACAACTTTCCTCATTAGAGGATTGCCTCAAAGACAAAGTGATACAGGCATTTTTTTTTAATTTATGAAATACATTTTGTAAATACGTTTAAGAAATTCAAATTGTAGGCCTAATTGAAGTATTCATAGCTACAAAGTAGAAATTTTGTGAAAATGGTTTCTTAAAATTGAAATTGATCCTCTAATGGCAGCGATGGCAATTTTATAAAGATACATCCCATCCAAATCTAAGAAATTCCAAAATTTGGCTAGGAATCCTGGTATAGTACCTCTTGCCCCGATCATCTCGATCCTGTGATCTAGTTGATATTTATCTTTGTAATAAATTGTTGGCTCATACATGGCTTTCTTTTCAGAATCAACTTCCTCAGGTTTGCCACTATGAGTCTCAAAACGAATTGTGGGATCTAATATCATACCAATTTTAGAAGATGGTCTAAATGCAATAATAATTAAATAACTCATTGGCACTATCGAACTCGTAGGATCATGGTTGCGCGGACGTAAGTTAGACATAACCAGACTTCGCCTACATACAACCTGGTTCTTCTAATTCCACTTTTAAAAACACACACACACACATATATATATATATATATTATAAGTGAGGTTCTAACTACTCTTCTGTGCCGGTTTCACACATAAAATTGTATATTTGTAGTCAGAAAGTGTTAAATAATTTTCCTCAAATCAATATATTATTGTAAGTTGGGGAGTTCGATCAGTTTCCTGAATGCCCTTTTTCTCGAATACTACTTTTTAGAAAAATCTCCAATCCTAAAACTAGAATTATTTTTTTCCAAATAATTTGATAATTTGATTTCCGAATAAAGTTTCATAAATAAAAGGTAGTTTGGAAAATTCATTCGACTTATTAGCATTAATTTAACAGCAGTTTGGCTTAAGATTGGGGCACGCCGTAGCGTAGTGGTCGAGGGTTCAAGTCCCGGTGGGGTCAGGATTTTTAAACTGACCCAAACCTTCTGGCGGCACTGTGGCCCTATGGTCGACTCAGCCTCTAACGGAAATGAGTACCAGACGCTTGTTCTGGAGTAAAGACGGCCGTCACGCAGGGCTGACAACCCGGCTGACATCAAGTGCCGATTGTCTAGAAATAGTGGGAGCCTTAACCTCCCACTACCCCAAGGGCCTCCTGCGGCCTGTAGTGGGAATACTTTACTTTAGTTTGACTTAAGAAGTGACGTCGTTATGAGCAATGCTTTTAAGATAGTTTCAGGTTCGACCTTCATCGCGGAACAATATCACCGGGTGGCACCCCGTAGACTTTTTGGACACTTACCCACTTTTTGGACGCTGCCTTTACAGTTCACTCGAGAATAAATTGTGACATCATGCAACTATCAAGAAATAATTTCCTATATAAAATAAAACAATTACCCTAATAGTAATTCGCTAAGAGAGTCAGTAATCGATCTGGGATGCAAATATATCCAATCAAAACCACATATACCAGTAAGCCTATAAGTTATAAAAAAGACTAGCTAATTCACTGGCACTATGGAACCTGTAGGTTCATGACCGCGTGGACATAAGCTTTCCATATATCCCTATCCTGAACAAATGTTTTCCAATCATTCCCTACACAATCTACTTCGCTCAAATCATAGTTAATATTATTCTCCCATCTCATTATTGGTCTACCAACTGGGCGTTTCCCCTCTGGTTTTCCTACAAGAAGTTTCCACGCACGTCTTCCGTTCCTCATTCGTGCCACATGTACTGCCCATCGCAGTCTACGAACTTAACTTTTCTTTATTAATCTGACTTCCTATAGAGACCATGTTGTTCACTGTTGTGTGGTCTTCTCCATTCACCTGTCTTGTTCATCTCTCTTTGATCTAAAAAAATTCCTAAGAACTTTAATCTCAAACACTCGTAATCTCCTTTCCTCCCGTAAAGTAATAGTCCATGTTTCGCATCCATATAATATAAATGGTAGAAACATAGCCAAATTGATCCCGACATGTGTTTCTCTCTTGAAGATTATCGGAATGTTTCTTGTCTTGTTTGATAACTTTTATTGGTATCTGTGGTTTTAATTGGACATATTTGCATCCCAGATTGATTGCTGACTCTTTTAGCGGAAATACTACTAAGGTAAATTGTTTCATTTCATATCCATCCATAGTAATTCTGCCCGAGAGCAGGTCTTTTACTGCAATCATAGCATTTTCATGCTATGCTTGCAGCTTTACTAGGGAATTGTAGGTGTGGTAGCTTCCCGTTGCTTTCCACACAGTGAAGAATGAGGATGGCCATATGATTTCGGGGACCGTTTGGGCCTTAAAGTTTTCCTGACATTTGTCTTACAGGTGAGGAAAGTCCCCGATAAAAACCTCACCCAGAAAACAGCCCCGACCGGGGATCGAACCCGGGCCCGCTGCGTGACAAGGCAACACGCTACCTTGAGACCACAGCGGTGGACACACACACACACACACACACACATATATATATAACTAATTTTCGCAAAGTTTCGCCAAACTTCATTAATTAAGTAATTCCCTATAAATCATATTTGTAGTGTTTTTCATTGTTGTATTTCGATTAGTAATGCGGCATAGCACTTTAAAATCTTGAAAAGTCCTGCTGCTGTTACTATGTTACTAAGCTGTGAATTCACTGTTTCTTGCTATGTTACTGTGGAAACTGTTTAGTTATTGTGACCAGACGACACGGGAAAATGGCCATTTGTGAAAAATGTCATTCGGGAAAATCGATTCGGGAATTAGCATTTGGAAATTTGTATTCGGGGAAAAAGTATTCAGAAAAATGATCGGGAACAATCCAAAACTTTATTACGATCTACGGAAAATTAAAACAAATAATTAGAGCTACCTAGTTCTTCGCAGGCGATATGTATTTTTTATTATGAGTTAAATGTTTCCCTCTCTTTACAACTGAATCCCCTTAACGTAACTGTAATTTTTCTTCACTGACCTGCCACATGTCTCGAGAAACTTTCAACGTTAATACCCGACGGAATAATATAGAATTATGAAAAACTTTACAACATATTTTTGTATGTATGATCTGGGAATATTTGACTGACAAATAGCCATAAACACTAGCACATGCTTTCTGAATAAGTATTGCGAGAAATTTTGGTACTTAATTCAGACATCTGGTGCACAGTATAGCAATTTGAAACTTATCATATATTTGTGTGTTGCTTTCTTCTTGAAGAAGGTGTTCGTTACCTTTAGTTTATTATAGGTGCACTAATAATGAAACCACTAATGAAGTAATAGAATAGATAGCACACTTTAACTATCTTGGTTCAGATATAACATATAGCTATGATTGAGATATACATAATACCGATATCATATGATGTGCGGCACCATAAGAACCCTCTGTAAGACTCGAAGAGAAACTCGACTCAGGTTTTATAAAATTAGGCCTATGGCTGTTCCTGTTCTTTTATATGGATATGAATCTTGGTTACTTACAAAAAAAAAAAAGATATATCACACATTAAAGCTACTGAAATGAAATTTTTAAGATCCGTAAAAGGATGTACACGCATGGATAGATTACATAATGACTCAATAAGAAATGAACAGGAGATATTTTCAATACTCGATAAACTAGAAAAGCACAAATAGTGAGGGAAAGAACATTTAGAGAGAATGGTCAATACAAGATTACCCAAAACCTACAGACCGCATGGAAAAATATCTCTGGGACGGCCAAGGAAACGATGGACTTGAGACCGGAACAGGTCGATTGATCTAATCCTGGAAAGGAGGAAGAAGAAGAAATTTATCATAATTTCTAATTTCGGGATTTCCACCGAATATCGAAACCAGGCCTTTCAAGTCGGAACCGCTTGAGGTCAGCCGCGGTCAAGTATCCATATGATTCTAGTACACAAGACTGTAAATGAGAACGTGTAGTGAGGAGTGACAGATATTGACAGCTAGATGTCCGCTTTCAAACTGAAGATGTGCGGCTTTGAACGAACTGGATCTTGGCCAGAGAAAGATTCATTAAAAGTACAAAACGATCCTAATTGGCCATTACTGTTGCCTCAATAAATATTTTATTCACATTGTCATGTCTTGTCAGAGTGTCATCGCCGCCATCACTCTGGTTACTTTGTTGCTCTATTGGTATTTCATTCATATCAAACACGGCATGATAATTAGCCCAATCACAGACACAGGTGCGAACAGAATTAAGATGCAAATTAAATATCTGTAGTTTAGATAATTCCTAACAAAATATGAAGATATTGAAGTTATTTTCATGAATTTTCTTTTAATTACATTAATAGATATTATCTAGTATTATAAAAAAATATATACAATATATAAGCACATAAATACTGTATATAATTTTTGTCACTATTAGGTAGCATCTATTGATATAATTATGTAAAAAAGTAAAAATATTTTCAAGAAAACGACTTCAAAATCTACATATATACAGACTGTTTCAAAAAAACACCGACAACGGAGACATGTTGATAATTTTTAATAAGGTACCCACGTCCGGAAATGATGCGTTTTTACACTGTGACTAGTTAATTATGTCTCAAGATCAGTGTTAGTTCGACGGATTTGAAGACTCATTACTTGAAAACAACTCACGGGTAGGAAACCTGTGGTACGTGGCTTCGCAACGGAATGTGGCTGCAACATGACGGAGCTCCAGCTCACTTCGATGTCAATGTCACGAGACATTTGGATACCACGCATCCAATTCGAGGGGAACAGTCCCATGGCCTCCGAGATTATCTGATCTTAATCCTCTCTAATTCTTTTTATGGGGCGACGTGAAACAGTCTGTTTATCAGACTCCATTAGATTCACATATGGATCTTATAGTCCGAATCCACGGTACTGCAGAAATAATTCAAACCAAGAAATGCGTATATGAACGTGTGCGCCAATCACTAAACCGCTGATGTACGCTCTGCAATGAGATGGGAGGTGGATATTTTGAAACTTGAAGTGACTGTGACAGTATTGTCAAGTATTGAGTCCTGAAATCCAACTAACAGAACTCTTGAGACATAATTAACTAGTCATAGAATCAAAACGCATCAACGAAACTCTTCAGAAGTTAGCTACTCATAGTGTGAAAACTATCATTTCCGGACATGTGTACCTTATTTAAAAAATGATCAACATATCTCAATATACCACCTCTTCTCCGTTGTCGGTGTTTTTTTTCAACACCCTGTACGTATATATATATATATATATATATATATGCATGTATGTATGTATGTATGTTTGTTTGTGTGTGTGTATGTCTGTGTGTATGTGTCCGTTAAAGCTCTATCGGCGGCAATTTTGTTTAAGTCGAGTCCGTTAAGTAGGAAAATTGGACCTATTCGAAATATTAACCTGAAGCAAAAATTTAAAAATTATTCAAACGGCTGCAATTTTTTTTATTTTTTCAAAACTAATATCAATATGTATAATTAAGATAAAAAATGTAGCCTATTCTGCAAACATTAGCGAAATCCGATAATTAGAATTAGGTTTTACCTCAAACTGAAAATTAAAAATCGCTCTATCAACCGTCATGTTTGTGTTCTTCCACTAAATATGACAGAAGAACATAGACAGATATAGTCCGTTTACCCGCTAAATCGAACAGTAAATTCCACTTACTGATGAATTCGTTTAGTTTACCCAGTTCCTGCTTGACAGACACTTTAATAATTATTTTTAGTCACGATGTGGTAACTAGTTACGAAGTTAAGTCATATATATATATACATATATATATATATATATATATATATATATATACATGGTATGATAAGAAAAATAAATGCCTGGACGGGATTCGAACCCGGATCTCTGAGTCTGTACCTCAGTGTGATATCCATCACACCACCAGGCGAATCCAATTCAAGCATTCATTTTTCTTATATATGTATTATATTCTCCATTATTACTAGATGTTGTGAGAACTCAGTCTTCACTGCCATCTAGTAGCTGACTATAACAAGTAAGCAAACTAAAGAGAACATTTTTACTTTATAGCAGTGACGCTTTATCGATGTTATAATTAAATGTTTAACATTGAGCAATGCAAGCTTAATATGGTATGATAAGAAAAATAAATGCCTGGACGGGATTCGAACTCGGATCTCTGAGTCTGTACCTCAGTGTGATATCCATTACACCACCAGGCGAATCCAATTCAAGAATTCATTTTTCTTATATATGTATTATATTCTCCATTATTACTAGATGTTGTGAGAACTCAGTCTTCACTGCCATCTAGTAGCTGACTATAACAAGTAAGCAAATTAAAGAGAACATTTTTACTTTATAGCAGTGACGCTTTATCGATGTTATAATTAAATGTTTAACATTGAGCAATGCAAGCTTAATATGGTATGATAAGAAAAATAAATGCCTGGACGGGATTCGAACCCGGATCTCTGAGTCTGTACCTCAGTGTGATATCCATTACACCACCAGGCGAATCCAATTCAAGCATTCATTTTTCTTATATATGTATTATATTCTCCATTATTACTAGATGTCGCGAGAACTCAGTCATATATATATTTGTCATGGTCATTTCTATATTTAGTAAGTAGGATCGTCGAAGATTAACAAAAAAACTATTAAAGTGTATTTTTATGAGAGCAACTTCAATTCCTTCGAAATTCCCTAAAAATGGTATGTCAATGTAATGGGCCCTATCTGCTAAGTATCATCAACTGTTTATTATTTTAAATTTACAAGTTAAAAGTAAATAAGATGTTGTCCATATAATGTCTATTGAGTGCTCTTGCTTCTTTACTTTAAAAGTTACCGTGACCCGACACAGAGAATTTCCGTGTTTCACCCACATAGTCAAAGCACTACAGTCGTAGTGCTGTAGGCCTACTTGTTCGTTAGAAGTTATGACTGGTTAAATTACAAATGTAGTATAATGCATTATGCTTTTTTTTAGTACGTACATGAAAATTAAAATATAAAATTCTATAAAAACCTATCACTCAGGAACTGCGTAAACTAAGTAAATTTCTCAGCAAGTTGAACTTATTGTTCAATTTTCATGGTTTACTTTTGTTAAATTAGAGAAACACAATTCCTTATGCTAGCTCATTTAAATGTTTTGGGCTGTAGTGAAAACAAACCTTGCATAACCATCAGTTATTACCTAGTGCATATTGTTGTGTAATTTAATACAAATTTAAATAGTTTCTACTCTCTAACGGACAGATTTCACTAATTTGATAGAGTAACTCCCTAGTTTAAATTCAATAGCATGTACAGGGTTTTGTTGCGGAAAATAGAAAATTACGAATGCTAGACCGATTTTTATTTATTTATTTATTTATTTTTGTTTCAAATTAACTTATACTCTTAAGTGTCCAATATTCCTAGTTAAGGAACTCGATCTTACTTTTTTTTAATTGGTTTCGAAAAATAAAACCGTTAAGACTTATATATATATATATATATATATGAAAAGAAAAAAGAATGCTTGAGTCGGGATTTGAACTCGAGACTCGAGTTCAAATCCCGACTCAAGCATTATTTTTTCTTTTCATATCATATTTGCCTTCATTGCCAAATGTCAAAAAATATATTTATAATATCTATATATATATATATATATATATGTTTTCTACCTGTAGTGTTCTGCCCTAGGGCAGGTCCTTCACTGCATTTTCATGCTATTCTTTGAAGTTTTAATAGGGAATTATAGGTGTGGTAGCTTCCAATTGCTTTCCACGCCGGTGAAATGATTAGGATGGTAATGATGATGATGATGGCCAGATGATTTTTAAGGACCGTTGGGCTATAAGCTACGTGACATTTGTCCTACAGATGTGGAAAAAAAAACCGAAAAAACTACCCAGGAAACCTGTCCCGACTGGGAATCAAATCCGGGCCCGCTGCGCGAAAGGCAGCACGCTCCTCGAGATAATATATATTATGACGCATTGTAATAGCAGCGTTTGAATTTCGCGTATGAATGATGATAGTGGTCTGTTATTGGTGGAAATATATTCATGAGTCGTTGACTTCCGAGTTGAAAGACCGCGCAGATGACCGATGTGTCTATACTTCCGAAAAGTTTTGTATACCCCTACCCCTCCTTTCCAGAGGTTCTTACTCCCGAAACTTCTATACTAGAAGAATCTCGACTGGACGCCGAGAAATGTCCTTCCCCGGCCTATATAATTGTTGCCTTGGTCGAGAATCAGTTGTGTTGTGACAGCGATACAGTGATCTGTGAAAAGGAGAAACTGTGGAAAATATACTAATCAGTGTCTGGAAAATTTATACGCCAGGTAAACGTTAAAGAAAAATTAATTACTGCAGCAATTTGTGAGTGAAATGTCATTGAAAGTTTATAGAATCAGATAAGGTTATTGTGAAACCTTACATGAGTATCTGTTGTGTTTATTACGAGAAACCAACATAAAAAGACATGAAAATGTGGCTCGCCACATTATATATATATATATATATATATACAATTATCAAGTAATTTAACGTTCATTTTGTTGACATTTAAGATGAGGAACCCGTGCTGAATTGAGCTAGAATAGGCGCTAAAATATCCATAAAAGTAATGATTTGTCATGTTAACAATTAATTTCATTAAATAAGCTATATTTGAAGATATTTGTTCATTTATTTATCTTCTTTATGATAATTCGAAAATAAATCAAACATATTTTTAATATTTATAAATTTACGTCCAGCGAGGCATGGGTTAATGTTAATTTCTTGTAATGAAATTTATATATATGAAAAGAAAAATGGATGCTTGAGTCGGGATTTGAACCCGAGCCTCTAAACTCTGTACGTTTAGCGCTCTAACCAACTGAGCTACTCAAGTATTCCAACACAAACATACATTTTTCTTATATATGTAGTATTCTCAATTCACACATGAGGTAGCGGGAAGTCTTTCCAACTGACATCTAATGGCCACCATGATAGGTAAGCAAATTTTTAAAGAGAATAATTACTTTATAGCAGTAACTCTTGTATATTTAGATGTTATAACTATATTTTTGACATTTGGCAATGAATGTAAATATGATATGAAAAGAAAAATGAATCCTTGAGTCGGGATTTGAATCGGAGTCTCTAAACTCTGTACGTTTAGCGCTCTAACCAACTGAGCTACTCAAGTATTCCAACACAAACATACATACATATACAAGGTCATTTTCGGTGTCTAATAGATAGGTTGTATTTTTTCATGAAAACAACCTCAATAGCTTCATTATTTTGTAATTGGCTAATAACAATGAGATGTGTCAATATTCAGTAGGCCTATAAAATTCCAAATCACGAAACATTCTAACTCCATGGAGATCAGATCTAGAAATCCTTGGCCTACCAGTTGGCTGCTGTTTGCTTCGTATAATTCCGTGCCTCGTGGAAAATTACATATATCTTGGCGACATGTTTGATTTTAATGAGTGTACTAAACTAACTCAGTCCACCGCTATGGTATCGAGGTAGCGTGCGGGCTCGGGTTCGATTCCCGGTCGGGACATGCTCCTGGGTGAGGTTTTTTTCGGGATTTTTCTCACCTGTAACACAAATGTCAAGAACGTCAGAGTCCAACGGTCTCCGAAAATCATCCGGCCATCATCATCATCCTTATCATTATCATCATCAACCTCTAACGGCGTGGAAAGAAACGAGAAACTACGACACCTATAATTCCCCAGTAAAACAGCAGAGCATAGCATGAAAATGCTATGATTGCAGTGAAAGACCTGCCCTCGGGCGGAATTACTATAGAATAGATAAACTAACTCATTAGCATTATCGAACCCGGAGGTTCATGGCCGTTTGTAAATAAGATCAGTAAATATCCCTATACTGAGATGTTTTTCTGTGTAATTTACTTTCCTCAAATCATGGTTAATGTTAACCCCCACCTCATTATTGCCCTACCTATTGACGCTTTCATTCCGACTTTCCTACAAGAAGTTTCCATTTATTCTCCATTGATACCACATGTTCTACCCCCCGAGAGAACCTATGACTGGATCGGGTCCAGTCGGCTATATTACGAAATTGAACAAAGTTAATTCACCATCTCTAGGCCTATATATGAGGAAAAAGAGGGAGTGTACGTATTTTTATAGCAGGCGAACCAAGGAAGTGTGTTAAGCATGTATCGTAAAGATATATGTCGCTGTCTCAATTCTTTAGTCCATTTAATGACGCCTGTCTCGTAATATGCAGCAGAGCGTCGGCGAGATGACGTCAGTAAAACAGGTGACCAACTACTTCCGGTCTACATTAATTGATACACCGACCCTAGCACTATATTAGCTGATGTCTTATTTACCTTTCTACCTCCCTAAAAATATCTTCATTGCAAGATTCAGTTTCATTTCCTGAAACCTGCAAAAATATTTCTCTAGCCAACTTTCTTAAACAGCACAAAGTGGGATATCTTATGGACTTGTTCGTATAAAAAATTGATGCGTTATATCTTAAATATTTTACTGCAGCAGGCAAGCACTTACATTAGCTCCGAATTTCTATTCTCTCATTTATTCAGTTTAAAAAAAGGTTAATATTATTATGTAGGAGAAAAAAAAGTGTTTCACTTCCTAAAAATATGTCCAAACTAATTTTGTGCCTGTCTGTATAAATTAATAGAATAAATAAACTTAAAAATATGGTGGACTCTGGGGTCCACTTTAACCGAATATGGAGGTTAAACTCGACCTTTCTTGTATTGTAAAAAAGTTTATAAATTATGAAGATGTTTCCATATTTGAGTAAAATAAGAATGTTATTTCATACTTATAACATTAATGATAATTTCTGTAATTAAACAAAGTTCAACTCCCTTAATTAAAAGGAGAAAAACAAATTTAAAATAGGGGTCCACATTATCCGAAGTTCCTCTACTATAAGCGTAAGATTGTCATGCAAAACATAATGAATGCAGCTATTTGAGGTTATTCTCATTAAAATATTTTTATAATGCAAATATTCATCGATCTTTCTTATTAGACACCCAAAATTAGCATAAAAATGTATATAGACTACAGCTAATCTAAGTCTTCTGACACTACAGCTGTTGCAACGTTTGTTTTTTTCGGTACCAAAATCAGTATGTAACAATCAATTAAGAAAAAGTAAGGTCGAGTTCTTAATCAGCATAATCGGTCTAATAGGAAACGAAAATTAAAAAGTCGATCTAGCAGCAGATTTTTTTTTTATTTTTCGCAAAGAAACTTGGTATATGCAGTTGATACAAAAAGAGAAAGGTATTCTCCAAACATCAGCGAAATTGACCAATAGAGTGGAATTGGGTTTACGTGAAGTCATAATTCAAAAATAGCTCTAGCGATCGTCAGTTTTGTTTTCTCTTAATGTAATTATTACTCGATAACATTAACTGTCAATGCGGAAAAACTGTGAACTAAAATAATGTGGTAATGAGTAGGGGTTGGAGATAGTAGACCCTTGTCTCAGGTTGCAGTGACAGTGTTTATTATCCGTCAGTCGTGTACAGTCAGTTGTTAGTGACAATGTCAAGTGGGGAAGTTAGACCCTATGTTCACAGTATATACACATTTAAGTCTGCCAGACAGTAGTTAGAAATCAGTGCAGATTTAATTTCTCTCTACGTCACATTATTCTGAAACTTATAGGCATACAAACTGGGAAGATTTTTCATTAACTTCATCTCCTATTTCAAGTAGGCCTACCACTATATTTTGTCACTGATTATACCACTTGCCTTGTCATTCGCTTGTACAAACGGTGGAAGGAGACACTCTCCCTATCTTCACCACTAGCGCCATCGCTTCCCCTGTCCAGCTAAAATGTTAACGCGGTCGAGTAATAGTTAGGTACGTATGTCTATGTTTTAATCATCAGAATAAATATATATTTGTTAAACAAGCAAAATCGGACCATAAATATAGTTTGTGAATAATTCGCTTAGTTTGCACAGGCACATTGTTTAAAGAACACGGAGGATTGGTGTGAAAGAGATTGGAATAGCACAAAACATATTTTATAATTTTCGTATACTACTAGTAATTCCATTAACATCTTTTTCTGATTTTCTTTCTTGTTTACGGTTTTCCTTCTGTCCGCCCAGAAATCTTGAAGGCATCCATACACACACAGATCGTGATGGAATGAGGCAATTCACTTTTTGAAAAATCGCACATTCTAAGCCGGGAATTGTACTGGTTGCTCAGGGTAGGCAAGAAGATATCATGGTTGTGAACTTTATATAAGCAGAAACAACGCAAATTATCACTCAAATTTTAACGAGTGTAGAAAAAATTATTAACGGAGAAATACAATTATTGCTATGACACTTATTATTTTTATCTAAGAGTGGAGTCGATGAAGCTATTCTAAAGTCCACGTGTTTGATTCTTCATATCTTCATAGTCCAAATTTTTAGAAGACTAAATCTTTATAAAGTTGTAAATAACTCTAAATTTAGGAATTTCTCGGACGATTCGAAATTTAACCCTATCGGAGATCGCGGTCTATAGATCTACGATGTTATAACACTGAATATAGTGACCGAGAGTGAGGGAATTTTGATATGCGTCCTCGCTTAAAAAGATGATGGCTCCTCCTACTTCATCAATTCCACTCAATTCAATTTGAATATACATATGTTACAGTAATCTTATTCGCTAGTTATGTGTTCCTTTAGAGGGGGGTTTACGTCCTTGAAATTCCTGAAATGTCATCTTCATCATCAACATAGTACATTCACGAATTTAGGCCATTTGTTGACCTGTTTCGGTCTCAAGAGAAACACCATCCAAAAGTCTTTTGAGTGGACGTCCTGGTCTTCTTCTTCCTGCAGGTTGATATCTTAACATTTGTTTGGGTATTCTGTGATCTTCCATTCGATGAACATGTTGTATCCATCTTGACTTATAATCAGAAATTTTGTTTTCTAAAGGTTCCATGTGTAATTCTTCTAAGATGTCTTCATTTTTTTTGTGATCTAGTAGTGTGTATCCTGCAGTCCTCCGAAGGTATCTCATTTCAGCAGATCTAAGTCTCTGTATATCCTTCTATTTTAACGTCCATACTTCGCTACCATACAAAAGAGTTGGAAGAGCCAGTGTTTTATACACTTTTAATCTTGAATGCTTTTGGATTAACTGTGGTTTGAAGATAGAATTTATTAACCCTAAAATTCTTAAAAATTTAGATATTTTTGCATTTACATCCTTTTCTTCTTCATATGAGATATTGCATCCTAGATATGTACAATTATTCACCTGCTGCAAAATGTTATTGTCCAGTACAATTTTACTTCTGACAGGATCTACACCTTGAAATGCCATAATTTTTGTTTTTTCTGTAGATATCTTCAAACCATATTCTTCTGTAATTTTGTTAAGTTCATACAGGCCTTTCTGTAGATTATCTTCTGAATTTGCTATTATTATTTGGTCATCTGAAAACAATAGGGTGTTTAATTTTCTGTTTTCTGATATTCTTATTCCAAATTTATATGTCTTGTTCCAGCAACATATTACTTCATTGATATAAATTGCAAACAGTGTTGGCGATATGGGGCAGCCTTGTCTCACACCACGATTTATAATTCCTTCTTCAGAAAATCTGTTAATTCCTGAAATGTAAATTTGTCAAAACCGCTATGGATATTTTGATAATTTAGACGTGTGATTCTTTTACCTGTAAATGCTATCCTTAATTCTTGGAATTACTGGTCAGAGGCGTTAACTAACGTTTTCTGAGAACTGAGTTATTATTGCCCTTTTGATATTGTTAATAGATAACTGTTTTCAGTTTCTGTCATATCAAGAGACTGTGTTATATTTTCTAAAGGGGGAATGAATGTTTCTTGTTACCTGTGTAGGTAGACATGTTATCTTATGGCGTACTTGATTACATTTTCGGTACATTTTAGTTTTAGGTGTATGTATATTATATGAGCCTATTAATTGTTGGTACATAATAGTAGTTTGGTAATTTTATTAGAGTTTTATTTTAGTTTATAATATAATATATTATTTGCCACAGAATCTAACCAATGACCTGAATAATAATTTGTGTTCGTTGCTATGGTGTATAGTCACCATCTTCTACTACACCGATCAGAGTTCGATACCTGGGGGGATATGTGATTTTTCTTTACCTTGATCTGATTTTTTTTTTGTGACTTCCAGTTATTCTGTTCGTATGTTTGAAAAAAAAAAGTAAAACTAAAACAGAGAAGTTTTCCACGCAGCAACTTCGTAAACTAAGCAAATCCCTCAGCAAGTCAAATTTATGGATCGATCAATTAAAAATTGCAATTTTAAATGTTTTTCTTCAGTTTAATACCTTCGTCTAATGGTCCAAATTTACTGGTTAACAAACTCGACCTTATTTGTTTTTAATTGGTAGTTGTATGCCAAGTTTGGTTCCGAAAAATAAATTGCACCCGCTAGAGCGTTAAGACACACGTCCATAAATACACACACATACACACACATATATATAGTGTTCTGCTCAAGAGAAGGTCTTTCACTGCAAACTCAGCATTCTCCACTCTTTCCTTAACTCAGCCTTCCTTTTTATATCCGCATACAAACCATTTACTTTAATGTTGCCTATCGTTATTTTTCTGCCTCTAACTTTATTTCCGTTGACCATTCCTTCTAGGGCATCAGTCAGCAAGCAGTTTCTTCTTATCCAGTGGCCAATCCAATTTCTTTTCCACATCTTTATGAGTTCCAGCATTGTTCTTCCTTCACCCACTCTGTCTAGCACATTTTTATTTTTTTTATTTTGTCTGTCTATTTTATACGTTCCATCCTTCTTCATATCCTCATTTAAAAAGTTTCCAGTCGCTTTTCCTCATTCCGTCGTAATGTCTAAGTATCTGCACCACATAATGCTACACTCCACACAAAGCATTTCACTAGCCTTGTCCGTAATTCTTTTTCCAAAGGTCCATACAAAATGCTTCTCTTATTGTTAAAAGCTTATTTTTCCATTCCTATCCTCTGTTTTACTTCTTGACCGCAGTTTATAACATACACACACACATATATTATCACGTGCATTTTTCGGTGTCTGTTAGATAGGGTCGATGAAGATATGTAAAAAGTGTACACATATCATTAGATCAGCCTCAATAGCTTTGTTCCTTCGGAATTCTTATAAACAGAAAATGTAAAATAAGAAAATAAAAATGATCAGTCCGATACAGGTCATATGTTTCGAATATCTAGTTCGGTCTCAGGCTTGAAGGATTCAGGAACTAGACCAGAGTAGTTCCTATTTACATGTTCGTAATAAATTGTTAAATTGCACTTTTTTCAGTAATGATTTAGAGATTTAAAATAATATAAAACTGATCTCATAAAAGTCCATTACGCAATAACTGCGTAAGCTTAGCGGTTTTCCCAACAAGTCGAATTTATAGTCCGATTTTGATGATTTACAGAGTACCGATATATATTTCTTTTGTTAAATTAGAGAATCTCAATTTGTGATCCCATCTTATTTAAAAGTGTCGAACTGTAGTTAAAAAAGAATGCATAAGGCAAGTTATTAACTTTCTTTCCATATTGTTCTCTGGAAAGAACATATTGATAGAATATGGCAGAAGAAAGATTTCCAAAATGATTGCTAAATTATAACCCACATGGAAGGAGAAATGTTGGACGCTCACACAGAAGATGGTCTGAACAATTTTAAGAATTCTAGCTTTCATGAAACCGGAACGAGGCAACAGGCTTAATCCCTGGATGATGATGATTATGATCTATAATGCGACACCTATTTAAATGACATCTTATCTACTGATTCATTTTTCCATTACTTTATTAATGATATAAAATAAATTAAACCAATGCATCTTATAGGATATATGGCCAATTTAAGGGTTTATTACACTGTATGGTAGGCCTATGTATTGCGACGAAGCGATCAGGGACTACTAGAACCATTTTTTAATTTCGAGTTTCAGGTAAACCCCCTACTTCTGATTGGTTGGATTTCCCTGATTTTTGGAGAATACATTGCTCGTTTTATTTCAATGGGATATACCCAGCTTCAAGGCCTTGTCTACAACTGAACCAAATTAGATGTAATTGACAATGATTAGTCTTACAGCTAAGTTGCAATTAATATCAGTGATTACTTATATACAATACAATTATTATCAACAAAATGTCAGGAAACTTTAAGGTCCAAACGGTCCCCGAACACCGTAATGGTCATCATTA
This sequence comes from Diploptera punctata, assembly GCA_030220185.1. Lineage (NCBI taxonomy): Eukaryota > Metazoa > Arthropoda > Insecta > Blattodea > Blaberidae > Diploptera > Diploptera punctata. The sequence continues at coordinate 2,433,401 of JASPKZ010003841.1, forward strand.
TCATTACCAAGATCGCCTCATTAGATTAAGTTTAGGATTAAAGCCTCTCCTGGGGCATCATGACCATCGTCATCACCTCTCATACTATCGGGGCAGCGTAACTCCGCCTTTCAGGAGTCCCAACCTCAGAAGTGTGTTGACGTCATGCAAGGAGAGAATAACAGAAATTTCTTAAGGTAATAGTACTTGTAGGGAAATTATAGAGTTTAAATAATAGGAGGGTTGTTAAATTGTTTATAATAATCTGGTGGTATTGATTAAAAAATGTGTATATCCATCCATAGTAATTCTGCCCGAAGGCAGGTCCTTCACTGCAATCATAGCATTTTCATGCTATGCTTGCAGCTTTACTAGGGAATTGTGTAGGTGTGGTAGCTTCCCGTTGCTTTCCACACCGGTGAAGGATGATGGTGATGATGATGATGATGATAATGATAAGGATGATGATGATGGCCATATGATTTCGGGGACCGTTTGGGCCTTAAAGTTTGTCTGACATTTGTCTTACAGGTGAGGAAAAACCCCGATAAAAACCTCACCCAGAAAAACTGTCCCGACCGGGGATCGAACCCGGGCCCGCTGCGTGACAAGGCAGCACGCTACCTCGAGACCACAGCGGTGGACAATGTATGTGTGTATATATATATATATAATGTATGTTTATTTACTTAGATTTAAATAATAAAATATAATATGTACAACATAGAAAATTAAAATAATATTATAGGGCGGAGAAATGTGCACTTACATGTGTTGCAGTATAGATTGTTATGGCGTTTAGTTACTTCACAGCTGCGTTACGTTCAACATAATAAAAATGCCCTACTTCAAACATCCAAATTTTAGGTTTTCCGGAGAAATATACGAGCAACATATCCTAAATGAGTCTACAATTCATAAAGGATCCAAAGATCCATAACTATATTACAATTTCATTTCAGTATTTATAGATGATGAGTTTGGAGATTGAATGTAGTGTCTCTTGCCGGTGTTTCATACGTGAATCAATGTAAACAGTATACTCCTTTGTTACACAACCTAAGGAATAACGCACATTTTTCTGCCCTTTAATAATGACGTAGATATATTGTAGTATTATATGTGTATATAATAAAGTCATTAAGTTCCTTTTAAGGAGTTACTGACGTGAGTCAGAAAAAAAGTCACTCTCAACGAACATGGAAGCGATTGTATAGCTTATGCAATACATCTCTGACCTTCGACACACTAAGCAAGAAAACCTGCCAAGTTACGTCAGTTCCCCGGTTGATGATGTCCAAATGACACATAACATACATTTTATTCACTGTATTTTTTTAATGCAAATTAACTTGTAGATAGAAGAGAAAGAGAATGGGAGAGAACGAACATTGAACTTTGTTGACACACCCTGCCATATTTTAAACTAAATTCGAAAAGCAAAATCACGGGATATTTCGGTTGAAAATTTAAAAAATGGACAAAATAACATTAATTAAGGCATAAACACAGATCGTATCAGCTATTTCAATAAATCTGCGACATAGTCTTCTACATACTTATATACTGTAGGTTGTAGATAAAGGCAATACAGATAAAGGTAAAGTGATCCCTTTAGAGGCTTTAGGATACCCTTGGGGTAGTAGGAGGTTAAGAATCCAACTTTCTAGACATCGGCACGAGGTTTCAGCCCTGCGTGACGGCCGCTTTTAGCTCCAGAACGTAAATTTAATTTCCGTTAAGGCTAAGTTGATTCCAGGACAATGATGCCGCTAGAAAATTTAGCCCAGTTTAAAAATCCTGATCCCGTAACCTAAATTACATTCATCATTAACATAATCGTTATCTTATTGTGCCCTACTTTCAGAAGGCCGATTCCAAATATACCTTCATTTATCTCTATCTTCCCAAGTTTTTTTTATTTGATTAATCCACATTTGTCGTGTTTTTATTCAGAGTCGTTTTCCTGTACCTTGAGATCTAATATTACCTAAGTTAGTCTTCCCTTTTCAGATATCCAAACAATTTTAATATATTTTTCTCTGTGTCTGTTGCCAATTTTTTCTATCTTTGATATCTCTGTAATTTCATCATATCTTGTCCTATCTAAATTCGAACAAATGAAGCTACTGACATTGTTCTCATGAAAATATTTTTGAACACTTTTTACGGATCTTCGCCTACCTTATCTAGTAGACACCGAAAATGACAATGACCAAAATGTATGTATATATGTATGTACGTGTGTGTGTGTGTGTGTGTGTATCCGTTAACGCTCTAGCTGCCGCAATTTTTGTTTTATGAGAACCGAACTTGGTATATGCCCTAAAATATGGAAGTGAAATTTGGATTTTAAATAAAAGAAACTCTCGTAAACTTCAAGTAAGCCAAATGCGCTTCTTACGATCATTGTTAAGAGTTAATAGACTGGATCACCAAAGGAACACTATTATCAGAGGAAAACTTGGAGTAACAAGTTTAAATGAAGATATACAAAGATACCAACAAGAATGGAAAAATCATCTGAGAAGAATGGCAAGAAATAGACTTCCAAAATTGGCATTCCAATATACCCCAACTGGACATAGGGACCAAGGAAGATCAAAACATCGGTGGAAAGATCAAGACCATCTTCGCTAGGTTTACCGTACAGGCCACATGGCCTAAAACGAATTTGTTCATGATGATGATGATGATGATTAAAAAGTAAAATCGAATTAGTTAACTAGCAAAATCGGATCTTTAGTTGTAGGAGTTCACCTGAAACGAAATCTTAAAAATATCTCTAGCGGTCACAATTTTCGACGATTAGCAATAAAACTCAGTATATGCTATTAAAATTCTCTAAACTTCCGCCAAATCTGACCGTTATCCGAAACACAAAATTAAAAATCGCTCTTCGTTATCCGACATTTTAAAATAATCTGGCTTCAGAAATTGAGTTTCTCCAATTTAAATCCAAAATAAATATACACTATGTAAACCAGCATATTGGACCGTAAAGTCAACTGTTGAGGAATTCGCTTAATTTACGCAGTTCCAGCGTGACGGACTTTTTCTTTCATACTATTCCGCGTAGGAATTTGATTTCTGTGGCTTGAATTCTGCTCATTTCCTCTTTGTATATGTCCATGCAACAAATGCACACGTTAAAACTGGTTTGAAATATGTTTTATATATTGCCAATTTATTCTTAATTGGTATATCTCGATTCCAAATTAACTATCCTACCTATTAATTGACAATGATACTACCAATCCCGAAGATTCGAAAATAGTTTATATACCGGCACTTACTTATTGTTTTTATGGCTTTTTGAGTCTACCCATAGCCTCTCTTTTGTTAGGAGTAAACATATTTTTATTATTTTGATAATAAAGCTACCTCCTTCTCTCTTCATTGGTAATTTCATGAGCTACACAACCTGTCAGGACATTACATACATACTTCCAACTCATTGCCGGAGCCACGTCAATGATAAGGCATAACATTTCATATGAGCCATTTATTCATGCGAAACAAATAGGATATTATATGTGTGACGGTGATGGCCAGATTGTGTTCTGAAACTCTGGTCTTTAAATCTGCTTGGCATTAAGGCAAGAAAAAATCGAAAAAATGTGCCTATAAGACCTGTCATGATTAGGGATCGAACCAAGGACTACTTCATAAGAGACAACGTTAACTTAGATCACAGCTGTGCACAACAAGACAATGTAATAATAACAATATAAATATTAATACTACAACTATTATCAACTCATTTAAATTTAAAATGTATGATTCAAAAGTAAGAGTATATTGTATAAGCAATGTGCATTGTAAATCGGTCAACTCGTAATTGTTTAAATAGGCGACAATCCACTAATCCTAGAAAATTTGTTTACTCTCTTCAGTGTGTGTGTGTGTGTGTGTGTGTGTGTGTGTGTGTGTGTGTGTGTGTGTATTCTAATGTCATCAATTGCACTTTTCGCGCAATGTGGCCTCTTTTTAATTACCACACCAGTTTGCCAGACCACTTTACATAAACTATTTAACTCATGCCCCAAATGGGAGTCAATGACCAATCGCGTTTCAATGAATTTTGATTTACAACCAATCACAGTCGTGTTTCACCTGGAATTTATCAAATAGATTTGTCATATTAAAGAAAGCCCCTTCCTTTTTTAACATTCTGAATAGGCAAGAGCCATATTTTTGCCAGTGTACTGTTATTTCTCCCAGAAATACAGCTACCAGATTGCATATATAGTCGCACGAATGTAAAACAGATACTGGTTGCGGTAATATATAAAAGAAAAAACATTCGTAGTAAGTTTTCTTAATACCACAATAAATAGGAACCACTGTTTTTGCACTTTCTTAAACGTATTACTTACCAGGCAGTTACGTTCCAGAAAAGTATAATTTGAATCATAGGACATTAGAAATTAATTAATAACCTATAATGTTGGTTATAAACAGTTTGATGTTTAATTCTTTTCTTCACTAGGGTGTACTCTTACAATATTGCGGTCATTTGGCAATAAATAATATGATCTGGTTGCAGTGATGAACAAATGAAGCATAATAAACGTTTCTCGTTTGTTTTCAAACATCGCCGTTTACATTAAATATATAAATATTTTAAATTAACTATATTTAAATAATGATTTGTGAGTAAACAGCTTAATTTTATTCGTTAGATAGTCCCATCAAATGCCATTCTTGATTTCCAAATTCTCTAGATAAATTCATTCCTCACTTCGTGAGTCGTAAATTTATCGATAGTTTGGAAATCACTCTTAGCATTACTTATGATTATGAATTCTTATATCTTGCACAGATGAGAGTGGGTGTTGAATTGTATTAAAGACAAATACAATTTTATTTTTGTGTTTAATAGATTTTTAGCACAATATAATATAAATTTTGAAAGCAAAAGTTGTTCTTCCGGGCTTTTAATTTGGGGATCTTTATGTGAGCCCGAAATTGTTTTGGAGATTTTTTATTTTGTTCTTGAGCTATCAAATAGGAAAATGATGTACATTTTTTCCAAGTAAATAGAGGAATATTTTGTGGGGTGTTTATCATTCATGACACATTACACTTCTACTAAGATTTTTACGAATTTCCCTGTGCTGCCACCTAAACTTAAGAGAAATAAAGTAAAAATATGAGCATGAATCATGATGAAACCAATCACAGAAATCTTTAGTCATTTACAGAATGAGGAGAGATTAAATATATCATGTATCATGAAGGATGCAAAGCAGCTGAAGAGGATAATATACTCCATTCCGAAAAGTATTTTAGCGTGTATTAATGATTTTGGTATCGGTACGTAACGCAAAGGTTCTTTTCGAACTTGTAAAATAATCTCAATCCTAATTTAAAGTCTATGAGCAAACATTAAGCGGCCTTTTCCATCCAAGTAGTATCTCACAAGTAATATTGATAAAGTGAATAATACATTTCCGTTGAGGTATTAATCACAACATAAAACAAAATATTACAGATCTGTATCATAATTAATGTCTTTCTTAAACAATATTTTATTTTTTCTGACATGAAATAAAATTACTCTTAAAGTTGAGACCATCATATTATATGGACAGCACGACAGTTTGGAACAACTCGCAGTGATTCACTACTTCAAAATTCCACCAGACACACATTCCATTACATTAAAAACTGGCATTGTTTATGAGACAACTTAATAGTACCAGTGCAGCCATCCTCAACTTAGTTAAAATATTTAATATCTGAAGACCTTTCGATAACCGGGTTTCATCTTCAGCAGAAGCTTTTGAGCTGACTTCTGCTGATGATGTAACCCGGTTTCCAAAAAGCCTTCAGATATTAAATATTGTACACATGTTGAAGATGATGGTACCCGATCAGATACTAACGTTATTTTATTTTGCCATATTTTAATTCTCTACAGGGTGTCTCTTTGTCTCTCATTGACATCTGTAGAAAAATAAGCGTAACTGAATTGGTTTAAGTAACTCCTGCAAGAGATACCCTTTCCCCATGTGGGGATGTACGGATATGGACAGAAAAAATAAGAAGAATGTAATAAGAAAATTTACCAATACCTAGAAAATTGTTAGAATGGTGTCCACTTGGCAGAAGAATGAAAGGAAGACTTCTCATGCATGGATGCAGGAGATAAGAATAGGAATGATTGGAAGTGTACTAGGCGATATGAAGGGTCCACTTGAAAAACAACCGAAGTCCATGAGATCAAAATTTTCAGGAGAGCAAAAACAAAGTTTCAAGTCAGTTTGTTGTAATCTACATGGTAATAAATTAATTAAAATAATACAGAATATCATTTAGAACATTTATCTATCAAAAGTAAAATAAAATTTGTTTTGAAAAATTTCAGAGAAATGAAACATATTTTTGAAATTAGTCATCATCGTCAATCGGAGGATCGTCGACGTGCTGTGCGTCGTCACTGTTTTATAAGTCTGAAATTAGTTTGTCATAAGTAATGCCACGAGTGATTTCCAAATTATCGATAAATTCACGACTCACGAAGTGAGGAGTGAATTTATCTAGAGAATTTGGAAATCAAGAGTGGCATTTGTTAGGACTATTTAACGAATAAAATTAAGCTGTTTACTCACAAATCATTATTTAACTGTAGTTATTTTAAAATATTTATATATCTAATGTAAACGGCGATGTTTGAAAACAAATGAGAAACGATAGGTACGCTTCATCTGCTTCATTTGTTTATCACTGCAACTAGATCATACTATTTCAGAATATTCAAAAGGAGGAGCTTTCTTTAATATGGTAATTATAACACTGATAAATATTTCGTGAAACACGACTCTGATTGGTTGTAAAACAGAAATCATTGAAACGTGATTGGTCATTGACTCCCATTTGGGGCATGAGTTAAATAGTCACAGAAATCTTTTGCACTTGAATTCGTCAGAAATTACTTCCGATACTGCAAATCTTGATATTTTGCAGCTTTCATGGGGGGGGACACCTCCAGAATTCAAAGTTTAAAGTTCCCCAGTGCCTTGATTACTCAAAGATAATGTACTTCCAGTATTTGTCTTTTTCCTCTTTCTTGGAGCTCTTGGGGAAATGGAAGAACTTGAAGATAATAAAAAAAAACTGTTATGAGAAACAGAGTTCTAAGAAGATACTATAAATTTTAGGATGCGTTTGAATCTGGATGGAAATGGACATTTTGGACAATGAAGAGTTAAGTATGGAGTCCATGTATCAATTCTTTACTCTTGAGAACAATGGATTACTAAAAATGGAGATGGTTTTATTCCTGCTCTTTCTCAAAATGTCTCTCCAATATTTTGGCATTTCAGTTAATATTTTATGATTAATGAGAGTCATGTCTGTATTACACTCCAGATAGCTATGATCTCTAACTGGGAATATCACTATTATATCGTCAAAACGATTTGTTTGTGTCTGTATGAATGTAGTACCGAATTATATAATTTTTATTTTATCCTGTGCCTTAGTCACAGAAAATCAGTAGATTTCCTACTTCCGAGGACAACATTTATGCAATAAATTAAGCATGGAGCATATAAATTCTGTCCCTTTCTCACCCACAGACTGATCACAAGTGTAAAATACAACTCTCGAGTCAGAAAGCACAGGGATTGTAACCAGTTGCCTATGATAATATATATTTCGTGGGTGAGATATTTGGGCAGGGCAATTTTTTTCTGAAAATCAATAAACTATGGTTTCCATGTGAGACTATGGACCATAGTTTCTGAATGTTCTCTTAAGAGAGCAAATACGTTTATTTTTAAAATAGGCCTACAACATATTTTCTTTGGATTTTTAAGTTCTTCAGTCACATTTTTTAAGGTCAACACTGCAGTTAATGAGTTAATTTTCAAGACTATTTAACTCATGCCCCAAATGGGAGTCAATGACCAATCACGTTTCAATGATTTCTGTTTTACAACCAATCAGAATCGTATTTCACCAAATATTTATCAGTGTTATGATTACCATATTAAAGAAAGCTCCTCCTTACAATATTGCGTTCCTTTGGCAATAAATAGTATGATCTGGTTGCAGTGATAAACAAATGAAGCAGTAGAAGCGTACCTATCGTTTCTCATTTGTTTTCAAACATCGCCGTTTACATTAAATATATAAATATTTTAAAATAACTATAGTTAAATAATGATTTGTGAGTAAACAGCTTAATTTTATTCGTTAAATAGTCCTAACAAATGCCACTCTTGATTTCCAAATTCTCTAGATAAATTCACTCCTCACTTCGTGAGTCGTGAATTTATCGATAATTTGGAAATCACTCGTGGCATTACTTATGAGAAGCTAACTCCACCTTCAACACGTCACATGTGCTACGGGTGTTCTTTCTAGAGTACCCAACTGCAATGTTGAACCGTATTTTAAGACTAATCCTGATTTTTTCATAATATACTATACCTTGTTTCGAAAATAGTCCTGAACATTTAATAAAATACCTTGTAGTAATTTGTCCCAGTATTTGCCATATTTGTCTCGCCCTAGAATGCTAATTATTCTCGTATGTGTTGTACTCTACTTGTGGAGATTTCGTAAAAGCTTTATAACACCATAATATTTACAATAGCACCGAACGTGATACGCATATCACCCGTGATTGAATCAAGTATCACTACCATATTTCCGAGCACGTCTGCGTTGCTCTGGCAAAATTGTAATGAAGCCACTAAAATATTTATTCTGATCGTCTTAGTTCCAGAGTTCGTTAAATTGTCATATTGTCTCATCCGTTCAAGAATAATAGTTTGAAAACAACTGTATCTCATCCAATTACAGTATTCTCCCAATTTGCGAGTGGACGCTCACAACTTCTTCATAAGAAGACTCATATTGTCCCGAATTTTTACCTTCTCTTTTTTTCCTTTTTTTTAGGGAGATTCGCACTCCTTTTCTACATCACTAGCCTCTGAAAAATCACTGTTTATATTTTATAAAGAAACTGTATCACTTGAAACAATAAAAGAATGACAAATGATAGGCTCGGATGGAATAGACGAAGCTAACCAGTGCTAGCCTGAAAACAAATCAATAAAACAAATCACCAACTGTATGAAACAAAGAAGTGTTTTTAACTTTGAACCTTAGGCTCCCGCCTCGTGTGGGTGGACTCGTATGCTTCTTTCCAATAACCTTTTGATCTCTCATGTTTATTATATTGTAGGCCCTGTCTTCTATACGCTATTACAAATGGAACATGATGGTTCTTTAAAGTTTTGTCTTTTCATATGATGTACTCCCTAAACACTAACTGATGATATTGAGAACTCTAAATCGACCAAAAATGGACCTTGATTGTTTTTGCAGTGGATCTTTCATATGGAATGGATGGATAGGGACGATGTAAAAGAAAATTAAAACTTTTGACACATAAATATGTTTAAACATTGGAAATATCTAAATAAATAATCATTATGATACTGAAAATCAGATGCCAGTATTCATCAGAAATAAACATTAAGTAGACTACTATTTGCTGGGTTGTATATCGATACTCTTGTTTCTAAAGCCAAGATAACTCCTACACTATTGAAAATATTATAAATCTGACCTAAAAACTAAAACTGCGTTACGAGTATCGTTAAGCTTGTGAAATAAATCCTAGGCGGATGCAAGTGGCGATGTGAAACATAAGATCAAAGATATAACTCGGTTATAAATACTCTCTCATACATCAAACTGATTTATAATTGGTCGCCGGAACTAAAACGCAGTTCCCCTTAACCAGTGCTTTAGTTTGAAAATACTAACTCTTCAAAACATCCCCACATGCGTTCATAGGGCGAAAATTGTCAAATCTGATAAATATTGAACTTCTATAAAGTTATAGACGCATTTATTAAAATTTCATTTTTTAGTCTTAAACACATGCAAAATTTTGATAATTCACTCGAGTACTATTACATTATTACACCTACTCTACAAGCCGGAAAGTCGAGGATTCAAATCCCGGTGGGATCAGGATTTTTAAACTGACCCAAGGCACCATGGTCCTAGGATCGACTCAGCCTCTAATGTAAATGAGTACCTACGCTTGTTGTGGGAGTAAAGGCAGTAGTCACGCAGAGATGACACCCGGCTACATCAAATGCCGATTATCTGGGAGCCTTAACTTCGTACTTCCCCAAGAGGCTCCTAACGCCTGTAGTGGGATCACTTTATCTTATCAGTGTTGAACTTGATGATTTAGATTGGCTACTCCTAATCCTCTGTTAAAATCAAATGAGGATATGGGATTATTTCGGATCTTAATTGGAGCTTGATGAACCCTAACTAATCTTCGGATTTTACAAACTCCAACGCATTGTATTATTACAAAAAATTCCATTCACATTTGTCTGAATTCATAATATGGGACTAAAAGAGATAATAAAACAAATGTCGGTTCTTGCCGTCTTAAAAAAAAACTCAGAGTACATAAAAAAGGATGTATAACTTGCTAACCAACCAAAAGCTCGATAAGTCCCAGTATTCTATCCAGTCCGATGCATGCCCGTCCTCCTCATGACACCCGGGTAACGCTAGTAGCCTAAGACACGAAATTGTGAAAAGCAAGTTCTCGACGCTTAAATTGGAACCAATCAGTTAAGGGGAAAGACCTCTTTCGGATCAGGCTCGTCTAAAAGCTTACGTTGTAGCGCCATTATCGGAATCGGATGTGGAAGACCTGCCGATCTTAAATAAAACCTTATTATAAGATTCAAAGAACCTACTTATACAATAGGATCTGAAAATCGATATATGGAATGTCTTTTTTCTATGTTAGGAAGATTGGATGAGACTGGCCAGCGATAAGCGAACGGCGCTTCTGAGAAAGACCAGGACTATCAATGATGATGATGATGATGATGATGATAAATTTACATAGCTTCCAGAAGAATATTATGGAGCTGTGCGACTTAAAGAATTATTTCTTAATAATGTTCAATAGTATCTCCAGTTTTGTAACTAGCAAGGTAGGAGATTTCAAGAATGTATGTGCGATACCCAATAATAATTAAATATTATCTATAATTTATAAGAAAGCTTAATACGGCACGTGAAAATGTCTCCTAAAAGAGCTAGTTATGAAGAGGGACAAAAAGAACTCGTAATAAAAAAAAAGTATATCCTTATTCTAATCGCCAGAAATTAGTACAATGTTAATGTACAGTATTTTTCACACACACACACACACACACACACATATATATATATATATATATATATATATATATATATATATGCTATAGTGTTATATTCAATCTGAATTAATTCATATATAATACTTTTCAGAAGCATGTATTACCACCCTTTCATCAAGTACTATTCAAGGTAAAGTTTGGAACTTTCAGGACACTTCACCTATACGGTGAAGCCCTTGTAAAAGATTCATAAAAATGATCCTTAAAAATAACATTTTAATTAGTTTATATGTTTATATAAATATCATTTTTCGAAGTTAAATTTAATCGTATTCTGAATTCAAAACATTCAAAAGATTGCATTGGATATAGCAATGTTCCTGTATGCCGCAGTTATATTCATGATGTCAAAATGAAAACACAGCTGGGCAGAAAGGGCTCGACAGCCTACTTAAGTGGTCACAGAATAATGAGTTAGACATAAATGCAAGTAAAACTAAGATAATGGAGTTCAGGAGATGGGAAAATGTTTGTAAAACAGTGATTTTTGCTGTAGGCGACAAATTGGAACTTGGTGAATTCATATAGTATTTGGAACTAACCCTGCAAGCAACGGATAAAACCTTTACCAATACATGGAGAAGAGATGCGCATAACAATCAAGGCTATGTTTGAGATAAAACATGAGAAGGTCTCACTAGACACATCCCTAAGTCTCTTCTATACGAAAATCGCGCTTAACAAGACATGGATTCATATAACCTCTGGGAATGTAAACAGATAGGAAACGGCGAAAGTCACATACAAACAAACAAACAAACAAACAATTGTTCCAACAATCGAAAACAACTCTAACGAGTATATCCTACCTGTTGGCGGACAAATACTTCTTTCTAAGGGAGCCGATGCTGAGCAACGGTTTGCAAAACACATCTGCTTATGAGGCACATATAAACGATAGTGAGGACCCACAATTCAATATAACACCCGCTATCAATACAGACAAATGGAAGAAATCAAATTTCGAGTTGCATCAAGTATTAATAAGAACTGCTCATGGATTTTACCTTAGAATCTGAAGACGAAGAGGTCACCAGGCATCAGCACACTGTATTCTCTGTGTTCGGGGTTGTCAATATCATTTGTCAGACAGTGGTTAACTCGCTCAAATTCATCATCGGAATCAAGGATTAGGCCTTCTGGCCTTTTCCGTTTCTAAGCAATTGTTCACACTATCTCTTCAGTGGTCGGCCTATATTTATTTTTCCTCTTGGATTGCAGTATAGAGCAGCTTTCGATATCCTCGAGTCTGGCATTCGTTGAATATGACCTCTCCAGTTTGTTCTATTTTGTTAACTATCGATGTAATTAATTATATATTTAATTCTTCTCTAATATCTATGTTCCTTTTGTGCTCTAATTTATAACTTCATATAAAATCGGAAAAATCTCATTTCGGTTGATTATATTCGTCTTAATTGGACTGATCTTAAGGTCCAGCATTGACTTCTAAATAATAGCAAAGCCAATGAAAATTACTTTACAAAGTTTTAATAATGTTCGTTTTGGTATATCGTATTTTAATGTTCTTTGCACGATTGCACAAAACTGTCTAAATCTGATTAGTTTTATTTGAATATCTTCAGATTTTCTGTACCCTAGACTATATTCCCGACATGGGAATTAATTAATTTGTTCAATGATTTTTGCACTTATTAAAATTTTAACTCTTCTGAGTTGTAGTTTTTGGAAATCAATTACTTTAGTTTTATTTATAGAAATAATTATGTATTTATGAGCAACCTGGCTAAGCTCATAGACTCCTTCTTGGACTTAATTTCCTGTTCTCCTTATAATAATATATTTATCAGCAAAGATGAATGTTGCAAAATGTACATTGTTAATGGTTAAAATAGTATTTAAAATTATTAGCGGATTTTTTAATATTATCGTCAGTATAAACATTAAAAAGTATGGGTGATTTTCTTACTCCCTGGTTAATGTCAGCTATAAGATTTCCGTTGGCAGAAGTTCTTATTTTTATTTTATTCATTTTTATACAGTGATTGATTTGATATTTCCCGTAGTAGTTTTATTTAATTCTGTCAAATTGTATTCAAATAATGAAAACTTTGAAAAATGTATCAATATAAAACTATGTGCATAGTGTATTTCATAAAGATTATAAAAATATTACAGGTACAACAATAAAATTTCTTTAATAAATTTTAATTTATTTTATAAGACGAGCAAACTGTACATCAATACGGGTATGCATAGCCAAACTTCAATCATTTAAAAATCAATTTAAACTGAATGGTTTAAGATATTTACAAAACATATGTTTTAATGTCCTCAACAAACACAGCCTTTATAATGGTACCGGGTAATTAGAATCGGAGGTATTAGAATGTTTTACTTCTTCACAAATAAGAGAAATCCTTATGAAAACAAGAGGGAACAAAAGTAAAGAGAAGTGTTGAAAGACTATAAGCTAAGAGCTGGCACAGGATCATTGGAATTCCAAGTTGTAACTTTAACATGCAATAAAACTCCATCCCTTACAAAGATTTAACGATGCGCTGTGAAAATTATACGTGCAACTAAACGAATATCTGAGCTTAAATTAACCTAGTACACTATTTATACTGACGTAATTTTATACGGAAAAAATCTACACTGAGAGTTCCAAATGTTTTTCAATAAATACACGATTCAGTGGCGGCTCCATCCCTTCTCATAGCTTCAGTCTCGGACAACTCCATGTGGACTTCGGAGACAAGGCAAGTTTTTCTCGATGTTTATCCCATTTTTTCCCTTGAAATATTCATTCCACTCTTATCCATTTTAATACCAAATATTTCCTTTCACTTCATTTCATCTGTCCCTGTGATTGTGCGACAACATTGGTCACTCGACATCCTTGTCCTTAAATAATCATATCTCGAACTGGCATTACGTCAAACACGAGAAAAAGGTTAATTTTAAAAACATTTAGTGTTTTAATTTCATTTATTATAATTTAGTTCATTTTTATGGGTACAATAATTACAAACAGGAATGACGTGCCCCAAGAAATTAAACTTAGGCTCAATTCTGGAAATGCGTGATATTATGCATTTGACCTGCAGGGACTCTTGTCCCAACTTCTCTCAAAAAATATTAAACTGAAAATATATAAAACATTTATTCTCCCAGTTATATGGATGCGAAACATGGACTCTTATTTTAAGGAGGATAAAATATTAGATCTAAGAGTATTTGAGAATAAAATTCTTAGAATTTTTTTTTGGAACAAAGAGAAATGAACACACAGGCAAAAGTGAGTTTCAGGATCTTTTATGGGAAACCGTATACAATAAGTTAAGCATCATAAACTGCGATGGACAGTATATTTTGGCACGAATAGGGAATCAAATAGGGGCATGGCAACTATCTGTAATAAATCAAAAGGGAAAACGCCCAGTAAGTAGGCCAAACATGAGATGGGAGAATAACATTAATCATGATTTGAATGAATTTGATTATGCAGGGGATGATTGGAAAACCTTAGCTCAGATATGGATGTTTTAGAAAGCTTATATGCATACAGGCATACACTTCCTAGTTCGATAGCGCCGGTGAGTTATTTACTTCATTTTTATTCATAGACGCTTTAACAAATATATAATATCGCGTCTAAGTTATTCAGGTTAATTCACTGAGCTGCATGTTTCTATTGTGTTGTAATTGTGTTCACTTTTTTTTATTTGAATTATGTTATGAAATGGTGAATAGGGGTCAACCTCAATCAAGTTGGTCGTCACCGAGATTTGAACTTGGACGCTACCGCCTGACTAACCTTGCTCAATTGTTATTGTTAATAACAAGTCAAAATATGTTTAGGATTTTTTGGGCCGAAGGGAGAGAACAAATAAGTGAATGGAGAAAACTATATAACAATGACAACATTATATTTTTGATAAACCATTTGATAATAAGAAAAATAATGATAATTTAAGTCTCGTATATTGCGAATGCAGGATATGTGATATCAATGAGGAATGGAACAAGAGCTTGGAAATTTCTTATAAGTAAATGGGGGAAAGAGATCAGTAACTAGGTCAAGACGATGTAAGAGAATAATATTAACCTATGAATTGTGCAGAGAATGATTGGGAAATGTCAGCTCAGAATAGAGGTATATGGAGAGTTTTACATCTGCTCGGCCATGAACTCCTGGTTTGATAGTATCAGTGAGATGGTGTAATTAGTTACTAATATAATTATCTCTACATAAAGTAGGTTTCTTTTTTTGGTTTTTGAACACATTTAATAAGTTGTAAATATTTTATAGCTCTTTCTTATTTATGCAATTAACATATCGTCATCTCAGCGAAGATCGCCTTACATGGATCTTGGCCTTCATGAGTATCTAGTTTAGATTTATTCTATTCAAAACCACAGTTCTCCAGTTCTGAACTCCTAATATTCTGATACAATATAACACATAGTCCTCTATCTCTGCTTGGTATACACATTTTTGTTTTCCTTCTATATTTGATTTAAAAGAAAACTTACTTTACAGGTCTCATATCGGTCAATCGCACTAATTGTTCTTCCAAATGCAACATTTCATTCTTTATAAATTAACTGGTTAATTCCACAAATCGTTCAGTTATATACGTTTTTACAGACTCCGCATTCAATTATCCTTAACAGGAGGTTCAATAATTTTGGCTGGAATTCTTTTGAAATTGGGAGGGTATGGATTACTTCGGGTGTATAATTCCTGAACGTTCGTCTTAGGGTCTTTATTTAAAATGTGTATTTATATACCACAAACGTCCCGCGTGGGGACATGGCTCCTCCCTAGCAGAAATTCCTTAACAAGGCTAATTCAGTTACGCTTATTTACCTACAGATGTCAACGAGTGACATGTGGTTACCACATCACCTCAATGAGGCATCTAGTAAGAAACTAAGGCATTACTTGGATGCATATTCAGACTCGGGAGCCACGGCTTCAAGTCCCTCACCTAGGACTTGTCCCTTAGAATTTTTCATCATAAAAATGTATAGACTCTGGCCGGGTTTGAACCCGCAACCCTCGGGACTAGAGGCAAGGAACATAACCACTTTAACACCTTTCAAATGTAAGTAGGTTATAATATCTCATCTAATTCTGACAGTGATCAAGTATCAGATGCATAACTCTAAATAGATATTTTTCCTTGATGAGCTTTGTTTTCTGATATATTATTTATTAAATGCTTTATAACACTACTAGAGAATACATTGCATGCGCTGCTAGGCCTAAATAAATTAAATATTTTGTTTTATTTTTGTTGAATAAGTTAAAATAAAATTGCGCGTTACTTAACTTGTATGGTATACACTGCGACGAACCTAACATAGCGGATACTAATATCAATTCTTAATTTCGGATCTCAGGTAAACCTCCACTTCTAATGACCGGGTTTCGCTGATTTCGCAATATCTACCTCGGTTTGTTTTAATAACATTTACTGAGTATAACTCAGCAATTAAGATGGTACGGACATGTCCAGCGAATGGAAGAGGAAGTATCAAAACTTGTGACCGCTAAGAGCTAGTTCTATGGTAAATTTGTCCCTAAATTTTAAATGTCGGCATAAAATGTTCCGTTATAACTTTAGCGCCGAATGTAGTCATCTGAAAATAGGAATTGTAATTTCTGATATTTTTGAGGAAATGTACTGAATCATGAGTGACTCCATTTAACAAACTTTTACGGTTGATTATGCACACCAATGTGAACGAAACAAATTTGTATTTCTATTGAACTCGTAAAACTCATAATACGGCCCGCGAAGACAAACAACATTAACCGTTTATATATTAAATTTGGGAATTTTTAACATTATGAGGTTCAAATTCATAAGAATTAAATTAATCGTGATTATTTCATACCTCATACTTCTATATTTCTTTAAATACAGCACTGCAGTATCGGCAATTTCTTATCACCATCATCAGCTGTTTTCACGATTGTCAATTTTTACTTTTGTTGATAATTATCCAAACTGCCATCTGATGTTCTTTTAAAGAATTATTTTCTAAACTGCCATCTGGTGTTCATTTTAATGAATCATTTTCTAAACCACCATCTGTTGTATTTTTGAAGAACTTTGTATTCAAGCTAGGTTCATCTGGAATTTCGAAGTTCATGGTTCTAGTATGGTTTTTTTGAATATATATTTTTTCCCCAAACTGTTAAATCTAAAGGTTTTGATAGATGTTTCAAAAGTTTTGCTTCTTTTTCAATTCTATGATGCTCTAATAAACTATGTGCTGCTATAGCTGATTTTTCAATTTCTCCATTCTTTATATTTCTGAAGTATTCTTTTTTACGAGTTTCCAATAAGAAAATAATTCTTTAGAAGAACATCAGATGGCAGTTTGGATAATTATCAACAAAAGTAAAAATTGACAATCGTGAAAACAGCTAATGATAGTGATAAGAAATTGCCGATACTGCAGTGCTGTATTTAAGGAAATATAGAAGTATGAGGTATGGAATAATCACGATTAATTTAATTCTTATGTACATTAACCGTGTCGCGCCGTGTATAAAAACACGCGCGTATTCCAATGCAACGTTGTGTCAAAATTTCAAGTCAATCGACCGGCTACTTTTCAAGTTTTGCTAGCACAGACATACGCAGATTGAATTTGTATATAGGCTATAGAGATGGAGCATCTATTAGCATAAAATATTAGTTGTTTTTATTTCAGAGACAACATAATTTTAGTGTTAATTTCTGATCCACTATAAGCAAAACTATGAATAATCTCAAATTTGCATTTAGGTCTACGTATTTGTACAGTATTCTTCTTCTTCAACTTCATGAAATTAGACCTTTTGACCTGTTTTCACATCAAGTGGGATTTAATGAATCTTCCCATCTGGTAAATGGGCGTCCAACACAGTGTCCTATTGGTTTGTACTTTATTAACAGCTGGGGGATTCTATCTGTAGGCATTCTTTTAACACATTCATACCAGTTGTTTCTCATATTGTTAATTATATTTGTAAAATTAAAAAACAGTTAAGTATTTTCTAACATCTTCATTTATTTTTCTGTCCAAAAGTGTCACACCTGCTACTGAACATAAGAACTTCATTTCTGCAGTTTCTATTTGTACAATATTTCAACCTTAATACCTCTATCCTTGGTTACTCGGATAGACCATTTTGTTTCTTGTTAATATGCACATTATGTATCCCAGGAGCTCAGTTCGATTTCGAACTCTAACAAATGCATTTTTAGGGTCTAAAAAAAGTCTATTTAACCTTATGAGGTCACCTGAGTAGGTACATGGCATGAGATCGTGATCACTATATTATCTGCTAACGAGTGATAACAAACGTTTCAGTTGACTTTGGCTCCTCGAATATGTCGTCCAATGGATGGGTATTTTATTAGTACATCTAGGACGTATATTTCAAAGTTATATATGTAATTCCTTCTTTTTCTTCAGGCACTAAACACATTATTTGTAAATTAATTTTTTAGCATTTATTTTTACGTTGTTGGGGATCTAGCATAACACCTAACCTCCGCTACTAAGATATCTTTCAGATTATTCTCACTTATATGTTAACCTTGTATGTTAAAGCGTATCTTATGTTATGCCAATGAAGTGTGGACCCTATGGACTACAGACGAGAAGAGGATTACCGGCAGTGAAATGTTCATGCGCCAAACATCATGCTGTGCTAAGTGGGATGTGAAAAATAATTCTGATATCTTTCAGGAACTCGGTCCTTTACCTTATCCATAACTATCAGAAAATTGGAAACAACATGTTAATAGAATTCCCAGACGAAAAATACACAAGGGAATCTAAACTATACCTCACATGGGAAGAGATCATTGGGACGACCCATGAAGAGGTGAAGAATAACTTCAGTAGTTCTTCCAGGACTGTGATCTGTCAGGATGATATGTTAAAGCGTCTATGAATAAAAAAAATTAATGAATTCATATAGATAAATATTTTGTTTACAAAGCACGTGTTTTTCTACCTATTTTATTGCAAAATTGATATTCATAATTACAAATGCAGAGTCGTATTTCGACATTCAGCCCGGGGCAGTTATTTCACGCATCGCGCATCGTTATGACGCGACTTATTTCATTGAAAATACCAATAACAAGCTTGAAGTAAAACCATGTCAGAATAATAATCTAAATATCTAGAAAATAGTCAACTAGATTTCACAAGCTGGAAATAGCAAGTCATAATTTACAAATTAAAAATTTAAATTTTATGTGCTCGTTTCTATACTTGAGAGCAGCTATTTTTTATTTGTTTAATTGTTTCACATTTTACTTTTTATATTTTTCCTTTTTATGTTTACTGTTTACAGTAGACAAATAATTGGTATGTTGAATTTAGTTCTTTAGAGCATGAATAACACAAGAAGAAGAATTTTGTAAGTCATTAATACAAAGTGTAATATGTTATGGAGTTGAATCTTTGGCATTGGTCAAGTAAGTTTTCGGTTACAAGAATGGACTATTGGCGTAGAGCGGCAACAACATCAAGAATGGATAAAATTAGAAACCAAAAAATTAGGGAGAAGATAAAAGTAGATAAGAATATTCTTGAAATAATTGAAGAAAGAAAATTGAGATGAATTGGACATATTTAAAGGATGTGAGATGACAGAATTCTGAAAATTATTATGGAATGAAATACTGAAGGCAGAAGGAGAAGAGGAAAACCCATAGGAACAATGGATAGAAGGAATTAAAGAACTGAATAGAGTGGAATTGACGGAAAAAGATGCTCAAGACAGGAAGTTTTGGAAGAATGAAATTATTTTATGTGTAAGGAACAACTACTGTAGCTTAGAAAAAAATCCTAAAAAAAGTATTTAAATATCCGGCTGTGATATATCTTTATATAAAATAAACATGGATGTAGAAAACGTAAAAAGTACAATGTCATAATCGGCAGCTTAAGAAGGTAATTGGGGAAAAATACAAGGAAGAAGTTGAATTGAGATTGGATATTATTGTTACCATATGAGATTTATTATATGCTGATGTTTGTATTCTGGTTTTTCCTATTTTTTTGTTAATACCCATGCCTCGCTCCCATATAACGAAGTTTTTGTCATCTTCATTTAATGAAGTTTCTTAGTTCTTTACAGGGAGTAACGTTGAGAGATACGAGAAAATAAATGAAGACAACCGAGCCTAATTAGAAGTAAAAAAACTGATATTAGAGATACTAGAATATCAAGAAAAATGGCATCAACATATAAAAAGAATGCTTCCTGATTATCCACCTTGGCAAGCTTTTTCTATAACTCAATTGAAAGACGGGAAATAAGCCTACACATACATGATGGAGATGCAAATACAAAACTTCTAGTCTCGTAACCGGACAGAAGATTAAACCTTGAATATAAAGAAGTAAATATGTATATCTGTAGGTCCATATTGTTCTCGCTGAAGCTCAGTATTGACACATTTGAAGCTCATTTGTTATTTAACTTTATGAGTGTATGACACTTGGACGCCAATAAAAACAACTTGTGTTGTCAACAGTGAGATGATCGTCTGAACAATCTGTGATCATTATTACCCAGAATGTTTTATAATTCTTAACTGAATTGGTCACATTATGTAAAGTAAATAAATATATAAATATTCAAAAGAAACAATATTAAATCTGTTTTATATTCGTAGACGTTTGTGATTCTTGAACGTCTTCCAGACATTCTGGCGTAGATTCTTGCCCCATGAATCGGCCTCTTCCACTTTGCTGTCGAATCTTTTAAATGCCGCGGCAGCAAAGCGGAAAAAGACACATCCACAGGACTGTTATCATCTGCTTATATCCATCCATCTTCTGTCTGTATCCTCTTCATTTGTTACGTAACTTTAAATTTTCAGATCATTTCTTAATATAATACTCAAGAGAATCATTTACTCAAAACTTGACAGGCCATCAGAGAAATATCTAACTACACCATTGACTGTGTACGCCCTCGTATTAAGAAAACAAAGTCCGTCACGCAGGAACTGCGTAAACTAAGCGAATTCTTCAGCAAGTCAATTTATGTTATGATTTTGTTAATTTACGGAGTATCTTCCTTTTGATAATTAAAACGAACGAATTTATCAAGTTTTATTCATGAAAAACAAACATTTCACCCAGGTAGAGCATTGAAAATGTTCCCAGTAAACATTCAGCTTTCAGTTTAACTCCCACTACGTATTATTCGACCGATTTTCCTGATTACCGAATTCGATAGGGCCTATTAGTTCTCTTGTTTAAATGTTACAAAATAGTTTTGTTGTGATCAAATAACATGGCGGCCGCTAAAACGATTTTTAAATTTTGGCGTTCAGACAAATTCCCACTTCTATGGGTGAGATTTCGCTGATTTTTTGGAGAATATCTTTCTCGTTTATTATATGAAGCGTTCAGGGAAAGAACCAGGTAAGTCACTCTTTAGTCAAAATCGTGTTCGATATAAAATTATATTCTCCATGGAAAGGACTATTTTTTAGAAGTGTGAAACAATAATATAAACATATCACTTATGTGTTTATTAATACTCGAAGTTTGGCAAACATGAAGAAAAAAGTAGGTACGTTGTATAATTCAAAGTGCTTTTTCTAGGTTTCTTGGAAAAGTGACTTACCTAGTTTTTTATCTTGTAATTGTAATTAGTTTACTGTATACATAATTTATACTGCAAATATGTATTTGTATATTTGCGCTGGTTGAGTGGAAGAGAAGACTTACGGCATTAACTCTGCCAGAATAAATAAAGCAATAATAATAAAAATTATTATAGTTATTTTATTATTATTATTATTTTATTATTGTTATTATTTTATTATTATTATTATTATTATTATTATTATAAATATTATTATTACCATCATCATTATATACACAACATACTGTTTATCCAAAGATACGTCGAGAGGCGATAGACCTAAAATATTTAAACGATTTGAACATAATACCCAAATTCACAGATATAAAAATAAAAATTAATAGAAAGGGAAAAAATGCTCCAAATAAAATTGAATTTACATGAAACTTATGGAATGTATTTAATTTATTTTTATAAATTATTATTTTTTTTTAATTTCGCTGGTTCATTAGATATATAAGATAGGAATAGTGAGAATCTCGTTATTATTTTAATAATAATAATAATAATAATAATAATAATAATAATAATAATAATAATTTTAATTTAAACTGACAGGGTTGAGGTCATAAGGCATTTACTTCAGCTTAACCAATAAAAATAAAGACAATGATGTGTTTAAACAGTGTAATTATCTCTAAGACTAGTATTGAAAAATATTAACATGAAAGCATCTTAAAAAATATTGCAGTAAATAATTATATAAATTTATAATTTATCAAATAACTCGTGGCATTAAAAAATAAAAATGTAGATCTTTAAAATATGTTATGAATTTTTTATTGAACGAATGTATTAAAATATGACTCATTATTTTAAACTGATATTCTAATAATGGTGGAAAGAGTTAGTGATAGAATAAAAATAAATAAATATTGTATTATACTGTATGTTTAATATTCATTGACCTAGATCTAGTATTGATATTATAATTAGGAAACAAAGCGAGTTAACAGATATCAATATCCTTATTAAATCAAATGTTGATTCTGACAAATTAAGTCTATAACACTTCCTTAACCAGTTGTTTACAATCTGAGAGAGCCTAAGTAAACCCAGTTGCTTTATATGGTACCTTAAACCTAAATTACAAATATTGGCCTAAAAGATGATTTATCTCATCTCAAAAAAATCTTGAAACTGACGTGAAAACCGAAAATAGTTATGAAAATTATTTTATGCAATTACTTATGATTTAATGACCTTACTGCTAGAAAAGATGGCAAATGAAAAGTTTCAAATGTTTCATTGCACGTGTTCAACAATAAGAACATTAAGAAACAAGACTATATTATCTACACAACTAAATTTTTACAGAACAGTGAGCAGTAACTATTTTAACACGTGGATGTGAAAATCGGTCATAAATAAAGATGAACAACAGAAATTAAGCTTTTAAGAAAGTTACACAAGCACGGATAAAAATACAAATAAGATAGTAAGAAAATAATTAAGAATATTCTGTCTTATAGACAAAATTGAAACATCAAGAATTAATTAGTATAAACAAATTGAGAGTACATGATGTTCTGGGTTCGTTTCCTGGTCAGACTATAGGAATGTTTCCTATGGTCGATGACGGTCTGGAATTTAGGTTAGTTTAGGTTTAAGGAGTCTCCTGAGCTTCATTATTATCATCATACCATCAGGGTAACGTAACACCGCCTTCCAGGTGTCCCAGCTTTAGAAAAGGTTATAATTCCGACAATGCCAGGAGATAAAGCCAGAAATGTCTTTAAGGACAATGAAAAAATAATTTGTCTATAAATCCTAAGGAGAAAAATTTGTTGGTCGACCCATACTCAAATGCAAAATAGGTCAACGCCCTCAGCTGATTAAAAAATATACAACAAAAAAATCAGCATCATGAATGTGTAAAAAAAAAGTATTTGATCAGAAAATTGTTTATTAAGGGAATATAAAATCGTATCTGTAACATTTTTAAAACTGTTAAAGGCATTTGTGAAGAGAGAAATAATTCACTTGCGCTTTCGGACTAGGAGGTTTAATGGCGCGCAGACGTAATATTTCCATACACTCCTATCGTGAACTCTTTTTTATCATCCCCTGTGTAATTTATCTTCATCGAATCATAATTAATGTTATTCTCCCATCTAAGTTTTGACCTAAATATTGAATGATTTTCTTCTGATTTTCCTACAAGGAATTTCCAAAAAAAAATAGATGTAAAGTTGATGTAATAAAATATCTGAAGAAGTTGAAAATTAGAAATTGGACAGAGATAATACAAGACATAAAAGAATGAAGAATTGTTAAGAATCCCAAAACTCTAAATTAAAGAAAAGTTGTAGTAACTCTTGACGATGTTGATGAAATAAATAAGTTTGGTTGTGAATGAATTGCTTGGTGGTATGTAATCTAAGTTCATGTAGGAGTTGAGAAGTTCGAACAAAACAACAAACATTCACGAAAGAATTTCATCAGCCTCAGGATTTGAATCTAAAATGTTGTAACACAACTCGCTCGATAATTACTTTTTTCAGCAATTAAAATGTTGTGGGATAAACAGATGACAATACCAACAAATGTTTGCATATAATTCAATAGTAAGAAGCACAATAACCATGGAGCACATCTCTGGCATTTAAATATAGACAAAACGAATTAAATATAAGCAAAAATGGATCGTCAAGATATTCCAAACTAGAAAAACATTAATTAGGGGAAAATTGGCGTTTAAGTTTGTATATCAGGTTTTGGAAGATGAGCGATGGCCGAAGCAACTATATGAATGGCATCCGAACAGAAAGAGGAAAAGAGGAAGACCAAGGTTAACATGGAAGGAAAACATGAAGACAGTAATGCAAGCTAGAGGGCTAAGCATCGAAGATGCCCAAGACCGTAGGCTTTGGAGGTTTGGCACGGGAAGACGGCAGCAGCTGTAAAAACCCGAAGATAGATAGATAGAGTTGTTAATAAACAATTACAATGGTTGGTACACTTGAAAAGAATATTACGGGAAATAATTCTTAAGTTAGAATTTAAATGGAAATCGGAGAAGAGATGAAAAAAGTAAAGGCCGAGAAAAACGCTGATGCCATGAAGGGAGAATACTAAAATAAGTAGAAAATATGCGTAGAGAAGAATAGAAGAGGAAGGTATAAATAAAATAATATTGGACACAGGAAGTGCAATTTCATTGTATGACATGGTTAATAATAATATATAAATTATTATAGGCCTATTATATATTATATTACATTATACATTATAAGTCCACCGCTGTGGTCTCGAGCGTGCTGCCTTGTCACGCAGCGGGCCCGGTCAGGACACTTTTTCTGGGTGAGGTTTTTATCGGGGTTTTTCCTGACCTATAAGACAAATGTCAGGAAAACTTTAAGGCCCAAACGGGCGGTCCCCGAAATCATCATCATCCTTATCATTATTATCATCATCCTTATTATCATCATCATCCTTCATCGGTGTGGAAAGCAACGGGAAGGTACCACACCTACAATTCCCTAGTAAAGCTGCAAGCATAGCATGAAAATACTATGATTGCAGTGAAAGACCTGCATTCGGGAAGAATTACTATGGATGGATGAATATATTATAAATTATGGATTATAATGCATTGTATTATTATTATTATTATTATTATTATTATTATTATTATTATTAT
Source organism: Diploptera punctata (assembly GCA_030220185.1). Lineage (NCBI taxonomy): Eukaryota > Metazoa > Arthropoda > Insecta > Blattodea > Blaberidae > Diploptera > Diploptera punctata. The sequence goes on from JASPKZ010003841.1 coordinate 2,458,893, forward strand.
TATTATTATTATTATTATTAGGCCAAGAATAAGGTGGGGATTAATACTCGTATTTATCATTATTTCAGCACGTAAATTATACAGGGAATGATTGGAAAACATTAGCGTAGGATAGGGAAGTGTGGATAGCGTGACAATGAACCTCCGGATTCAATAGTGCGAGTGAGTTATTATTGTTATTATTATTGTTGTTATTATTATTTTTATTTTTATTATTATTATTATCTATCTATCTATCTTCGAGTTTTTACAGCTGCTGCCGTCTTCCCGTGCCAAACCTCCAAAGCCTACGGTCTTGGGCATCTTCGATGCTTAGCCCTCTAGCTTGCATTACTGTCTTCATGTTTTCCTTCCATGTTAACCTTGGTCTTCCTCTTTTCTTCTTTCTGTTCGGATGCCATTCATATAGTTGCTTCGGCCATCGCTCATCTTCCATTCTTAAAACATGTCCTAACCACTTTAATTCCTTCTCCTCAATTCTTTCAATTATGATTTCTTCTGCTTCCATTATGTTTCTAATTTCCTTATTTGTGACACGTTCTAATTTAGACTTTCTGGCACTTCTTCGTAAATAATCCATTTCTAGAGCTATTAGTCTATTCTTGTAGTACTTATTGATTGTCCATACATCACTTCCGTACATTGCAACAGATTCCACCAATGTTTTACCAATATATTTTTTTTGTGTCTTTCCAAATATGCTTATCCCACCATATGGAATTTAATGATGATATTATTTTGCTACTCAATTCAATTCTATGTTTTATGTTCTCTTTGCCTATCCCTTCGATGTTATCCATAATCATTCCCAAATATTTAGTTTGTTTCACTTGCTTTATTTGGATTCCTTCTTCCAATATTAAATTTTCTCTTTCATTGCTATTTATTGCCAGATATTCTGTTTTTTGTAAATTTACTGTGAGACCCCATGATTCATATGTGTTTTTCAACCTTTTTATCATGAATTCCATATCAAATTTGTCTTGCGCTAAAACCAGTTGATCATCGGCAAATTGTAATGTCAGCAAAAATCTGTTGCCTATTGGGTTCCCCATACCTTTGCAGCTTTGTTTCCATTTCGTTAATATAAATTCTACATAAATATTAAATAAAATTGGTGATAGACTGCACCCTTGTTTCAATCCCTTTGAGGTTATTATTATTATTATTATTATTATTATTATTATTATTATTATTATTATTATTATTATTATTATTATTATTATTATTATTATTATTATTATTATTATTATTATTATTATTATTATTATTATTATTATTATTATTATTATTATTATTATTATTATTGAGATTACTTTTTCTTTCAGTTTTGTAGAGAATAAATGTTAGTTGTGACATGAAAATTGTATTTGAAATGTATTAATAACAATTATATCTGATATTTGTGATATGAAGTAGCATTTAATCAGGATGATTGAATCGCTGTTTAGAGCACTTTGTTACTAGGATAACTGTCATTGTGTTCCCGTCCGTCTGTCATCAAGAGACTAACATGTGGCAGACCTGGCCAGTTGGCAACATTCCATAAGAATGGTTTACACAAAACACTATCCCGGAAATCGCCAACTTCTTGTGAAACCTTCATAAAATAATAAATATTCCGCATATAACCAAAACCTGGAGAAATTACGGAAGTCGAACTACACTCTCAATTCTGACTATATCTATATTTCCTGAAATTTTCAGTATTATTCATTATATATATATATATATATATATATATATATATATATATTTTCTGAAAATATATAGAGCGATCTCAAAGCCAATAATTAGATTTGGAAATGAAACTTAGACATAGGGAGGGGAATAATAATAAATGGCTAAAGCTGCAAAAATGAGAGTACAGAGAATTTTGGCTGGATACAGAAGAAATAAGATTCAAAATAAGATCACCAAGAAATGCGAAAACAGAATAGAGAAGGAGATGAAAAAAGCACATGAAAAGAATGGATCAAGATAGATGGTGGAGAATTGTTCTTGAGTAGAAAAGAAGAGGGAGGAGATCAAGATGCAAACCAAGAGAAAATAAAATGGAAGCTTTTGAGACCGGTACATGCGGATTGCAGTCTCATCCGTAAAGCGAACATTATGATAATGATTAATATAAGTAATACGGTTATTCTTCCTGTTATGAGTTGCAAAACATGGTTCTCTTACTTCAAAGGAGGAAAAAAGATTACGAATATATGAGAATAAACTGATTAGGGAAATATTTGGACCAAAGACAGACGGACAGGTGAATTGAAGAAACTACATAACTGTGACCTATACGATATTTGAGCCTTTAAGTATTAAAATGGGCCAATATCCAATTATGATGCATTTAAAAATGAACACATCTACTTAAAACTCAAGAATATATTTATGTTTATAATTGTATTTTTATAATATTAATAAGTGTCTATTGAAATAAATAAACTATTTGTTTTATGTATACTATTTATAATATATGATTTAAACCAGTATATAGAAGAAAATCTGTTTTCTCAAAATGGGACAAAATTTACATGGGCTCATTTGTAAGAAGCCGCATTATATATAAAGTAGTAATAAGTACAGTGAAGTATAGTAAAATATTATAGACAATGAATGTGGCAGGAATGGGGAATATAAGGGGGTATGAAAACTTCTTATAGAAAAAAAAATAGGAAGGCCAAGATTAAGGTGAGAGAATAACATTAACCGTGATTTGAGGGAAGTGATTTTTTACATAGAATGACCGGAAAATGTTAGTTTAAAATAGGGATGTATGTAGAGCTTGTACCCGTGAACTTCCGGGTTTGATAGTACCAGTGAGTAAGTGGTTATTTAGTCTAGATGTAACAGGGATGAAGAATTTATCTCTGAGTCCGAATTTCGCGTCAAAGAATGGAGAACGCTGTTCTCTTCAAAGCGAAGTTAAGACAAAAAGTAGGAGAAAACATTTTGAAGTATGATGATCTTGTAGAAGATTTCCGGGCTATTGGCAGTGGCCTTGAGGCTTGTAGTTCCGCGACGTTTCTCCAGAGACTACGTGTGGTATCCTCAAGGGCTGCCAGTCTCAAGACAACCCTATTTTATCTACGAGTAATAAGGTCTATCAAAATTTCTTGAATATGTTGCTCTTACTTTGCAATCTGCTTGTACCTACACTATATTCACATCGGGTATTGGCCTACCATTTTCATTAATGAATAATGTTGTATTACATGTAACGTGTCCACCGCTGTGGTCTCGAGGTAGGGTACTGCCTTCTAACGCAGCCGGCCCGGGTTGGATTCCCGGGCGGGACAGGCTCCTGGGTGAGTTTTTCGGGGTTTTTCCTCACTTGTAAGACAAATGTCAGGAAGCTTAGGGCCCAACGGTCCCCGAAAATCATCCGGCCATCATCACCCTTATCATTATCATCATTATCCTTCACCAGTGTGGAAAGTAACGGGAAGCTACCGCGCCTATAATTTCCTAGTAAAGCTGCAAACCATAGCATTAAAAGGACCTGCCCTCGAGCAGAATTACTTTGGATGGACATGTAACGTGCCAAAAGCATCACCTTTAATTCCAAAACGTTCATCTTGCACCAGTACACACGAACAGACAACCAAGTACTATCGCGGCAAGTAATAAGGTTGCTACCATGACGTAAGTTACACTAAGTGGTCATGTCTCCATATTTTAAATGTATTTTGTTTACTGTTTGTTTATTCTTTCATTGTTTCCTTCACTAAACTGTTTTAATATTCAAATTAATTTCGAAAACTCTGAAAATTTCTAGAATAAATTTAACATTTTTTTACCAATCGCTGTGTTTAACTAGAGAAAAGATGCTCCCACCTCACAAGGGAACAACATCAAGACTCGGTCTGTGCCCCGCAATATGTGAGTTTCCTAAATGGTCAGCATTTCGAATGCCCATCACACGTCCACACCAGGAAGATACATTTGTGAGCGCCATCATAGTTCTGTGCTTAACCCCGAAATAAAGTAGCTACCATTACAAACAAAGAAAACACAACTATTTTAAATAAACAATTAAAAGAAAAAATATAGTACTGGGTCTTAAATAAATAATTAAATGTTAATACTAATTATATTCGGGGTGCAACACTCCTCAGCCCCGTCTTCATTATCCCCAGATTATATTGATACGTCAGTATTTATGCGAGTTGACTATTAAAACAGGCCTAGCAATTTTCTGTATTAGGTGTTGTTTAAATAATTGAAGTTGTATAGGAAAAATCACTATGGAGTTCAAGATTTAAATTAAAATTATATTAAAATTTAAATAAGGTGAGGTATAAAGAATTTAAATTTAAATTGTTTAACAAATTTTATTCGCTATTTATTGCAATAATTCCCATTTTTAACACATCGGATACCAGATATCTAATACATCATAAAATAATCATATCGTACCTTGGGTTTAATTTATTTTCACTGATTGAATTAATATAAGTTGAGTTTCATTGCTCTAAAAAATAATGTACGTAATTGATACAAAAGTGTCTTCTGTGCACTCTTGTGAAATTCTGGGCTCGAGTAAACATCTCACTTGTACGCGAAAGTGTCACTTTCTACAGTAGTTAGACATGTAGCATAACAATCAAAATAGATACTGAACTAATATACTTTCAGTTATGAAACTGTGAAAATACACGGTGTCAGTAAGTGGAGAGCTGTGATTGGTGTTAGAGACATACGGGCAGAGCGGAATAACCTGAATACGGGATGTAATTTACGACGTTTTGTGATGAGTTTAACTGCTTCTACCGAATTACAAAATATACAATGTAGTAAAACTGTTACTTACTGCACCCGGCCGCATTCCCGCTCACATTTTATCTGAAACAAAAGTTAAAACGCTTTTAAACTCACAACTACTTCGTGCAGCGGTGAGACAATCTTAAAATACATTGTTTGTTTCAAAATAACACATGAATATTTGATGATAATAATAATAATAATAATAATAATAATAATAATAATAATAATAATAATAATAATAATAATAATGATAATAATGATAATAATTACAATAATAATAATAATGTTTTATTTATTCTGGCAGAGTCATGGTCATAAGACTTCTCTTCCACTCAACCAGCACAAATTACAAGTACATATTTGACAATATAGATTATATATAGGGCCCTACACTACACTCATTATAAATAATAAAAATATATTAAATGTTGTAATGGAAATTTCATGTACAAACAACATTTTATACGAAAATAATAACAATAATAATACTTATGATGATGATGATGATGATGATGATGATGATGATGATGATGATGATGATGATGATATGCTAAATTATACGAGAAACACCATTTAATATATGTGTACCTTACACTGGGTAATGATGAAGTCGAGGATTTGAGCAAATATAAATTTAGATTTCTTTTAAAAATTCCAATGTCCGGCAGCCCCTTATTTCTCGTGGTAGAGAATTCCAATTGCGAGAAGTGAAGATAGTGATATTTAAAATAAATATATTCTTCCATTCATATTGTTTCTCAATCAATAATTAATGAGGAGCCGTTTCAAAATATCCTCCGAAAACTAGTAAAATCATAGAAAATAAATTGCAAGTGTTGATAAATAGATGTCTAAAGGAAAAAAAAATAATAATATGGCCAAAAAATATAAAATAAAGAATTGTGGAAAAAAAACTGACCAGAAAGAAATTAAAATAGAAATAAAAAATTGAAAATGGAACTAGATAAGACATACATTAAGAAAAGACCATGATTCGATTGAAATTATTGCATTGAATTGGGGCCCTCAAGGACACAGGGGAAGAGGAAGACCGAAACATGGAAGAGTACCATCCTTGAAGAAATTGCAAAGGAGGGGAGAAGCTGGATGGAAGTGGAGAAGTTGGCTCAGAATAGGATCCGTTGGCGAGGCTTTGTGGATGCCCTATGCTCCTAATAAAGGATAAAGGAGATGATGATGATTTCAAAATATCGATTGAGGAGTTGATAATACTGCTTCAAAAATGTTGTTTTTCCTTACAGTATTAATATTAATAAGATATATTATAAAATTCACTAGTGAATTAGTCAAAATTAAGCAGTGGATTTCTATGACCTAAAAATAAGAAAAAATGCAGGCTTTTATGACCCAAAAGTGTTTAAATATGACCCCAAAAGACAAAATAATAGCCTTTGTTCTTATAATTTAATGAATCTATCAAACATTTCATATTAATTGTTCATTCATATACATTTTCCAACTTTTCGCCATACAGAAAAAGCAGGGGTTCTTACGGTCCAGTCGATCGAAAAATTCAGATAATAAAAAGTGGTTTTCAAATAAGTGACCATTCAACTTCAGAATTACATACATTATATTCGTTACTTAAACTTGGCTGACGACTTATAAATATGACTAAAATATGACAATTACAGAAATTAGAAGAAATATGACCAAAAATCTAAAAACAAGAAATTTGTCTTTTGAGACACAATAGAAATCACTAAATTTTCATCAGAAGATCTATATGCATGTTATTTACTTACTCGAACTCAAAATAAAAGTTTTAAAAAATATGACGTCTTAAAAATATTTGTGCATTTAGACATATTCGAATAATACTAAGTTTTTAGGAATTCAGCAGCAGGATACTACAGCTTACAGCTTCTCTATCTTAACTGAATTGTATGCTCCATTGAAGTCTAGGCCTATATAAGTTGATATACAGTGGCAACTTTTTCCCATTTCAACATGACTGATTTTTAATTTTGTTTAAATTGTTATCAAGTTGAGGACGATACAGGACTCAGTTTTTGAATTTTATATTAAGATTTTATATTAAACAGTATTATTTCTCAACCAATTTTCAATATTTATGAGGAGTTAATGTTTAAAATTGAGGTTAGAATTTTTAAATCGGCCTATTCTGTACTTTCAGGCGGCACCATGTTCGTGGGTTCGGCCCACTCTTTACCTGAAATGAGTACCAGACTTAATTCTGGCGGTAAAGGCGGCCGTCATGCAGGGCTGACAACCCGGCTGAAAAGTCGTGTCGATTATCTAAAAATGTTGGGAGCGTTAGGCTCCTTCTACTCCTAGAGCCGTCTACTATGTTTAAAACGTTACATGCTTCTATTGAAAAAATATAATAGTTATTTAGGCAACCAAACTAGGAGCATGCGATAGCATAGTTGGTTAAAAAATACGCTACAAGCTGGAAAATTATGGATTATATTCCCGAAGAGACCAGCAATTTTAAACTGTCTTCAACTTTCTTGCGGCAGCTTGGCCTTGTGGGTGGACTCAGCCTCTAATGAAAATGACTACCAGAACTTATGTTTTATGTGTAAAACCGATCATCACACAGGGCTGATAACCCGGCTGACATCTGGTACCGAGTTTTTACAAAGTTAAGAGTTTTAATTTCCTACCACTCCAAGAGCCTCCAGAGGTCTACGTATAATGGGATCGCTTTACTTTTATATATTCTTTAATTGATTCACTAGCCCAATCGAACCCGGGGATTTATGGTCGCGCGGACATAATTTCTCCATACATCCTTCTTCCGAGCTAATCTATTCTATTCATTGTCTGTTTAATTCAGCTCCCTCAAATCATTCTTATTATCTTTCTCCCACCTCGATCTTGTTCTAGCTATTGGTCACTTCCCTCTGGGTTTTCTACAAGTCAGAGCTGTTAATTAGTATTCGCTGGGTGTGAAAAGGCGGTCCCCACTCCTCACTGCATAAAGGTGCACTACCAATGAAGCAACACAACTTACAAGTAGCAGTGATTTAATCTGTCAGCCTATCCGACATAGGATTCTATATGAGTGGCTCACACCTACTGAGCACTAATTAACAGGCCTGTTATAAGTAGTTTCCGTGCCACTGGCCCAAACACTCAGTTATAAAAACAAAGTGTTACTGACAAGATGATCGAGTAAGAACACATAGGAGAGCCGAGGTAATTATAGTATTTAAATAAAACTTGGCCACTTTCACAACACGATAGTTAGAAGAAAAATCGTAGAAATTCAATGTATACATTTTGGGGGAAAAAAATGGGCGCGGGACAGGTAGATACAAAAGAAGTTAATGAAAAGTCCCAAACATGTTTTCCTTTTGCTTCACTTTTCAGCTATGAAGAAAAATAAAGTTGGAGAAACAAAAAGTACCAAGTTATAGCGCTCTAGTAGATAAAAAAAATGATTACAACTTTTGCAAAAAAAAAATTAAGAACAACGAAAAACTGTCATTTTCACCATTGTACGAGAGTGATTCGGAAAGTAAGTTCCGATTTTTTCTTCCACAAAACACTCTATTATGGGAACGTTTCTTACATACCAGTAACAAATTCACATTTCAATTAGTCCTAAGTTTACATTCACACATATGTCATAACACTATACAAGCGTAAAACTCCGGCGCCTCTGACTGTAGCCACCCATTGATGCTCTACTTGAGCTCCTCATCCAATTTTAAATTATGAAACGGCGATCATGTCTGACTACTTCATCCACTATTGGACGATCGACCACTTCCTTCTTCATCATAGACGTTAGTGCGTCCATCTCGAAATTCACTACCCCAACATGGAATAACACTGCTACTTATAATGTCCTAGTACACTGCTGTAAACTCACGATGAATGCTGCTTCTGTTAATATTTTGCCCACAGAAACCATATTACTCCATGTATCTCACACTTGGCTGTTACAAACAATTTAAACACCTGTCTTAATGAAAGAAAAGGCCAAATGCAACCATGCAATATTCTGCCGGGAGCATACTGAACCCAGTTAAACAGTGAAACACTCGTTCGCGTCAAGATCGAGGCCGGAACATTCTTTCCGTATCACCCCTCGTATTATTGGATCCGTAATCGATGTAGATACGTTATTCAAGGCTTAAATTATAGCCTTTTATAATGCGTATCTATTATGAAAATTTTGTGCAAGAATATCTAATAAACGTTCTGCACAATTCGCTAAAATGTAAAAATCAGGTGCCTCACTAATATCCTTCCATGTGAAAATAATAGTTCCATAACAAAAGTTCAAATTGCTTTATTTTTAAGGATTGTTCTACAACCCCTATTATCAAAAATACATAAAGGACAATTAAATACCTATTAAAAAAATTACAAAAATTAGTATGACGCACCACCGCAGGGGAGGTGAAGGCCCATCATGGTGAGTAAACGCGCGAGATCTCTTTTCAGAACTCGAGCAGCCGGTACATCTAGAAAGTTCCTACACCACGCCGGCCGAAATAGCACGATGCTCAGTAGCGTTTTAATCCATTTAATTAAACCTAGAATTTTAATTACAGAGGAGTTATAGAGCAAGTCTTGATACTAAAATATAATTTTGAACATTTTTCTGTGGGACCATTTTTGGCCATGTGGATGGTATTTTACTGAGACACCTGCTTTTACATTTAAGCGAATTGTGTAGAAAGTTATAGATTTTTTGTACAAAATGTTCATGGTAGATGGGCATCGTAAAAGGGTACAATTTAAGTCCTTAAAAACCTCTATTCAACGATTACGGGTCTAGTAATAAAATGAAAAATGACAATTTTTTGTCGTTTTAATTTTTTTGGATAAGAGTTTGGACCTTTTTTTGTGTGTTCAGGGCTTATTCTTTTCATCTTTATGAACGCTATATCGCATTAAAAAACACTTTTTGATACCTTTATGAATTTTTTGCACCCAATTTCCTCGCACCGACATCTCCAAAACATATTTATTGAATTCGTATGAATTCTCTCCTAATCATCGCGTTGAAATAGTACCGAAGATTTTTTAATGAAATTCTTGATCACAAATTAACCCTGTCTAAAGACCCACGAGTTACGAAACACAAAGACTGTCACATTTAATCTAAGCCCTATCTATTTAAAGAAAGTCTTTTATAAAACGCATAAAATAAATTCATTTTAATTTCACTTGACTCGGCTAAAATGCACTTCACTGCACAAAGGATGGACGAGTCGTTTCCGACTGTTTTACATTTTAAAAGTCATATTTTTAACGACGCTGTTCAACAGCTTAGATTAACAGCTTTTCATTTCAAATATGAGTGTCTTACTTCTGGTTTCAAGTTATTTTACTTGTCCCAAGTTTACGACACGGGATTCACGGGTTTACTTTCTTTCAAAAGAAGTTCTATTCAGGAATTGCATAAACTTAAAAATCCATAGAATGGATTGCACAACCGAAGTCTAAACCACGACTCCGGTTTTCCAATTTTTTTGTTTCCATAATAATAATAATAAAAACTGAAAATCTACGGTTGTTAATTGCAAAAACAAATGTTTGAATCGTTACCATGGTTTCATAATAATATCTGAGGAATTTCAGTTATTTCTATATTTGTTATAGAAACAATAACAATTGGAAAACCGGGGTCGTAGTTTAGACTTCGGTTGTGCAATCCATCCATTGACTCCGGACATGTTCGAACCGTCGAACCTTGAAACCATTAGTCCACTCAGGACCGACATCTCATTAAAAAAGAATTATAGTTAGTACGATATGTCATTACAATTGAAACCGGCTATACTCTAAAAGTATAATCGTAGCCCCTTACGCAGAGAACCCGGGTTCGATTCCCAAACTTTTCCAAATTTATTTAATGTTATTCAGAGTTTTTCTCAACTGTAATTTCGAGTAAGCCGTAACTTCGCTGAATATTACCTCTGCCTCATAATTACCTTTAATTAATCCATGACGAATTAAGTTTAGATAATAGAGCCATCTATGGAAATTAATGTTTTGTAGATAAGCCGTATGTTGACCATAGTTAACATGTAAGTCTTTGTATGTATATATCCCATCAGTCCCGTGTGGGGCCATGGGTGCTCTCTAACGGGAGTCTTAACAAAGCTGTGTTAGTTACGCTTATTTACCAACAGATGTTAATGAATGACATGTGATTAGCACATAGCATCAATGAAACATTTAGTAGACAACTTGGGTGGATGAACGTCGGTTAAATTTTGTACAGAGGCATTTTATTCAGGCTTGCGGCCGTTTCACGAGCCTGAAATCTCCAGGCTCTGGACCAACTGCTTAAAGTCCCTCCCGGAGGACTCTTGAACCTTAAAAATATTCCATCGACCCGGCCGGGTTTGAACCCGCGATCCTCGGGATTAGAGGCAAGGAACATAACCACCAGACCATCGCTGCCGACTTAGTTAACCTAAGTAGAGGGATTTTTGTTCTCCTGATTTGAACCCAAGATCTGTAGCTTAATACGCTGGCCTCTACTATGGAGTTACTTTGGCACACCTTCAGAAGTAAGCACAAATTTGTCTTTCTTTTAATCCATGAGAGAAAAAATTTGCTTGCTCCTGGAAGCATGCCAAAGTAGCTCACTAGTAGAGCGCCAGGGTGTAAACCTGGAGATCTTGGATTCAAATCCCAACTAAGCTGCAAATATTTCAGTCTAGTTATGTTAATAGAGTCATCTACTTTACAACAATGTAACCAGACTACAGTTCTATGGAAAAGTTAACATCAAGGTCTGTCAAGAATGAGAGTTGAAATCTCACGTTACATTTTACATACAAGAGAGAACCCAGAACTTTCAAATTCAACACACTATTAAGATAATAGCTTTCAGAATCAGGTTTCCACGATAATGTAATCAAATATAAAAATAAATTTTGATTAAAATAAAACAAAATTAATATTTAAATAATGTGTACATAGTATGTTCCATTAGTTAATGAAATTTTGAGATAATCTTTGATCAGTAAGATCTTCCTTAAAATGATTAAATCTTAATCTGAATTACGATCTTTTGTCATCGATATTTATTTAAAATCAAATTGTCTTCGCAATTATTTTATAAATTATTAGAGTTCGTATCCGTGGTTAGATTCACTCCAAACGTTTCAAATCCCACCGAGTCATATTGAACTTAGTAGAGAGACAGGCCCATCTGTATCACTACTTCACGTAGAGGATTCAATCAGTGGAGGTATACTCCTTTTTTTATAATATTATGACTTTATATATCAGCCTCGGTAAACTGGGGATTATGTTCCTTGCCTCTGGTCTCAAAGGTCTCAGGTTCATATATGACCGTGGTAGATCCATTTTGTAGAATGAAAAAATTAAAATATAAGTCCTCCGGGTGGGATTTTAAGTCTGGGTCTCATGTCTGAAGATTTACGGGTTCGTAAAAGATCCCCGAGCCTAAATTAGAGCCGCTGACCAAAATTTAATCGGCATTTCCCATCCAAGCAGTACTGTAGTTGGCTACTAGATGTCACATGTCACTCGCTGACATCTGTAGAGAAATAAACGTAACTAAAATGAATCTTTGGTTAACCCTTAAATTGGCAAAACAGGACTAGACTATGTATTGGAAGTGCAGGGCCACAATACCATATACATCCTTCATCCGTACACTCAGTTATCCTGGGTACCCACTCGGCACCTAGCGGAATTAATATGCAGGCTGTGGCCTAATTCTTTCGGCTGCTTTAGGAACTCATATGCCCTCTTCAGCCCTTTGGTATATTTTCGTCGTTGTAATTGAGCGAATAACCTAGTGCCAATCGTAACTAGCCGTAGATCAGGAAGCAAAGAACCCAATTGACGGACATTATCAAGCCTTTCTCAGATTGTAAGAGATCCTATCATCGTTGTTCTTGTTATTTGATGCCAGAGGAAGACAGTTCACGGCTCTAGATATTATGTGAAAAGCGATTTGTATTAGTGCATGTCTGAGGTTAATGTGTTACCTTTCGTTATACAATTAGATTGCAATTTGCAGATGGTTTCTTTTCTGTTTGTCAAACTATATCTGTTCTTTTATATGGCTGACAACTTCATCTTGTGTGAAATGTTTCTTTCTGGGAGGGTTGGTTTGCTTAATTCATGGTTTTTATTTTTGTTTAGGGATCTCTAAGTCGGGCTGTAATTGTATTTGGAGGGGCATTTTGAATAATATCTCTAGCTTGTGTACGTGCCATAGCTATGGTTCTATATGTTTTGCTTAGAGATTTAATGTTGTCTGTTAATGGTTCAGTTTTGGAAAGGTGATGGAGAGGTCTGTTTGGGAAAGACTTTCTGAGATTGAAACATGGTAAAGAATGTGAGATTAATTGATTAAATATGACTACTATTATTCTTTCGAGTAATTTAGAAATAGTGTTGGTCAAGCTGATAAGTTTATATGAATAGGTTTCTTATTAGCTTAAAATATGGGCTTCTTTCCATCTTTGTGGAAGGAAACCAAGGGTAAAACTTGCCGAAAATAATTTAGTAACATATAAAAGGGCTTTTTCTGATGAGGTTTTCCAAATGACATTGGAAATGCCATCTGGACCTGGAGCTGTTGCTTTTAGCTTTTTGAGTGCCAGTTTAGTTTCTTCTATTGTAAAGAAATCGAAATTTGTTTTGTTATTTTTGTAATGGTTTAAAAAAAAAAGGGTGAATCGCAATGAAATATTTAGCTTCTAAAAGTAGATCATTATCAAAATTTGGACTCCTAGGGACTCGATATATTTCTTGGAGTAAGTTTGTAATGTTTTATGCTTTATCAGCATGACTAAGGATGATGTCATTACAATCCTTAATGGGATAATTGGTGTTAACTTTGTTTCCTCGGAATTTAGAAATATTTTGCCAAAATTTTCTTGGGATGTTTTTCCAAAGTTCTTGAATATGTTCAGTTGTTTCTTTCGTAATATTGTTTTTCAAATAGTGCAATGGCCGTTTTAACGTCTTCTTGCATTGTTCCGTAGAGTCTCCTATTTTCGTTAGTTTTAGTTTTGATATATAATCTATGAGCTCGTCGTTTAATTTTGATGATGTCCAGAACATAGGCCTATTATGTTTAATACTATTAATTTTGATTTGTCTAAATGGTATGGCTATATCTTGTGCCTTTTTTAAGGCTTTCAAAAGATGAACATCATACGTATCTATGTCATCAACATGTGAAAAGTTCATCTCCGACAATGCTTTGCACAGGGTTTCATAAAACCCTGGCCTTCCGCATTATCGAAGTTGGGCACCAATTCCACGCAGATTTCTGCAGTGAGTTCCCAAAGTGGTGTATGCAGAGTGACTTCTACTGGGGCGTGATCGGAATTGGGTGGGTCATGAATTTTTATATTTTTAAATCTATGGTAAACAGGCATTGTGGTGAGAATTTAATCTGGAGATGAAAAAGTTTGATAATCTGTAGATAGATATCTAGTTGGTCCTGGTAATGTAACGTGTGTAAAATTCGATCGCCCTACCAGGTCCTTACCTTTACGATTCGTGCGTGAAGGACAATCTCCAAAAAGGTGATGATGCTAGTAAAATTGATTTATGAATGGAGCACAAGTGTTTAATTAAATCTTGTGTAATATTATCATCAGGAGGGGTGTATAATCTACTGATATAGATAGGCCAGTTAGGTATATGAATCTTAATAGTTAGGGCCTCATATTGCTCAAACTGATTTGGCAGTCGGACCTCACTTGCTGGTAGGGTTTTTAAGTATAGAATAGCCACTCCGCCGTTGTTTCTGTTTAATCTATCTTTCCTGATTATGTGATAATTGGAATATGTTAATTTGCCTTTTGGTTTTAAAAATGTTTCATTAAGTGTAATTACATGGGGTTGAATTTCATTAAGGAGTGGGTCAAGTTTTGTACGGCTAGAATAGAGCCGTTTAAGTGTACGATGCCAATCCGAGTGGAAAGATTATATATTATTGTTGAGTAGGTTCTACAATGTTGTTTGTTTCAGTAGTGTCTATGTTGCTTTGAGAAGGTCTTTTAGATTCTTTTTTTAAGTTGTCTGTCATGTCATTGATTAATACTTCAACACGCAGTGGGAGAACTTGTACTATTTTATTCCACAGAGCTCTAGTTGTGCTGTCTACAGTGGGTGCCGTGTCCGTAAGTTGCTGTAGAGCTCCCGCTTGATTAACTAGAGTCGTTGTAAATTTAATTACCTGCTGAATTAATGCATCAACTCGAGAGTCAATATAGGTCTCGAGCTTACGGACCATGACCTCCATGGCTGACTCGATCCGTCTCTCGAGATCGTCTGGTACTGGTCCAGAAGGTGAAGTATTATTTGTGCTCTCTTCAGTATTAAGAAAGTTTCTTTTGCAGACACTTTGGCTAATTGACGGAAAGTCTTCCACTACACTAGGTCTGGAAGGCGATGTTATTGTCTGTCTTTGAAAGATGGCCTGTCGAGCTGGTTCTGGAGGCTAGGTAAAGTAGACAGCGAAGTTGGCCTGTATCAGGTAGCACAATATAGTACATTCTCCCAGAGAGCGTGGGTGCAAGTACCAGGTTTTCGACCACATCTCAGACAGATGGCACTATTCTTGCAAAACAATAATTTCTCATATTAGTTATTTCAATATGGCGGATCGCACTGAAAACGAAATCCTGCATAACTATTATTAATAGGTGTATTGTGTAATTCGGCACATATTTCAGTAATTTCATCCGCGAGCTTCCTTCTGTTTTATTAAAACTATTAGATAAATTAAAACAATTGATTATCCTATAGGATACATTGCGAATTTAAGGGTTAAGTAACTCACGCAAGGGACACCCTTGACTCATGTGAGAATGAATGCGTATAGAAGAAATTACATTATGTTGAATTTCGAACTCGTAGACCATTAGTTCCATCTCTATCACAAAATGTTTAAAATTACTCTAACAATCTCTTAAAATGTTGCACATCAATTCTGTATACCAAATAAGCATCAATGGAATAAGCACGGTCAATTGTGGATTTAAGTGAAGTTGGCACGAGACCTCCCTGCAGTTGTTAACGTTTGTCAGCGTCTCCTTGTGACGTGAAGATATGACAAGTGGACATCGTATTAAAAATCTACTTTCCTCCCTGATTCTTATAAATAGCCATGAACAAGTAGAACTCTCAATTCACATTGGCAAACCATGTCTCTCTTTATACAGAACGCATGAAAATATAAGTCACATTAAAAATTACTATTATTTAGAAGAACTGTTAGGAATTCAAGCAAATACAGAAAAAATAATATAGAAATAAGACAATTAATGAATGTACAAAATATGTAGAAGTGATAAATGGATACGCTGGTTCGGACTTGTATTTAGAATTAAAGATGGAAGACTGGCTAAGAACATGATGCGATGAATACCAGATGGGAGAAACAGGAAAGAAGACCAAATATAAACTGAATAGATAGAGCAAGATGATCTATGGAACTGAAAGGGCTATAAGATACAGATGCATTGGATAGGGAACAATGGAAAAAGAAAATTAAATAATAAACATTTTATTAATTATTTATTATTGTTTGGTTGAGGAAAACTAAAACATTATAGAAAGTCGTATATAAATATATACATAAAAAATCCACTTCTCCTAAATTCATTTTAGTGGACCTAACTAAAGTTTCGAATACGATAAATAGGCTTATTAATCTAATTGTTTCTTATGCGATTTCCGAACGAATGAAGCCATTAAGATTGTTCTCATGAAGAGATAAAAAAATCCTCACCGATCCTATCTAATACGAGTAGATACCAACAGTGATCATGACCAAAAAAAAAAAATATATATATGCTGTATACAGGGTGTTGCAAAAACCACCGACAACGGCGGTGAGGTATTATATTGAGACATGTTAATAATTTTTAATATGGTACCAATGTCCGGAAATTATGGATTTTCACACTATGACTAGTTAATTATGTCTCAAGATCGGTGTTAGTTCGAAAGATTTGAGGACTCATTACTTGACAACACCTCACGGAACCTATGATACGTGGCTTCGCAACGGAATGAGGCTTCAATATTATGGAGCTCCAGCTCACTTTTGATGCCAATGTGAGGAGACATTTGGATTCCACGTTTCCAGGTCGAGGGGGACCAGTCTCGTTGCCTCCGAGATCATCTGATCTTAACCCTCTAGACTAATTTTTGTGGGGTGACATGAAACAGTCTACCAGACTCCAGTAGAATCACGTATGGATCTTATAGCCCGAATCCACGCTGCTGCAGAAATAATTCAAACAAGGCCAGGTGTATTTGAACGTGTGCACCAATCACTACACTGCCGATGTACGCTCTGCAATGAGATGGGAGGTGGGTATTTTTAAAACTTGATGTGACTGACAGTATTCTCAAGTATTGAGTCTTGATATCCAACTAATGGAATTCTTGAGAAGTTAGCTACTCATAGTGTTAAAACGCATCATTTCCGGACATGGGTACCTTATTAAAAATGATCAACATATCTCTGTATACCACCTCACTTCCGTTGTCGGTGTTTTTTTTTGCAACGCCCTGTATATATATATCCTACTAAATGACTCCTCGAGGCGATGTACTAATCACATGCCACTTTCTGACATCTATAGGGAAATAAGCGTAACTAAAGTTCCTCCTGAGGAATTTACCGTCGTATAAATGCATTAATCCCGACTAGGTTTGAATCCACGACCCTTGGGACTAGAGGTAAGGAACATACCCACTAGGCCACTAGACTGGATATAGGAAGTAATAAATGGAACAGTTTAAGATTTTAGTAATGGGAAGGAATTCCTGGCAGATAGCATAAGTTATGTTTCATCCCAATGTAAAGCAGACTGTATTTATAATAGATTGTTTACATGAACAAACTTAATTCAAACAATTTCAAAGCCAGCAGATTTACACAAGCCTTCATTCTGAGGCGAAAGCAAGATTCCAGATTTTCCAAACTGAAGTAACCCCATTATAAAGTGTTGAAATCACACAAGCCAACAAGACAAATGAAGATTAAAACAATGCTTTGTATAAAGCCATTTATAATAGCTAACAAAGAATAACAATATCTTTGTCACTAAAAAAATGTTTTATTCCGTCATTAGAAAGATTTCTAAGTCAAGAAATCGTCAACTAATATTTGTTTTAACGTTGAAATAAAGTACAGCATCTACAGTAGCATAGCCGTTGGGCCCGCGCCCATCCAAAAAATTGTGCAATGATTTGGCTTTGCATGAGCTACTTCATATTTTACTAATTATACTGATCCATTCCATCACAAAAGCATCCGCAGAAAAAATGTCTGTGTTACGCCAACATCAGGACAATAATTTCAAGCACAAGGCTTTCTAATCTAGCAATCTCATTCATCGAGAGGGTGATTTTTTCCTAATCAATGTCCCAGGTTTGTTATTTAGACATCTTACTGGTGTTCTCTCCTGGCATTGGTGTCATGGTAACCCACTTCTGAGGTTGTGGCGCGTGGAAGGCAGGGTTACGCTGTCCCGATGGTATGTTGGGTGGTGGTGATTGTGGTGAGCCAGAAGAGACCTTAATCCTGAACTTAATCTAAGGTGAATATGAATGTTGGTGATATGATGTTCGGGGACATTTGGTCCTTAAAGTTTCCTGACATTTATATTACAGGTGAGGAAACACCCCGAAAAAATCTCACCCAAGAAACTTGTCCCGACCGGGGATCGAACCCGGGCCCGCTGCGTTACAAGGCAGCATGATATTTCGAGACCACAGCGGTGGACGAGGGAGAAATGTTGGAGGATCTAACATCAATGTCGACAGTTTTGTTACAAGGAAATATCCATATCCCTTTCTGAAGTGCTTCTATAGGAATGACTTGCATCATTATCATATGATTTGTTATTAAATACAAGGGTGGATCGAAAAAAAAGCACGATAATTAAAAAAATAATAGGTAAAAAATCACAAATGAACTCCTATTTTAGCTACTTTTCTACACTGTCCCTAAATCTCTCAACACATTTCTCTATCGTGGTACAAGTTTCAATATTTCCTGTTCATATAAGTCCGTTCGGTTGGAGTATAGCCACGTTCGCAATTCTGCATCTGTCTCAAAGCGATGGCCGGCATGTTTCGGGCATATAGTTGTATGCCGATGACTCATTACTAGAGATGGAACTATTGCTTCGTAAACACGATATCAGGTTTGTATATGACGTCAGAGGGAGGCGGTTTACAATAGTTTTCTGTACCGTCTGGTTACAGCAACAGTTTAGAATAACCACTTTACATTAATTATGTTTCAATTAAAATATTCCGATCAGTCAGTGCATTACTTTTATATTCCACCGAAGTATAGGCCTACTTTGTCTAAGTCTGAATCTTGTTATTGTTTACATTTGACAGCTGTTTTGAGTGACCTCTACTGTATGGTTGGAGCTTAGTAACCTCGCGTCCTTGGAAGGTGAGGTTTCTTCTCTACTAATCACCAGTGCCAATTCCTTTCAGAAAGTCATATCATTCTGCAGCGTGCGCTCCAAGCTTGGCATTCACCGGCCGGCCGGAACGTGGAGAATCACACGGCTATTCCTGAAGAAGATGCACCAACTTGAAACGATATTGCTACGGTTCACATTATCTTCCCCCATACACGCCAAATTATGCCTCTGCGAATTTCAATCGGGTTACATCCTTTAATCCACAAAGATCGTAATTCACTTTGCTGCTCTTCACACATTAATAGTAATACACGCGCCATCTTTGTTGCGTAGTTCACGCTTCAACGCTTGTCTCGCTAGAGCTTGCACATGAGAAAAAAAAAGTCTGCAGTCAAAACTTCAAACTATATCTCGTGAAATTTCAACATTCCAGCAGCAATACCAGCGCAGTAAAAAAAATATTGTGCTTTACTTTAAATTTATCATCGTAAGACTTCCGTTAATTAGAGTTGGCGGCAGTGGCGTTGTCAGAAGATGGGTCGGGTACTTCCAAAACTTTCAAAATTTCTAAGCCTACCCAAAATAATTAGTAGCACAACACCACGAGCGAGTTCGGGCTAGAGGATTCACAAAATAATTATCCACCATTTAAAAGGATGATATTTTATTATTATACATATAATGACGAGATGGAGTAATTCTCCAACATATTATTTTTATAACAATAAATCTAGATACAACGAAGCAAGGAAATTGAAGAGAAATAAAATTAATTATTATTGCGATTTGTGTTTCGAAATCTGGTTTTCCTCATCATCGAGACAATGATAGGTTCGAATTTCATTACCAAACGCATTCATAACACTACTCTTTTCACAATAAGCCTATCATTGAATACAAATTAAAAATATGGATAAATAAAAAGCTAATCTTGTTCTTCGCTGTGATCTCGGGATAATCGTCGTTGTCTCGTAAGCAACGGACTCCGGTTCGATCCCCGTACGGGACAAGTTTCCTGGATTAAGTTTTTTCGTGACTTTTTCTCACCTATAAGTCATACGTTAAGGGCTAAATTACCACCCGAACGCCGTGATTCCATCATAATTACCCTATCAGATTCGCGTTGTTTAGTATACATATGTGAGTGAATGGTGTGTCTTGCCTTAAATGTTAGCGAGTCTCTGTTACTGTCATTTATTTACTTTACCTGATGGAGTTAACACCGTAAGGTCTTCTCTTCCACTTCTCCAGGTTAAATTAATGATACATAATATATATTTATAGACTACACAGTATAAAGTTAACAACGGAAAGAAAGAAAATTAGTAATAATTATTTCTTCTTGTAAGCCCATGTTTTCCCTTAACAGAGATTTAGGCGCTCTCTCCCTACTGGGAAGCATTTGAACCATCCTAATTTAGTTACACTTGTTTTCGTATAGATGATATTTGAATGGTCCGTGGTCAGCGTTCCGCCTCATACTGACATCTAGGAAACCAAGGTAGTACTAGGACGGGAAAATTCGGTAAATTTTGCTTAGAGGCCTTTTCATTCAGGCTTAAGGATCTTTTACGAGCCTGAGAATCTTCAGACTCGGGACCCACGGTTTAAAATCCCTTCCGGAGGACTTGTTCCCTGGATTTTTTCCATCCTAAAAAATCCATCTACTCCGGCCGATTTGAACCCGTGACCCTCTGGAGTAGATGCAAGGAGCATATACACTAGTCCACCGCGGCCGATAAAAATAGTAATAATAATAATAATAATAATAATAATAATAATAATAATAATAACCTACAATTAGATTAAGCGGGGCACGCCGTAGCGTAGAGGGTTCGAGTCCCGGTGGGGTCAGGATTTTTAAACTGACCCAAACCTTCTGGCGGCACTATGGCCCTGGGGTCGACTCAGCCTCCAACGGAAATGAGTACCAGACGCTTGTTCTGGGGGTAAAGACGGCCGTCACGCAGGGCTGACAACCCGGCTGACATCAAGTGCCGATTGTCCAGAAAAGTGGGAGCCCTAACCTCCTACTACCCCAAGGGCCTCCTGAGGCCTTTAGTGGAATACCTTTATAATTAGATTAAGCAAATGGCTTGGTAAAGAAATTAAAAATATAAAGGAATAATAAAAGTATACATGGAACACGGTTATGTATTATATATTGCTGTTTTAGAGTCGGGCAGTCCTTGATATACGAGAGGAGTGAATTCCAGAGTAGGGTGCCTGAAACAAGGAAGGATGAGGAATAGTGAGGTGTGCCGGAGGTGGCCTCGCATTTACTGATCCCTCATTCGGGGAGGCTCTTCATATCCTTGAGCGGTCAAAAAGTATAGAAGTGATCTAAAGTTTAAACAATCTCTCCCGATCAGGTTATGTCACTATAAGGCAAAACGGTAGAGACTAAACAATGAATAAGGTAGAAATGAGAAAGGCTATTCTTGTGAAAATAAGTCTGTGTGTCTTGGAACGGTGACTAACTAGGCTATATCAATACTTCTCGGATAACATCGGTTACAATTCGTGCTACTGACATGTTTGCCAGTAGGCCTATGTTTATTCACTTTCCCGCCATAATTATACTTGCTTAACGTTTTTTTTTTTTTCCAATAACACATGCTACAAAAAAAATAGACAAATATAAATTTAATGTGAGGTCATGTTAGTTAGTGTTATACATATAAAGTTGATGTGGATTATTCTTTTAGTTTTACGTTGGTTATATTGGATCCAACGAACGCATTAAACATTCTAACATTTCGTATTGTTATAACATGGCGTTGTTATATTATTTTAATTTCAACTTACATTCAATTTATAGATATTTTCCATACTTCGATGCAACAAGCACGCACACTCACCTATATACAAGCTTAATATATTATATTTCTTCTCCATATCGTTATTCATATACTGGTACAATAATATGTGCGTTTTCTTTTTATATTTTCATTCGACTTACTCTAGACTGTTATTTGCACTAGAATCTCCAAAAAATCAATAGACGCTATATGACCTAGATGTTAGAACCGTTTTTAAAATAAAAACAAATAAAAATGGTGAACAAATTCAAATACTTAGGCATAACACTTCAGCCAACAACAAAGTCTTTCAGCGCACATGTGCAGGACAGAGCAGCTGCAGCTATAAAAGCTATGTGCAATATCAAAGACATTACAGCATTAAAATTAGACACAGCCATGAAATTATTCGTATCAGTGATCACCCCGATCGTCACCTATGGGATAGAACTAATATGGGAAAAACTATCGACCAGCGATTTGGAGAGGTTAGAAAAAGTGAAAGCAAGATACATAAAAAAGGCATTAGGTACAAGTAAATACACAACAAATAGAATGGCCTATATGCTAGCCAGAGAAACCTACTTCCTAGAGGACGTGAGACAAAGGATATTACAGCCAGCAACGGAGCCATATAAGAAAGATACCGAAAAAAAGGGACAGAAGGAAAAAAGAGATCGAGGAAGAGTTCTACGCCTCAGACGCCATGGTGAACAGGGAGTGGACCGGAAGCAACCAACCACAAAGGCACGCAATCATAGGCCTAACAACACATGAATATCATCATAAAATGTGCAAAAGTACGAAATTCCACCAACCGAGTGACTTGTGTGAATGCAAGATATGTGAACAAAAATGCGAGCGATACCATTACAAACAATACAGAAGATGGACGGGATCGTTGAATGAACTGATAAAAGACAAATCATAAACCTAAAACTTAATGCTCTTTCGAGTGCCACTTACATACTTATTATTATAAAATAAAAACATTGTTTGCAGTCAACATTGTTAGATCATTCTAATTAAACGTAAAAATTATAATTTTATTAAACGGCTTGTAAAACATGTTTCTTTTAACCGAATTCCGAAGGAATGAAGGTATTTTTACAGGGGCGTTAGGCGTAGCGGCCCCTTGGTGCTTTTAGATAAGAGTAGGCTACACGGTGGGACCGGGTCTCACCTTCTCCTCTTTCGTGGGGAAGGGAGAAATATATTGACTCTTTGGAGCCGAGCGGTTAAGGTAGGAAGCCTTGGCGCAGAGCTACGGGACTTGCGCTGGTTCGAGTCTCCATGGGGGAAGAAATTTTCTCATGGTATTTCGGCCAGTATGGGACCGGTGCCCACCCAGCATCGTGAGGCAATTGGGTAGCTACAATAAGTAGCGGCTCCAGGTTGAGGAACTAGCTATAACGGCTGGGGGACTCGACATGCTAACCACATGTCACCCCTACACTGGCTGTTGATCATCTACCTCTGTGATTGACACATGTGGATGTGAAGGGCCAGCAGCCGGCTGGTAAAAGGGCAACCGCTGAAAAGTGGAAAGACCCTCAATCGGAATCGGATGGGGATGATAGAAGTGCTATTGCATGGTTTCGTTTGGGGGGATGGATGGCCCATAATTTAACAAATGATGAAGGCATTAAACTATGCCCGCTATGCGATGACCATGAAAACTGGCAGCATACTATAGCATTTTGTAGAGAGACAGAACAACTTAGAATACAGATGCTGCCGGAGAGATTTCTCTGGTCGGATCGAGGGAGAGTGAATCAAAAACATGCAAATTTTTGGGTACAGTAAGGAAATTGTGATATAACAAAATTATAGATTAAGGATATATGTATTATCATAAGTAATGCCACGAGTGATTTCCAAATTATCGATAAATTCACGACTCACGAAGTGAGGAGTGAATTTATCTAGAGAATTTGGAAATCAAGAGTGGCATTTGTTAGGACTATTTAACGAATAAAATTAAGCTGTTTACTCACAAATCATTATTTAACTATAGTTATTTTAAAATATTTATATATTTAATGTAAACGGCGATGTTTGAAAACAAATGAGAAACGATAGGTACGCTTCTACTGCTTCATTTGTTTATCACTGCAACCAGATCATACTATTTATTGCCAAAGGAACGCAATATTGTAAGGAGGAGCTTTCTTTAATATGGTAATCATAACACTGATAAATATTTGGTGAAACACGATTCTGATTGGTTGTAAAACAGAAATCATTGAAACGTGATTGGTCATTGACTCCCATTTGGGGCATGAGTTAAATAGTCAATAAGAATAATCTCAATATGGTCTTTGTTTTCGATCTTTAATTATGTTATATAATAAGTAGGTCTGATAAGTTGAATAGTCTGATAGTGTATTTGATGTCTGTAGGGACGGGGGGAGGGGGTATAAGCGTGCGGTGTGTATATGTGTGTGGGTGTATGTGTGTTTGTTTTTTTCTAATTTGTTTTCTAGCATTTTTTTAATATTAATGTAACGAATATGCATGGTATTTTCATGGATGAGTTTAGATATGTATTATTGTGATGTAGTGTAGACATAGATTTTACTTATATGTAGCATGTTATTGTTTTTTATACTGGTGTATTTGTAGGTACTTGTTTATATTATGATTACTTTTATTTTTTATTCATGGAAAAATAATGCACGTACGGCCAAGCAGACCCGTGCGCAATGTAAATGCATATGTATTTTCTTTCTTCTGAAAAAAAGGCAATAAATTCCATTATCTTATCTCTTTTCATCATTATCTTATACAACACACTTTATACCACACACGAACACGCACACGCTTCACTTGGATCAAGGCTCACGCAGGAACGAGACTGCAGATCATCTGGCCAAAGAAGTAGCGGTAAATAAAGATCTACCAGTCAACTAAAACAATATACCATTAACTACTGAACTAAGTGATCTGCATAACAGTGTATAAAAGTGGGAAACCCAATGGAACAAAACATTAAAAAGGGGCAGTGACTACATTATTTTTTCCAAGTTTTAAGGCCAGGCTACAAATAAATATTTAATTATCAGGCAAAGTAAGGACAATCCTCATTGAATAGGTAAAACAGATTTAAATTAAGACACCCCATGTGTACATGCGGAGCACCAGAACGGACAGTAGTGTATATGAAGGGCTTAGGGCAATAACATGTTAAGCCACATGTTTTTTTTCTGAGATATAAGGATTTAAATGTTTCAAACATTGTAAATACTAATTGGACAGTATTTTTGTTAATATATTATGTGTTTATATGTTTTAAATCATCACTGGCACATTTACAAATGATTTTATGGATATTTTAATACATTAATTTGGTATCATTGTAATAAATGGCATATCTTTACTGATTGTGGCTTATCATGTTACTGACCTTCATATTTTATTTAAATCCTAAACCAGACACTGAAAGAAACTCCTTCAAGCACTCAATGCTAAGGATATATGAAAAAGGACATATAAAGAAGAGAAATTAGAGAATGAGTATGAGTTTTGTTTATAAAAACAGTCCTTGTCATTTTTTGCCAAAATTTAGATTTCGATGTCATACGATTGATGGAGACTTTTACTACAACCTAGATAAATCATATATCTGTGTGTGTGTGTGTGTGTGTGTGTGTGTGTGTGTGTGTGTGTGTGTGTGTGTGTGTGTGTGTCACATTACCTGAAGAATCATTGTTGTAAATATCTTACTTCAACTGTAAAGTATGTAGATTGTAGAAAGTGTTTTACTTCTCCTGAAAAATTAACTTTTTTTGACAAGGTTTGTTTGTCTTCTTCTTCTTCTTAATCATAATATATAGGATTTTCATCCTGTTTATTTTCAAAATCGCTCCTCGGAGGAAGGCGTATTGGATGTGCATTCACTG
This sequence comes from Diploptera punctata, assembly GCA_030220185.1. Lineage (NCBI taxonomy): Eukaryota > Metazoa > Arthropoda > Insecta > Blattodea > Blaberidae > Diploptera > Diploptera punctata. The sequence continues at coordinate 2,484,771 of JASPKZ010003841.1, forward strand.
TCTATCCGTATCTTGGGTGGTCTTCCTCTTGTTCTTCTCCTGTCCATTGGTCTATCTTCTTTAGCTCTTTTTGCAAGTCGGTTATTTTCCATTCTTTCTATATGACCCTTCCAATATTTTCGTTTATCTACAATAAATTTGGTTATGTCTTGAATATGGGTTTGTTTGTATTAATAAAAAAATATTTTATTAATAAAAAAACTTTTATACAAGGGAATTTATAGATTGCATAAAACCGATTGATTTAGACGTAATCTGTACCATTAATAGTTAATTCGAACCATTAAGACATTAAAACTAACCAGAAACATATACAGTAGCAGGAAAATAAGCCATAGCATGAAAGACTAAACCATATAAATATGGTCGTGTGAATATAAATTATGTAAATAGTGTTATTACTGGGCATATAGTATTACATCCACAGTGATGAAACATGTTTTAAAATAAACTAAAAAAAAATACATCCATCCTCCACTCCCCTCTGTACACAATGCAAGAATACATTATCTGCGTAAAAGTGGTCTGCCAGAGTGGTGCGTAAAATGAAAATAGAACACATTAACGTCCTCTACCTGCCCAGCGTGGAACTCAAAGTGCAGTGGGTGGTATTAGAAAACACAATTAAAACAAATTACTATTAAAGCGGAAATGACTGACTATGACTCTTGCAAAACACTTAACACTTGTAACAAATGCAACACAAAATAATAAAAAAGTTAGTGAGTTATTTTGGTTAGCTTTTAAATTTAATACAGGTGTGGATTATTCTATTACTTTTTAGCGTATTCCCGTTAACTAATATATAAAAATTCATAATTATTTTCCATTCCTGTATGTGTGATTCTTTTGAAATAGTATATTACAATGCAAGGTTGGAACTGGTTTTTTCAGAATCGAGGAGAAATGTTTAAAAATATGGAAATATCTTCATAATTTACATTACGAGAAAGGTCCACTTTAAGCTCTATATTCGGATAAAGTGGGCCCCAGAGTCCACCTTAGGTTTTAGTCTATTTTTAAGTTTATTGACTCTATTAATTTATACAGTCAGGCCCAGATTAATCTGAAAATATTTATGACTGATCATAATTGAAAAGCGTTGATATTTAATGTTTTGAAAAATTACTGTTGATTATAACATTCACACGTCATTCAACTGCAAAAAGCGACGGTCTTTGGGTTTAGTAACATTACAAGGATATTAAATAAAATTAATTAAGTGAATGTTTTTTCCAGATAGCATCCTCATTGATATAATATACAGTATTCCTGTAAGGTGGAATCAAGTCCTCGTGGAGGGTCCACATTAACCGAATTCCTTTGTTATGTTTAATTATTTTATACACCCACCATGTCACACATAATATCAAACCAAACCCGTCAGTAGCTACATTAAAATAGCATCTACATAATTCATTTAGGAGTTTTTTCAACGTTTGTAATATTCAATAGCAGACATTAAGAATTGATTATTAGCTTGAAAAAATGTTAAAGTGGTCATTTTCATAAATATCACAAATAAATCCTTCTTCGCACAAAGAATAAAAGAAACTGACCTTGAACTCTCAAAGTTAGTGAGGGGAATAAGTTAAAATATTTTCTGTTCGAGGGCAGCACCAATTAGAGAATATATTAACAGGGTCCACTCAAACAGAAGGGTCCACATTACCCAAACTTTTCTATACATTATTTGATAAATGATATTTGATTTATCGTGGTGTTGTACTTCCAAATTCATAACTAGGTCTACAGACCTAGGCCTATAGAGTCTCCGACAAAATTCTTCACCAAATATATCTGTCTATATTCTATATCCCCACATGAGGCAGCACTTGTGATAATTGCTTAACCAAACTAATTTAGTTACGCTTATAATAGTGAGCTATATGATATATATGGGAAGTCTTATATAATAAGAACAGTTAAGTTTCGTAGGCTCCAATGGGCAGGACATGTGGTACGTATGAGAGATGAAAGAGGTGCATGGAAGCTTCTGTTAGGAAAACCAGAGGGAACGCCCAGTTGTATACCAATGATGAGGTGGGAGAATAACATTTCCATGATTTGAGGGAAGTAGATTATACAGGGGATGATTTGAAAATATTAGCTCAGGATATGGATGTATGGAGAGCTTATGTCCACGCGGCCATGAACCTACGGGTTCTATAGAGCCAGAGTTAGTTTAGTTAGTTATTTTCCTACAGATGTCAGCAAGTGACAAGTGGTTAGCTCATCGCCTTAGAGAGACATCTAGAAGACAACTAAAACATTACTTGAATGGAAAATGCTGATCAAATTTTGCTTAGATGCTGTAATTTAGGCTTCAGATTGTTATACGAGTCCAAAAATCTTCAGATTCAGGACCTACCGCTTAAAGTCCATCTGGAAGGAGTTAACCCTTTAATTTTCCTCTCTAAAAATTAATCGACTCAATCCTGATTTGAACCCGTAACCCTCGGGACTAGTCTAGGAACATAGCCCCTAAACCACCTAGATCAACCCATACCCGCTGTATTCTTATAATAGGACTACTGGTGTAATGCATAACGATCTTGACAAACTTAACAGTAGCCCTACATAATTTTGAAAGGACGGAATTAATGCATACATGGGGAAAACTAATTGTTAGCACTTCGAGAAAAATGTATCCGTTGTAATGACAAATTAAATCTACCTCAGTTGTTGTTGCTGGACGAATTTATTGTCTGTCCTGATACAAATATTTCCTATAAGACGAGATGATCGATGCAAAAAGTCTGTAAACATTTCTATTAAGTAACTTTGCTTGTTTACCTCTAAAATTGCTGTTTAAGTTGCCCACAGTTTATTCATATGCTTGTGAAAGTGGCGTCCTTTTAGTAAATTACCAAGGAAAGAAATACTGAAGTAGTTTTCAATATATTTTTTTAATTTTCTTAGAAATCTTCATGTGTCATATTTAATAGACTCCGAAAATGACTATAACAATATAGACCAAATATACATCCTATAGTGTGTATAAATATATATATATATATATATATATCATACACTGCGATGGCAGGACATGTGGCACGGATGAGGGAATGAAAGAGCTGCATGGAATCTTCATGCAGGATAACCAGAAGGAAAACGCCTAGAGAAAGACCAAGAATAAGGTGGGAGAAATAACTTTATCCATAATTTAGAGGAGTAGATTATACAGGGAATGATTGGAAAATATTAGTTCAGGATAGGGATGTATGGAGAGCTTATATCCACACGGCCGTAAACCTATGGGTTCGATAGAGCCAGAGAGTTTTATATATATATATATGAGAAGAAATTAAAGTAACAAAAGGCCTTCAAGGTTGTAGCATATCACCAACATTATTTAAGATATTTATACACAAAACACTGTCAAACTGGAGCAAAAAATGTTCAGGAATGAGAGTACCAATTGGAGATGGGTCAACAGATACAATATATACACTGTTATTTGCGGATGACCAGATAATAATTGTTCAAGAATATGAAGACATGGAGTTTATGTTCAGAAAATTATTGGACGAATATGATAACTGGGGTTTGAAAATAAATTTAGAAAAAACGTTTTATATGGGATGTGGAGCCGAAACCGAAGATTTGATATTAGAAGATGAAAAGGGGTATATTAGAGGATGTGAAGAATTTGAGTATCGGGAGTAAAATTAGATAAAGAGAATAAACAAGAAAGTGATATTAAGAACAGAATAAATAAAGGTAGAGCAATAACAGCGCTGAATGGAGTCTTATGGAACAGACATTTAACAAGGAAAAATAAGTTACAAATATATAATTCAATAGTGAGAAGTACTGTCACATATGGAGCTGAAGTTTGGAAATTCAACAAAAACTTAGAACAAAAACTTATGTCGATGGAAATGGATTTCTTGAGGAGAGCAGAAAGATGTTCAAAATTAGACAAAATAAGAAATACTGTCATAAGAGAAAAAATGAATATTGGTTATTCAATAGTAGATTATATACGGTATAAGCAATTAAATTGGTATGGGCACGTACGACGAGTGCAAGAAGAAAGATTACCCAAGAAAACATTGGAATGGTGTACACCTGGAAGAAGGAGGAGAGTAAAACCTCGAAACTCGTGGATGTAGGAAATAAGAAATGGAATGAGAGCAAGAGGACTGGAGGATATGGATTGGATGGAGAGAGACGAGTGGAGAAGAAAAATAAAACTTTAGGCACAGAAAGATGTGTAAACATTAAAATTCTGTATATAATTAAATATATATAACTCACAGGCTCCAATCATTCCCTGTATGATCTACTTCCTTTAAATCATGGATAATGTTATTTCTCCCATCTCATTCTTGGTCTTCCTCCTGGGCGTTTTCCTTGTGGATTTCCTGCATGAAGCTTCCATGCACCTCATTCATTCCCCCATTCGTGCCACATGTCATGCCTATTGTAGTATACGATATATATATACTAGCTGGCCCGGCGAACGTCGTATCGCCTTTAAATATGTTTACGTTAATTTTTCCGATGTTTTAATAGTTATCTGCTATTCGAGGCGGAAACAAATCCAACAAATCAAAGATCATAAAAATCGGTCCAGCCGTTCTTGAGTTATAAATAGTGTAACTAATCCTACTTTGTTATATATATATATATATATATATAGAAGTCCCGGCCATGCGTTGCTGTGGCTAAGGTGTACGTTAAATTATGTTGTAGTAAACTAAGTGAGAAATCTAAATCAGAAAGTTTTTGTTTTACACAATTTTTTAGTTCTGGTACGTTAACTACACCCGGTATAAATATGGGTGGTGGTTTATGTGGAAGCGATTTTGTTGTTTGAGATGAATTTATGTTGTCTGCATCCTCAGTATCATCCATAAGTGTATGTTAACTTTGGTCTCCCTCTTTTCTTCTTTCTGGTCGGATGCCATTCATATAGTTGCTTCGGCCATCTCTCATCTTCCATTCTTAAAACATGTCCTAACCACTTTAATTCCTTCTCCTCAATTCTTTCAATTATTTTTTCTTCTGCTCCCATTATGTTTCTAATTTCCTTATTTGTAACATGTTCTAATTTTGACTTTCTGGCATTTCTGCGTAAATAATCCATTTCTAGAGCTATTAGTGTATTCTTGTAATACTTATTGATTTTCCATACCTCACTTCCATACATTGCAAGAGATTCCACCAATGTTTTACCAATATATGTTTTGTGTCTTTCCCACCATATGGAATTTAACGATGATATTGTTTTGCTACTCAATTCAATTCTATGCTTTATGTTCTCTTTGCCTATACCTTCAATGTTATCCATAATTATTCCCAAATATTATATAATAATAATGATGATAATAATAATAAGAGAAGTATGATAATATGAGAAGGAAGATAAAAAACAGGTTACCGAAGATAATATATGAATGGAATATGACAAGAATGACACGAAGAAAGAAGAGATGAAGACCAATACTAACGTGACACAAGTAGTAGTCAGACAAATAGTAGAAAGAAACTTAGAGGAAGGGGTGTTCAAAAATATATATGCATACAGATTGGTTGTACAATCTTAAAATGGACACAGGAATATGTCAAAGACGTAAAATCTGAGAATAAATAAAAATAATAATGTTTTAAACCGTTAGAGTTAATTACCTAAGACCTTCTATTCCACTCATCGAATGAAAAATATTATATATGGAAAAAAATTACATTACATAACAGCATATAATAAACAATTATAAATAATTATTTATACAAATTAATGAATTGTATCCTAATCTTAAAAAAAGAAGAAAAAAAGAAACTTCGAATGTAGAGATATGATATATTTCATATTAATCCTTAAAAATTTGTTGTATTCGTATAATATTAAGACCACTGCTGTGGTCTCGGGATAGCGTTGCTGTCTTCATACGCAGCGAGCTGTAGTTCGATCCCCGGTCGAGACAAGTTTCTTGGGTAATGTTTTTTTTCCGGGGTCATCATCATTATCATCATCATACCCGCCATGTTTAGTATGAATGCATGTGAATGGTGTTTTACGTCTTAATGTTGTGTTGTCTCGGAGGAGGCCCTGACATTGAGCTGATCATCCATTCGGGGAGGCCCTACATGTCCTTGTGTGGTCAAATAAAGGTATGTGTGAGATCCATAGTTAAAATCCCTCTCCCGACAGGTGGTGCGTCTGTAAGGCCCGGGTGGTGCGTCCTACGTAAAAGTAGCTATAAGGTTAAATGTTAAACTGCATTAGTGAAATGGAATGGAATTCAAACAAATTAAACTGAAATTAAAATGAATCAAGCCAATATTGTTAGAGAAAATAAAATGAAAAAATAACCTAATAATCAGCTGAGAAAACAATTGTAAAATTAAAACATTTATATTTATTTTAAAAGAAGTGAATGTCGGTTACCTCTTAATCTCTTGTATTAGGAAGTTTATGATAATAGCAGTTTTTTTCAATGCCACCAGGTTATTTTACGGCATTTTTGGTATTCTCTCCTGGAAATGGCAGAATTGTAACCCACTTCATAGGTTCGGGCGCCTAGATGACAGAGATACCTTACCACGATGATAAGATAGGTGATAACCGAGCTACCACAAGAATTTTTAGACCTACATTTAATTTAACTTCCAGACCATGGAGACTATTGGAATTATTTTACCTTTAAGGAAAAATTCAGGGAATCGAACGCGGGACGTCATGAATTATAGTCAAAGATTCTGGTCACAAGACCACGAGGTTGGTCAAGGGATTAAATTAGTGTAATATCATGTAATAGGAAAATACAGAAGGTGTTATTTTACACATATTGTTAACACACTAAATTATGAAAATAGTTTGGTTAACACAAAATCAGTAAGTATGAGAGGCAACTTACCGGAGTTCCGATGGAGATGGTATGAGCGACTCTCCTGATGACAATTGTGGAGAGGAAGACCGCATGGCGAAGTGTGTTGCGGTTCATGTTACATTCGGACAACTCATGTTCCCCGTCGCCAGGCAACCCGCTGTACAAAATAAACAATATCACTCTTTATTGCATCAGTGAAAAATAATTACAAATATTAAATGTTAGACTAAAATTATTTAATGCGCTAAAATATAATATTTATAAAGCTATAAATTGTATTTATTAAATTAGTCTGATTACTATCTTTGTAGTCGAACTGTAATTAATTGCCTGAGACGTAACAAGCCTGAGTTTGATCCTTGATCAGGACAAGTTTTCTGGTGTGGATTTATTTTTGTTAAAGAAATTAAACACAGGCTCAATTCTGGAAATGCATGGTATTATGCAATACAGGGACTCTTGTCGTCCCAACTCCTTTCACAAAACGTTAAACTGAAAATATATAAAACTATTATTCCACCAGTTATATTATATGGATGCAAACATGGACTCTTACTTTAAGAGAGGAAATTTGAATTGCGAGTATTTGAGAATAAGTTCTTAGAAAAATGTTTGGACCAATGGGAGACGAACAGCCACGTGAATGGAGAATACTACATAACAGTGAACTACATGGTTTTTATAGGAAGCCATATATAATAAGTAGAGTTAAGTCTCGTAGGCTGCGATGGGCAGGACATGTGGCACGAATGGCGAATTAATGACGTGCATGGAAGCTTCTTGTAGGTAAGCCAGAGGGAAAACGCACAGTTAGTAGACCAAGAATGGGTTGGGAAAATAACATTAAACAAAATTTGAAGGAGGTAGATTATGCAGGGAATGATTGGAAAACATTAGCTCAGGACAGGAATATATGGAGAGCTTATATCCGCTCGGCCATGAATCTACAGGTTCGATAGTGCTAGTTAGTTAGTTAATCCACGTCTATAAGAGAAATATGTCATGGAGTCCAAATGGTCTCTGAACTTCATTAGGCCATCATAATCATCCTTTCAATCAATCCAGTTAATTCATTTTTTTATTTTAATATTATACTCGTATATCTATCGTTCGCCTTGTTTCATGATTATATGAGTGAATGATGTGCTGTTTTAAATATTCGTGTTGTCACGGTGGTGACCCTGGCAATGAACCGATCACAACAATACGGATTTCTGTAACTAGCTAACTCACTGCCTCTATCAACCCATAGGTTCATGGCCGCGCGGATATAAGCTCCCTATACACCCACATTCTGAGCTAATGTTTTCCAATCATTCCCTGTATAATCTACTTCCCTCAAATCATGATTGTTTTTCTCCCACCTCACTGTTCGTTTACCAACTGGGCGTTTTCCCTCTGGTTTTCCTATAAGAAGCTTCCACCCTCTGTTTCATCCCCCATTCCTGTCACAAGTCCTGCCCATCACAGTCTACAAAACAACTGTTTTTATTATATCTGGTTACCTATAAAGACCCTGTAGCTCACTGTCGAGTGGTTTTCTCTATTCGCCTATCTGTTCATCTCTCTTTGGTCCAAAATTTTTCTAAGAAATTTATTCTCAAATAATCGCAATATTTTCTCCTCCCTTAAAGTAAGCGTCCATGTTTCGCATGTGGATTTCTATACATATCAAATCTTACACGATTCATGCATTCATCTACTTTCAAATGAATATATATGCACAATAAAATGTAAATGGAATAAAAATATGCACTATCAAAAATGAATAACATTTTTGTCACTATTGATTTCCTTCTTAAAAAATGCTAAACTATTTTTTCCACTCAAAATATGACGTTCATTTGTCAGCATTCTTTTATTTACAAAAAAAATCAATCTTTCTGCGTCACTAGAAGCAATAAATGCTCGTACATATTTAGAGAGTCCGTCGTGTAGGAAACGTGTAAAGTAAGCGAATTCTTTAGCAAGTCCAATTCATGATCCGATTTTGCTGGTTTATGAAATGTATCTTTATTTTGTTAACTAAATAACACGCATTACGAGAAAACAATGCTAATTCAATATTAGGGCAGTAGTGTATCGCAAGGAAAATCCCAGATAAAGCGCCTGGTAGCCATTCCCATTAGAGGCTGAGTAGGCCCCAGGATCATACTGCGGCCAAAATATTTACCATTTTAAAAATCCTGGCCCGATATGGACTTAAACTCCCAATAATCCGGCTTGTAGCGTATTTTTTTTAATCAAATAAGATAAGCGTGTCCTCTTATATACATATTAAATATTTATTTGTCAGTATTTTTTCTTTATATCTACTAATTGATATGTAATTTCTTTTCAAAAATATATTTCACGAGAACAACCTCAATAGCTTTATTCTCTCAGAATTCACTAAACATTTGAGACAATGTAAGCTTATTATATAACATAATTAAAGATCGAAAACAAAGACCATATTGAGATTATTCTTATTGACTATTTAACTCATGCCCCAAATGGGAGTCAATGACCAATCACATTTCAATGATTTCTGTTTTACAACCAATCAGAGTCGTGTTTCACGAAATATTTATCAGTGTTATAATTACCATATTAAAGAAAGCTCCTCCTTACAATATTGCGTTCCTTTGGCAATAAATAGTATGATCTGGTTGCAGTGATAAACAAAAGAAGCAGTACAAGCGTACCTATCGTTTCTCATTTGTTTTCAAACATCGCCGTTTACATTAAATATATAAATATTTTAAAATAACTATAGTTAAATAATGATTTGTGAGTAAACAGCTTAATTTTATTCGTTAAATAGTCCTAACAAATGCCACTCTTGATTTCCAAATTCTCTAAATAAATTCACTCCTCACTTCGTGAGTCGTGAATTTATCGATAATTTGGAAATCACTCGTGGCATTACTTATGAAAAGCATATAAAACTGTAAGTTTTATTTTCATTTAATTAAATAAATATGAATTTTCATCAAGTGAACGCCAAATTAATTGATTACTTTTTTCTGTATTTATTTAAATTTATGCTATGTCATTAATAATTTTTCTCTTTTTTTGTATATCATGTACATATTATATTTAATTCGTTAAATCTAGAGTAAATCAAAATACATTGTAAATAATAATTGTATTGTATTTATAAAATATAATCTTTATGTTTATTGTAATTACATGTAAGACTATTTTTTGTACTTTTTAAAACCTGGTTGAGTGGCAGGCAAGGCCTTAAGGCCTTAACTCTGCCAGGTAAAATAAAGCATTATAAACTTTTTTGAACATTTAGTTTTGAAATAATACATCTCAATTTAATGATGTGGTCTCTTGAAATCGTAAGAATAACGATGTGTGACAGCGCTTGATAACTGTCAGCAGCATTCGTATAATATCTATAAGCCCAGTATTTTATTAACTAATCTAACGAAATGATAAATGTATAGTGCAATTTCGATTCTGATGTATTGAGTTCTAAATATATGTTTTGGAGTTTATTGTAAATGATGGTCCTACCGGTTTCACAGATAATGCGCTATCATCTATCAACAATTTCATAAGCATTGCGCATGCTTAATACTATTCCATAGAAAAAATGATTTGGTGACGCAATGGAAAAAAAAAGTAGAGTAAATCTAGCTAACCTACCCAAATAGTAAATGCAAACAATAAGAATAAACATTATAGCTTGAATAAGCCAATAGTTCAATATAGAACATAAAGGGATTTTAAAAAATGGAAACCTTCCAAATTTATCGAAACATAATGAACTGTAATGTGGTTTCTCATCAAGTAGAAATGTTCGTAAATTTGCACGCTAAATCGATAAGGTGGAAACTATGTATACATGTTGGCCACATGCAAATATTATCAAGATGGTTAGTAAATAGTTGGTTTCAATATTCGTAGATAATCAACACTAGTTCTGACGTTACATTTTGTTATATGAATTATTAATATTATATTTATTATTACTATATTACTATATTTATTATATTTATTTGTATTATTATTATTATTATTATTATTATTATTATTATATAAAACTTAGGCACAGAAAGATGTGTAAACATTAAATTCTGTATATAAATAAATTATTATTATTTATATTTATTATTATTATATTTATTATTATTATTATATTTATTATTATTATTATATTTATTATTATTATTATTATATTTATTATTATTATTATATTTATTACTATTATAATTATATTATTTATTATTATTATTACTTATTTATTCATTTCATATATTATTATTATTATTTATAATATATTTATTATTATTATTATAATTATATTTATTATTATTATTATAATTATATTTATTACACTGGGGAACAGTGATTTTGGTGCCTTAATGTTTTCACCTATTTATGGGTATATTTGGGTCACTGATTCCAAAGATGATTTCAGTTTCGTCCTATCAGCTCTAGTTTTTGAGATAGAGTTTATTCAAATTATATACCAGTTCAAAAATACTGGTCCACATATACAACTATATTACTCGCATACAATTAAATACAAAAAGAACAAATACTTTCTTTTCATGAAACAACTGTATCTAATAACTACCATAATTTATTTACACATTAGTCTCGTTAGAATCATTAATTTTCCTGCCATCAGGTCGCAGATCCCCTTTCTTCTGTGATGTCCTCCTATGCAATGATCTTGACATTCTCGGTGGATGCTCCAACAGTAGTCCGCCATCATATGTATATCCCACCGTCCACGATACCTTTCTTCCATTGTACTTAATTCCTGGTGAAAACGCTCACCCCTGTTCCTCACTTACATCTCCAAGATTGTCTGGAAATCGATCCAAATGACTGTGTAGGTAGTGTAATTTGATGCTCATGTTACAACCTAGTGCACAAAAAGCAGTGAGCATATTCTCCACTAGTTCATCACTATTAGGAGACTTATAGTTTCCAAGGAAATTCTTCACTACCATACAGAACGAAGGACCATGCGGCTGCTTCAGTATCATTCATTGAGTCTTGAAATTGATGGTCATTATAAGTTGGCGGATTTGTGGTCCATCCAATATACCTGCTTTTATTTTTTCCCTTACTCAGTGCAGGAAATTTTGTACATATGTAGCCAAAACATGTTCCATCTCTATTCAACGCCTTGATGAACAATGTTTCATTTTAAAACCAAGTTTAATATGCAGTGGTGGCAAGATGATGTGTGTTTCTTGTCAACCAAAGTTCTGCTGCAACGATGTTTTTTTCTCCAAACGGTCATGCTTTCTCTAAGAGGCCAATGCCTTCTCACCCATGTTGATCTTTGGTCTAGAGTCCCATAAACATATAAAGCATGGGTATTTGGTGTACCCACCTTGTTGTCTCGAGAAATTCACCTCTTGAGATCGAACACATTACCCATTGGTGATCACGGTAAGAGATTTCTTAGCACTGTAGTATTGTATGTGATTTTGACGCATCGAAATGAGTGACCCATTTGGGATGACCTGTATATGTTCCCATTAGCCAAAGAAGACATTTAGGCTGCGTTTGGAGCTATCTAAATAACCCCATTCATTGGTGTGTTTTTCTTACACCCAGCTTCATTAACAGTCCTTAACATTCATACAAAAAACAAATTGATTTTTATGTGAAGAATGGCGGAAGTCTGTTTCTCTTTGCGATAGACTGTGACCTTTGTTCCCGGTAACAGACATTGTTTCCTGCCAGCCTGGCAGCTCAACTCAGATACTCGTTGGAAGACTTAATCCCTTATGAGGTCGTTCAGTTCCGCTTGCTAAAACCGGATGAAACTGATTGAGGTCCTGGAAATCGCTGTCCTTTCCTCAGAATCGCTTTCAGTTGAATATCCTCTTCTTCTGGGACTCTGGAGATTGGTAAAAATTGGAACAGGTATCTCCTTGAATGGGACAGGGCGTCTTGCGGAGCGGTAGATTGGGAATACCATCTATTCGGGTTTTGTTATTGATGCCCTTTACATTGACTGAACACAAATAGCAGTGATCATATGGTAATTTGTTCTCGCCAGATCATTGGTTCCCCAAATTTCAAGCATTCGTTTCCCTTTGTCCATGTCGTAGAAGATGCTCTGTGCACGTTTTACATACAATGTGATGTGCCCAGGGCTTATCTGATCTCCAGTTGTACTTTGAAATAGGCAAATAAGCTCTCTTACAAAGTCAGTTTAGGTTCTTTGTGAGTGAATGTGTAATCCCACGATGAAACAAAACACATCGTTATTCAACATATTTTCTTCGTGTGAAGCCATGTCAGTCTAGAAAAAGGATAAACATGTTAAATTTGTAAAATTACATGCACGGCAACAACAACATGAATATAACTTGGATAATCAATTTATTATGCAAACAACGATTTACAATGTGGTACATAAGAGCAGTATCATCCAATCTTTGCAAACTAGAGTGCTGCAACAAAATGGATGACATTTTGGGGAATCAGCAGGCCGAAAATACCCAAATCAGGTTGAAAAATTTCAGGACCAAGAGAAAAAAAATATTTTTTTGTTCCCCAGTGTATTATTATAATATATTATATTCTTATTATTATATGGAGGAGGAGGAGGCGGAGGAGGAGTAGAGGTAGGAGGAGGAGAAGGGGCTGAGGAGAAGGAGAGGGAGGAGGAGGAGTTGTAAGGGAGGAGGAGGAGGAGAGGGAGTGAGGAGGAGGAGGAGGAGGAGGAGGAGAGGGAGGAGGAGGAACAGGAGAGGGAGGAGAAGTCTAGGGAGGAGGAGGAGTAAGGAGGAGGGAGAGGGGAGAAGGGAGGAGGATAGGAGGAGAAGGTGAGGAGGAGGGGGAGGAGGATGAGGAGGAGAGGGAGGAGGAGGAGGAGGGAGAGGGAGGAGGTGGCGAGTGAGAGGGAGGGGGAGGAGAGGAGGAGGAGTGAGGAGGAGGAGAGGGAGGAGGAGGTGGAGGAGGGGGATAGGGGGAGTAGAGAGGAGGAGGAGAGGGAGGAGTAGTGAGCGAGGAGCGGAGGAGGAGGAGGAGTAGGAGGAGGGAGGAGGAGGAGGAGGATGAGAGGAGGAGGAGCGGGAGGAGCGAGGAGGAGGAGGAGGAGCGAGGAGGAGGAGGGAGTAGGGAGGAGGATGAGAGAGTAGGATGAGGAGGAGGAGGAGGGAGGATGAGATGATGAGAGGTGGAGATGAGGAGGAGTGTAGGAGGAGGCGGATGAGGAGAGGAGGAGGAGGAGGCGGAGGAGGAGGAGGTGAGGAGATGAGTAGGTTAGGGAGGAGGATGGATGGGAGAGGTATAGTAGGAGAGGTAGGGAGGAGTGTAGAGGGAGGAGAGTAGGAGGATGAGTGGATAGGGTGTAGGAGGAGATGAGGTAGTAGTGATAGGAGGAGATGGTATGATGATTATTATATGTGATTAGCTATTAGAGATTGTTAGTAGATTATTAGATTTATGATTATTTATTTTATTATTTAGTATTTATTATTATTATATTATGTATTATTAGTATTATTTTATTATTATTAGTTATATTATGATTATATTATTATTATTATTATTATATTTGATTAGTATTATTATTTTATTATTTATTATTATAGTATTTTTATTATTATTTATTATTATTATTTATTTATTATTATTATTATATATTTATTATTATTATTATTATTTTATTATATTATTATTATATTTATGATTATTATTATTATATTTATTATTATTATTATTATATTTATTATTATTATATTTATTATTACATTTATTATTGTTATAATTATTATTCAATAAATGCTTTAAACTCTGTTTGGTGGAGCAAAAATATTTCAAAAAATAGAAAATTACAAATATATCAAACCATAATTCAGAGCATTTTAACATATGGTGCTGAAGTCTGGCAAATTCCTACCAGGGAAATGAAAAGAATTTTAAGTACAGAAATTGATGTTTTAAGAAGATCAGCTGGAAAATCTAGAATGGATAGAATACGAAATAAAGAAATAAGGGAAATTATGGGTGTACAAGAGGAGCCGGACATCATAGACATCATAGAAAAGAAAAGATTGCAGTGGTATGGTCATGTCAAAGGAATGCCAGAGCAAAGATTGCCAAAAATTGTTATGGAATGGATCCCAATGGAAAGGAGGAAGAGAGGAAGAACGAAGAAAACTTGGATAGAAGGGGTACAAGCAGCTATGAATATCAGAGGAATGGAGGAAGATCAATGGATGGATAGAGAGGAATGGCGTTTGGTTTCCGGAAGACGGCGGCAGCTGCTTTGATATCGGATGATGATGAGGATATTTATTATTATTATTATATTTATTATTATTATTATTATTATTACTATTATTATTATTATCATCATCGCCTTAATTAATCACTTACGTTTTTTTCATGATACAGGAAATTATTCATTAGAGGATTAAGCCATTCTTTCCATTTTTTAACCTCTTCAATATAAACCTACAACTGTTATAATTATCCTTGTAAGATTAGCTCCGTCTATATGGTCTTTCTACTCTCTTTTTTTCTTTATTTTTTTAATAAAATTATGACGTCCATTATGTTTCTTTATTGTCCCACATATTCGTACTCGTCTAGTCAGATTTTGCCAACTATGGCTTGCAAACTGTTAATTTCTGCATTTATAATTTGTTGTGGTTTCTTTTTAATGCCCGAGTTTCAACAAATTATATCATCCACTGATTCTACTGTACTTATATATATATATATATATATATATGCAGTGTAGGCAGCCCCGTGCCACAAGCGATTAGACGCTCACCCCTTGTCACTGCAGTCTTGAGAACGAATCTCGGTCACTCCATGTGGGTTTCATGGTGGACCAAACTGAGTTTGAGCAGGTTTTTATCGGGTTTCTCCCGTTTTCCCCATGCCACAATTTTCATCTCAACATTTATCCATACTCCTCTCATCCATCTTGTTTCATTTCGTTCATCCGCCCCTGTGACGGTGGTTGGCCGGCACCCTTGTCATTCATAGACCTCTATAAATATAGGGGCTTCATCTCATCTCGTCTCTCGACTGGACACGAGTTGTGGATATTATTATAGTTAATGTGTACCACGTTTACTATTAAGGTACATAATATAAAGTGATCCCACTTACGCCTAGGAGGCCCTTAAAGTAGTAGATGTTAAGGCTCCTAATTTTCTAGACAATCTGTATTTGATGTCAGCCTGGTTTTCAGTCCTGCGTGTCTTCCGCTTTCACTCCCAGAACAAGTATCTGGTACTCATTTCCGTTAGAGGCAGAGTCGACCCTAGGGCCACGTTGCAACCAGAAGGGTTGGGTCAGTTTAAAAATCCTGACCACACCTAGTTTGAACCCTCGATCTTCCGGCTTGTAGCATTTTGCCTTAACCAATTACACTAAGGTGTGCCCCCCTCCAAAAGAGTTAAATTTTGTATTTTATGTTTCCATGAAACTGCTGAATTATGTGGGGTACTCTATACAGGCTGTACTATATATATATATATATATATAATATATATAGCCATGTGATTTCGGGGACCGTTTGGGCCTTAAAGGTTTCCTGACATTTGTCTTACAGGTAAGGAAAACCCCCGATAAAAACCTCATCCAGAAAAACTGCCCCGACCCCGGGCCCGCTGCGTGACAATGCAGCACGCTACCTCGAGACCACAGCGGTATATATATATATATATATATATATATATATATATATATATATATATATAACATTATTTCAGTGTTGTCATTATAATTGTATTTTTTTGTGATTGGAGAGACTAACAGGTAGCTGAATTGGGAGGCCAGTCAGCTGTCTTTATTGTAAATCAGATGTAATAACAGTTAAGTCACATAGACTACGATGAACAAGATACAGGGCATTAATGGGGAATGAAATAGGAGAACATAAACTTTTTGAAGGGAAACCAGAGGAAAAACGCCCAGTAGGCAGGCCAAGTATGAGGTGGGAAAATAACAACCATGATCTGAGCTAATAAATTATACAGAGTTAACTGAAAAGCTTTAGTCCAGAATAGGGATATATGAAGAGCTTTATACCCGTGCGGCCATGAACCTAAGGATTCGATAGTGCCAGTGAGTTAGTTATATGTAACGTTGATATTCTGTAGAAGACCAGTTTACAAAGGAGTTAAAGAGGTTAAAAGTAGCTGGACAGACCACTATAATTGCATAGAAACCCCAATTAAACATCATTATAATAATAATTATTATTATTATCACTGTTATTATTGTTATTATTGCCATTATTTATGTTATTATTATTGCTATTATTATTGTTATTATTATTGTTATTATTATTATTATTATTATTATTATTATTATTATTATTATTATTATTATTAAGCATGTTATTATATGGGTCCGAAACCTGGACAGTAAGTAGAAAACAAGCCAACAAGCTGTTAGCAGTAGAAGTGGATTTTTGGAGGCGATCGATAAGAATTTCAAGAAGGGATAAGGTCAGAAACAGCATAATAAGGGAAATTATGCAAGTTGAAAAAAATATATTAGGAAAAATAGAAGAAAAGCGTTTGAAATAGTATGGACACCTCATAAGAATGGAAGAAGAGATAATACCAAAGAAGATCCTTAATTGGAAAGCTAATGGAAGAAGTGGAAGAGGCAGGCCTAGAGAACGATGGATGGATGGATGGATGGATGGATGGATGGATGGCGTGAAGAGAAGTATAGAAGCTAGAGATATTAGGGAAGAAGATGCTTTAGACAGGAACCTCTGGCGACAAATCACTTTGGGTTGAAAGAGAAACACTGCATTGTGTAATATTCCAAAATAAAAAATATATATTATTATTATTTGTATCGAACTATAAGTTAGCTGTTATAGCGTTTTGACATAATACTACGACCTACAGTTTACATCAACCGATGATTTCCCTAATTTGTTTAAAAATGAAAATGCTCTGTTCGGCGAAAACTTTGGCTATTTTAACTGCTGGTCGTCATTTCAGTGATTCAAGGTGTACCGTATCTACAAACTTCAAAATTCACTTACCTACGTTTGAATCTAAAACCTTAGATTTCACAGAAAAAACATGTTACCACTAAAGTGCGACTTAAAGAAACTTTCAGGTGTTCTCTGTATAGAAGATTGCGATAACCTAAAGTAGGACTATCAGACAATATAGAGTGAGGTTCACTCGACTTGCAGCCACTAGCGTGGACATTGCGTGGGCAGCGCCAGTTGATGACACAATGCTTGCAGTTACCTTTCCCGCTATCGGCCGCAGGTCGAGTGAAACTCGCTGTATAATTAGGAAAATGTAACTATTTAGAATATTGGAGGCGTCAGTTATTACCGGAAAGATGTATAAATTCAAATCGAGAAAGATCGGCATGCTACGAGTTAATGGTAAATCCAGAAAATTGGATAAACTTGGGTAAATTTCTGGACAAAACGCGAAATATAAGAACACTCATTCGTGAATAAATAAATAAATAAATAAATGTTAGCAAAATGTAATATTATTAATTCTTAATAATTCTACATAACCTAATTAATGTATAATGTTATTGTATTATTATTATTATTGTTATTATTATTATTATATTATTATTATTATTATTATTATTATTATCATCATCATTATAATTATTAATATTATTATTATGTAATTGTAATATTATTGTTTTTTTATGTTTTACGTTATATTATTACCAAACATTACTTTATTGTAACGGACTGTCAACAGCACGTACGGCTTACTGCCCATGCGACCCATATTTGTAAATAACAATGTATGTATCTTACTTTTAGCCAAATAAATCCTACAATTTTTTAAATTGAAATATTTTCTCCGAATCACGTGGTGTGTTAGGAAAAGTTTAATGTTATGCAGCATTTACTGCCTGAATATCAGCTGAACCTTAATGGTCTATATTATGACGTAATGTTTATATACTCCATTAGCTAAATGATATTTACACAAATGATGGCGAGTTATAGACTGGATCACTTGAGACTGAGAATTAAACGACAATACAAAATAATGCTAAGAAATTTATAACAAAATTTAAAAAAATCTATTTTATTAAAATAAAAAACAGCATTTATTTAAAAAATCTGTATTAAGTAAAATAAACCTTTCTATAAAACAGTCTAATTAATTGAAAATAAAATGACATTTCCATTTTAATGAGGTCTGAGAAACTTATTTCCATCTTGGCGCTAATAGTAGGCCCTAAGCATAGTGTATGCTTCAACAAATGTCTACATATTAACAGTTTTAACTAAAATAAATGAGCAATGGAAATCTACAATCGGAGATCTCGTAACAAACGAACAAAGCAGCAAGCATGAGGGAACAATGAATGGCGTAATTTAGAGAATAAATACACAAGAATAGGAATTAAAGAACTAAGTTATCAATCTGTAGGTACAACCAGTTCTCACTTATGCTTCTGAAACAAGGGCTGAAACATTCAAAACAGAACAAATGTCAGAAAGTCAATGTTAGTAGAGGACTTAGTAAAATTCTGTTGAAGCATTAGTCAAAATGATAAAAATTTTAAAAATAGATAAATATCATAACAAATCATAAATAAACTCATACCAAATATATATATTCAACATAACTAATTCTATAAATAATCTGATATTAATAAAAGAAGTGGATAATATATATATATATATATATATATATATATATATATGTATCCGTCCATAGCAATTCTGTCCGAGGGCAGGTCTGTCACTGCAATCATAGCATTTTCATGCTTTGCAGATTTACTAGGGAATTATAGGTGTGGTAGCTTCCCGTTGCTTTCCACACCGATCAAGGATGGTGATGATGACCGGATGATTTTCGGAGACCGTTGGGCCCTAAGCTTCCTGACATTTGTTTTACAGGTGAGGAAACACCCCGAAAAGAACTCGCCCAGGAGCCTGTCCCGACCGGGAATCGAACCCGGGCCCTCTGAGTGACAAGGCAGCACGCTACCTCCAGACAACAGCGGTGGACCACATATATATATATATATATATATATATATATATATATATGTCGATGTTGTATTTAAATTTTGACATTAATAATATGACACGAAGAGAAAAAACAAACGCCTGAGCTGGGATTTGAACCCGGACCTTTGAATTCTTACGCTATCCAGGCATAGCGTAAGTGGTAGCGCATTGAAGCATAAATTCTGAGGTCCGGGTTCAAATTCTCATTCAGGCTTTTATTTTTTCCTTTCATGTTATACACACACACACACACACACACATATATATATATATATATATGCGCTAATACCCGGCGTGCGCTGCTACGCCTTAATAAATTAAATATTGAGGGTTGATTAATTATATAGTATACATTGATACAAACCAAACATGGTGGTTGCTAGAGTAATTTTTTTATTTAAAATTTCAGGTAAACCCCCACTTCTAATAATTGGATTTCACTGATTTTCACTTTAATATGATATTCCAAGTTTTGTCGTGAAACATCGAAAATTGCGATTGCTAGAGCGATTTTTAAAATTTCGTTTCAGGTGAACTCCTACACTAATGATTTTAGAACATAATAGATAACGGCTAAACACTTGCCGCATCTGAAATCGTGTACATACAAATTTTCACAAAGATCGGTCGAACGGTTTAGAAGTCTATAAAGGACAAACATACATATATTCGATTATATAATATAATTAGCTGGCCCGGCGAACGTGGTATCGCCTTTAAATATTTTTACGTTAATTTTTCCGATGTTTTAATAGTTATCTGCCATTCGGGGCGGAATCAAATCCAACATATCAAAGATCATAAAAATCAGTCCAGCCGTTCTTGAGTTATAAATAGTGTAACTAATCCGACTTTGTTATACATATAAAGTCCCGGTCACGCCTTGCTGTGGCTAATGTATACGTTAAATTATGTTGTAGTAAACTAAGTGAGAAATCTAAATCAGAAAGTTTTTGTTTTACACAATTTTTTAGTTCTGGTACGTTAACTACACCCGGTATAAATATGGGTGGTGGTTTATGTGGAAGTGGTTTTGTTGATTGAGATGAATTTATGTTGTCTGCATTCTCAGTATCATCCATAGGTGTATCATAATGATTATATACATTTATTGATGGAATATTTTGAGGAGGCTTGCTGATTTCAATATACTTAGTTTTTTTTTCTACGAACTTGTTGGCAGTTTGGATTCTCATCATCATCAAGAAGTCTCTGTATAGTAATATCATCTTGTGATATATTATAGTCATTTTGTTTTTTATTTGATTGAGGCATGGAGATTGTTTCTGTAATATTAGGCATATTATTATAACTAACAGACTTACTTACAGTTGTTATTCCGTTCCTTAGGACCTTCATATGTTTTTAAATTGACATTCTTCTTAAATGTAAGATTTATGTCACATAGGCCTATACCATTTTGCGGAAATTCACTTGATATCTTATCATTCATGGTCTCTAGAACTGATTCGCCATATTGTTCAGTGTCCCTTCTCGGTCCAGTTAAATTTAAATTAAGTTGCTGTCTTTCAGCCAGATTACTTAAAACTAATACTTACACACGAAATTAATATTATTATCAATATATTGAAAATAAAATAAACACAAACACACTTAAATTATGAAATAACCAATATTTGTAATTCAATTGAAATTCGCGGTTGCAACAAAAAGCACAGCCACCTGGTTAAATAATAAACCAATTACCTTACACCGTCATCTGTTAGAATCGTATGGAACTCACAGATAATTATAACTCTTTGTTAAATAATAAACAAATAATTTGCAATAAAAATAATGCGACTATAAATTTAGTTATAAACAACCGTAGGTCTCAAGTTGGATCAAACAGCACACAGTGTGCAAAATTTTATTAAAATCGGTTCAGTAGTTTAGGATTCCATCGCGGACAAATAACGTGACACGTAATTTTAATGTATTAAGGGCCAGTTTCACCAAGAGAGGTAACTGTATTACGCCAGTTTTCCCCATGTATAATGCATAGCTTAAACTGGCGTAAACAGTTACCTCTCTTGGTGAAACTGGCCCTAAGATATGAAAAGAAACCATAAAATTACCTAACTTGCTAAACATTTTATAAAAATGTGAACATAACGTATGGAAGTGAAAATAAACTAAACAATATAATAAGCAATAACAAAGAAGAAAAAATTAATTTAATTTATATCAATACATATGATCTTCTTCATGATAAGATGGTATGACAACATGGTCAATAAAACCACAAATCACCAAATTAGAGTCAACGCGTTTCAATAGCGACACTATCATTATCAAGGCTTATTATTGAATGGATTAATGAGATTCCCTCTCTCCCTATCTATTCCTATCAGTCAATAATAAGTCTTCATAAAAACAGCGAAGCTATTGAAACGCGTTGACTATTTTAATTTTTTAATTTGGTGATTTGGGTTTTTATTGACTACATGTGATAAAATAATGTTATCAATAAAAACTCAATGGCGTGACAGATCTAGAAAACCAACCGTTTGACCAACCTTCCAACCATTTGATGTCCTCATATACCCAAGTGTTAAAGAGGGAGGTGGATAATCATCTAGCCAGTATAGTGGTGACACGTGATCAGCACGTCGGATTGTCAGCCATTATAGCTGATTTTCTCAACTTAGAGTCGCTCTTTATTCTAGCTATCCAAGTTCCTCGCGGTGCTGAGTGGTCACCCGAACCAATAATTGACGTAATTCCATAGGAAAATGTCTTCCTCCACGGAGAATCGAAACACCGCAAGTCCCGTATCTTTGCACCAAGACATCATGCCTTAAACAGCTCGGCTATGGCACGGGACAATTTTAAATATAAAGTAGTATATAAATTAATGTGTAGATACTGCAACAAATTTTACATAGGAAGAACAAGGATAATTTTTAATATAAGTGTAAAGAACATTTTAAAGGTTTTAAATATGCAGAAGGTAAATTCACTTAAGCCAAACATGTAGTCCAGGCAGGGCATTATATGGACTATTTAACTCATGCCCCAAATGGGAGTCAATGACCAATTATGTTACAATGATTTTTTTATTTACAACCAATCACAGTCGTGTTTCTCCTAGAATTTACCAACTAAAGTTTATCATATAAAGAAAGCACCTCCTTTTTAACATTCTGAATAGGTCATAGCATTATTTTGCAGTGACTGACTCGCTAAGAAATACGGCTACCAGATTGCATATATAGTGCATGAATATCAACACATACCACATGCGGAAGTTAATATAAACACATTTGTGGCAATTAATTATACCATCAAAAAAAGAAACCACTGTTTGCTCTTTCTTAAATGTATTTTTTTTCCAGAAAAATATAATTGTCATATTTACATCACAGGACATCAGAAATGAATTAATATACAGTTTGATGTGTTTCATTCTTTCTCCACTAGAGTACATTCTTACAATATTGCGTTCCTTTGGCAATAAATAATATGATCTGGTTGCAGTGACGAACTAAAGAAGCAAATGAAGCGTACCAAACGTTTCTCCTTTGTTTTCAAACATCGCCGTTTACATTAAATATATAAATATTTTAAAATAACTATATTTAAATAATGATTTGTGAGTAAACAGCTTAATTTTATTCGTTAAATAGTCCTAACAAATGCCACTCTTGATTTCCAAATTCTCTAGATAAATTGGAAATCACTCGTGGCATTACTTATGACAACATCCTCACAATACTGCACAGAGAGAGGAACCCAAGAAAGATAAATATGGAGGAGATATTATTTTCAGATCTATTTTTAACAAGATATGTAATTTTACTGTCAATATATTTTTAACTGGGAGGGCAAACTGTCCTACCATTGCGACTTGGAATATCTATTCTGCTTTTCTATCGATGGAATAAATGGAAATAAATCTAGTCTAATATGTTATGAAATATGCTAAAGTGTTCCTCATTTCGATACTCATTCAGCATTTACATATGATTCATATATTAATTACTTACTCACTGGCACTAACGAGCCCGTAGATTCATGGCCGCGCGGACATAAGCTCTCCATACACCCTATCCTGAGCTAATGCTTTCCAATCATTCCCTGTGTAATCTACTTCCTCAAATCATAGTCATGTTATTCTTCCACTCATTATTGGTCTACTAAATGGGCGTTTTCCCTCTAGTTTTCCTACAAGTAGTTTCCATGTACGTCTTTCATTCCCCATTCGTGCCACATGTCCTGCCCATCGCAGTCTACGATACTTAATTGTTCTTATTATATCTGGCTTCCTATAAAGACCATGTAGTTCACTGTTTTCTAGTCTTCTCCATTCACCTGTCTGTCCATCTCTCTTTGGTCCAAAAGAATCCTAAGAACTTTATTCTCAATTCCTCGTAATCTCCTTTCCTCCCTTAAAGTAAGACTCCATATGATGAAAGTTAAAAATTAAAATGTACCTGTTGGTAGGTGCCGTCGTCCTCAACTTTGTTAAAATGTGTATATAAAATTAACTGGAGCGCTTTCGGAAGTTATCTTCCATCTTCGGCAGGTTGAGCTTCTACTCATTGTTGTGTACGGTAATGTATACTCCAACTGTTGTGTACATCACCGTACACAACAACGAGTAGCGGAAGCTCAACCTGCCGAAGGTGGAAGATAACTTCCGAAAGCGCTCCAGTTAATTTTATATACACATTTTAACAAAGTTGAGGACGACGGCACCTACTAACAGGTACATTTTAATTTTTAACCTTCACCATATGACTTCACCTCAACGGAATTTGATATGAATTTTACTAGTATTGATTAAGACTCCATGTTTCGCATCCATATAATATAGTCTAACTGGTTGAATAATAGTTTTAAATATTTTCAGTTTAACGTTTTTTGAAAGTAGTCAAGAGTCGCTGTATTTCATTATAGTATGCATTTCCAGAATTGAACCTATGTTTAATAGTATCTCTTCGCTATTGCCCAATATTACTACAGCATCAGCATAAACTAACAGTTTATGAATACCATTGGGTTGTACGCCTCCTTCATCCTTGTAAGATCTGATGACATGCTCTAGTACAAAATTAAATAGTAGAGGAGATAGTGCATTCCTTGCTTCAGCCTATTGTGGATTTCAAAAGTATCCGAAAACTGTTTGCCTACACGCACCCTACTCTTTGTGTCATTTAGACACATTTGTATAAGTCTAATTAACTTTTTAGGAATTCCGAACTCCAGCAGGATACTATATAATTTCTCCCTCTTAATTGAATCCTATGTCTTTTTGAAGTCTACGTATAGTTGATGTACATTACCATTATATTCCCATTTGTTTTCTAAAATCTGTCTTGTACTAAAAATCTGATCTGTTGTAGATCTGTTTCTTCTAAATCCACATTGATGATCTCCTAGAATGCCATCAATAAGTGAAGTAAGTCTGCTTACATGATTCATACCACCACTTTATTTTGGCTGGGCCCAGGCTCGAGGAAGGGCTACAACTCCTCCTTTGGCCCTATTCTGCCTTAAATTATTACCCACAGATTCGGAGTCATGAGAAAGTACATGAGTGTGCCCCCATTAGAACACCATAACCACACATTTTAAACAGCTGTGGTTTGCTTAGATCAAACTATTTTTACCTAACATAAGATGAGATAACAGGTAATTCGAAATGAAATTGAAATGACTTGATGGGGAGGGAAGAGGAATGAATGTTAGTGGGATGAAGTTCAGAAAACGGGAGAATCCCGAGAAATGCCCAAATATCTCATGTGGCTCACCGCCAATGCCCCTTCGGAATCGCTAGGGTTCGAACCTGATACCCCGAACGGGGCAGCTGCGGGCCCTAGCCACGCATCCACTGGGCGGTTTATGTATTATAATAATGATACACTTTCATAATTGTAATTTAGAAGAATTATTGTAATTAATTAATTTCTTTGTAGAAATTGATATTCCTAGCGTTAGTACTTTATTTAACATCTTAGGTCACTAATAAATAGCGTTACATTTCAAATTAGGATGTGAAAATTCCGATATTATTTTCTAAAAAAATATTTCAGGCTTGATGTTCTTCTACGTTCCATAAATGTGTGATACGATATCCACAGCTTTACTGCCCTCCTGAAAGAACACATGTTCTGGGTTTCTAATACTCTTAAAAATCCATCGATCCTGACCAGGTTTGAACCCGCGAACATCGGAATCAGAGAGGTTTATAATAACCACAAGTCCATCAGAGCCGACGCGGAAACCAAGATCACAATATGACGAAAGAACCTAATTTTTTCCTCCACTTGTTTGCTTCATTAGATCCACTGCTACGAGGTAGACATGGTCGGTGTGTCTCTGCGGGAATATTTAACCTACAAGATAGAGGAAGTGAATATGTTATATGCAGTAACACGCCTCAAGTAATTCGTTGCAATGATGAGGTCATGACCTTCACTTGTCGTCTTGACTTACAACACAGGTGTGTACGACATTACTCATCTCAATATGGCAAACAACAAGATCGATAATAAATAACCTCACAGCCACATAGAAACATACGCTTTCAACTGGAAATAAGACCAAATCAATTTATTCCAGTCGAGTTGGATTAGACGGTACATTTCCTAGTTTTCCTCAGTCGCTGAGTGAAATCCTGGATTTAAATTTAATTTCCAGACTCATTCCTCCACAATTATAATTCTAGAATACAGCGTAACTCCCACAATGCAACATCTTAGAAACAGTTTAAGGCCTCCAGCAAATATCATTAACATTTCTGGTTTTATATTTTGTTAGGATCTCTGACTATACCCGCACATCCCCTTGTTGAGCAAAGCTGTTTACTTTCTGGAGTTACTTAACCACGCTATTTACAAAAGCTTATTTCCCTATAGATGACATCGAGTGATAATGCATTTAAAGAGACACCTAGTAGCGAACTGAAGTATTGCTTGGGAGGGAAACTCCGGTTAAATTATGCGCAGAGGCTCTAATTTGACGTCCTTTTTCGAACTTCAAAATTTACAGACTGAATCCACAGCTTAAAATTCCTCCTGGAGGACTTTTTTTCAATCCAAAAAATCCGTATACTCCAGCCAGTTTGAATCCTCGATCCTCGGAAGCAGAAACAAGAAACTTAACCTCTAAATCATCGAGGCGAATACTTAATTAGGATACTTATAAACATCAGAAATACTTGAATCCAGAAACGTCCATCTCTAAATAAATCTTATATATATATATATATATATATATATATATATATATCGTGTTCCAGTTAAAATTTTTATTTTATGAGAAGCTTACATTTTTAGTTAAAAATTTAATTTGTGGACAGCAAACATATTTGAAATATTTTTCCTTATTCCTTGTTCAGTACGATTATAACGCTCCAAAAGATTAATTCATGGTAGTTTATTATCCACGAACTAATATATAATTAAAAATATACTTTTTTTGCTACCGGTAATGAAAATAAAATTATAAATTGGGAACAAAACATCGCGTCTCACAAGATGCACGTACGTTTGTGTCTATAAAATATTGATTATAAATTCTCTTAACAAAAGTATAAATCCAGCAATATTTAAATGAAATATGCTTGTCATCTTAAACTATTTTATTTCATTCTATGTACTCTACAATTTTACTAAGAGGCCGGAAACTGGACCATTACAGAACCATATAATATTCACAAAACGGACGGATCTTTTGCCAATATATGAATGAACAAAGTCAAACTTAATAATACAACAAGTAGAAAAACGAGGATAAAATCAATATAAGTGGACTTAAATAGTTATTACTTTATTGTTAGACTAAATAAAAATAAATTCACTTTACAGATTTTTTAACAGTTGTGATAATTTATATTTCATTTTGTCGAGTTGCATTACTGAACGAACCGAATTTAATTTGTTTAATTGCTACGACTAACAATACAAATGACTGACTCACATTATAATTGGACGGAGTTATGCATCAACCGGCTATGCGCCATTATATAAGTTTCGAGAAAAAATGTGTGTAAAGAATTTACAACCGTATTTAAATATTTTGCGTTAAAAGTGTGCGTACACTTACTTCATGAGTCAGTGCAACAGATTGCATCAAAATATATTTTAATGGCGGTTAGCCGGTTGATGCATAGCATAGTCCAATTGTAAGTTTATGCAATGATTAATTGTTGTTGACATATATTATGGATATATTACTTTTATTTTTATTTGATCTTGAAAACAACATTCCATGCGGTCAAGTTCATTGTGAACATATTTCGGTGTGTTGTTTTGTATCAGTTTTGATGTACGTTACGTAGGCCTAGGTAACATGTTAGTGTTTTGTTTATTACAATAATAAAATTCAGCATAATATGAAGTAAAATTATGTATACATTTCAAGGAACGGAAAGTCGTACAATTTGTTTTTAAATTTCGGTTCCAGCTACACTTCGGACATAAACATCTCTATTCATCCGTAAAATCCAATTTTCTATCCTTTTATAATATAGCCTACGTGTAAATAATAATAATAATAATTATTATTATTATTATCATCTAATAATAATAATAATAATAACAATAATAGTAATAATAATAATAATAATTATTATTATTATTATTATTATTATTATTATTTATTATTATTATTATTATTATTATTATTATTATTAATCCGACTTATAAAGCTGTTGTTGTTGTTATTGCTTATCCTATGTTCTTTCAAACCATGTCCATGAGGTTATTCTATTGAAGTAATTTTATTACATCTGTTGGTTGATTCCAGAGATCCGATGTTGAGCTGTTAATGCATTGGAGTATATGATGCTGTGACGCTTCTTTTGTATTAAACTTTGGGCAGATTGGGAATATCTTCTTGTCATCTAATATTTTAAGTGTTCTAATGTAAGGTCTTGCTATAGCTCTCTGTTCTTTTCATTGTAGTATTGTTCTGATGTAGTCTCCAGGGTTATTTGCTTTATAACAGTTATCCTGTGTTGGTAATTTCCATATTTTGTTAGTCTTTGTTTTGAATTATGAATAGATCTCGGTGAAAGTTGATTGTTCTGTTTGTGTTTTTGCTCCCTTCTTTTGCTAAACTGTCTGCTATTTCATTGCTCTGAATACCCACATGTGATGGAATCCACTATAATCCTAAGTGTATTTAAGATTTTTTAGAGTTTTTTAACTGCTTCAATAGATTTATTCCTGTTGTATAATGAACTTCAGGTGGCTCCGAAGATATTGTCTGTAGCTTTTTCTGTCCAAGAGGATGCAGATGCACGTTGAGTGTGTATTGGTTGCAAAGGATTTTAAATCGCTATTTGTTATCAGTTCCGATCTAAATACTGAGCAATAGTCAGGATTTCTCAATTTTAGTTTCTTATTTATTCCATTTTCGATTATCAAAAAAAGCTTATCATGTATTTATGTAATTGAAATTGAAAGCAGTGGGACCTACTGTATACAATTTTATTGTCTTTGGAAATAATTAAATAGCAAAAATATGAATTATCTTACTTAAAAAAAAACCACAAGAATTTTGTCGAAATAGATATATGTTTGTCACACGCTCAGAAAATAAGACGGGGCTGTGGAAAAAAAGGTACTTGGTTGGAACCCACAAGGAACCGGACGAAGAGGATGTTTGGAGGAGGTGCATAGAAGAAGAAATCCATTGAAGAAATAAAGCATGGAAAGAGATCAAAACATCAGCAATCTAAAGGACATATTGAAGTGCTTCACACATTCCCTATCTTCAAGAGGGAAAAACAGGAAATAAGTCAGTTCAAACAAGTTTATCTTCAATTGACATTCTGGAAATATTTAATCTATGGAGAACTATGTAACTTCTCTTGAGAGTTGAAGTCTTAAAAAAATTAGATAATTTCTAACGATATACATATTGAAAAAATAAATAAAAGGAAAGGAACACATTAATATATACCGGCAGAGTTTCTCTCCTGAGTGGAGAGGGTTATTAAAAACGCAATACACAATTCTAGTGTATATAAGCTCTACATAGAAATACAATTAATAAAAGCTGTAGATTTCCCGGTGCAGTGGTCTGAACTCCCGAATTCGAATTCCATGCATTACCAAAAGGACTGATGACATTAGAGTTGTTGTATCAGTATTAACAGTTCAATTTTTATAAGTGAGAAAACATGATAACTCAACCTGTTTGCAGTGCAATCTGCTGTTGTCAGCATCGAATTATTTATGAAGAATTTATATTACTCTCTCCTTCAGACAATGTCTATAGGCCTAGAGAATGTAATGTTCTGTTAGTCTTCTGCGGGTCGTCTCGGCTGCCTCGACTGGGATTCCAGGTTAGAATCCTGGTGGTTCTGAAGGGGTGGTGGACCACACCGGGATTTTTTCGGAGATTTCTCGAGGTTATCCAGTTTCCAGAATTTCATTCCACCAACATTTTCCACTCCCCTTCCCTCTGCCTTCTTGTCATTTCATTTCTCATTCATTATTTCATAGTATCCTTCATCCCACCTCATGTTAGATAAAATAGTTTGGTTTAGCAAACCACAGGTGTTGAAAATATATGATTGTGGGGATCTAATGTGCTTCCTCATGACCTCGAGTCTGAGCAACAACCCAGGGGGGGAAGAATAAGGGCCCACGAGAGGGTTGTAGTCCCTCCTCTTTGGTCCTCAACCCCATGAGTCATGAGTGCAGTATTTTGCGTGTCGGACAATGAGGAAGATTAGCAACAAACTGCACAACATTCTAAAGTAGACTTTCATTACATTGATTCCATAATGCTAGGAAAGTGCAATAGATCTATCAAGTTGCAGTCTTAGGGCAATTTGTCCTCACAGTTTAAATATAAATAGAATAGTCTTCTGCAAACTGTATCAGACAGGTACAGTTAAATGTCCCTGGTATGATTTTATAAACATTTAAATGCAGAATGTGTCAAACTGCTCAGCCCTAGCTATCAATAAGTGAGATTTTCAAAGTAAGTAATGTTTAAATTGTCTCTTTTTAATAGAGGGCTATACAAGTTGCATCAGTCAGATAAATGCTGTATTACACATCCTGAATATGAAATTGACTCAATTTATATATATTTGTATTTATAAGTTTGTTTTGCCAGCTGACATGTAGCAGTGTGCCAAAGTGTCCACCTGCGCTTGAAGTTTCATTTAGTGTTTCGTAAAAGTTTTAAGCACCCCTAACATGCTGAGGGCGTTAAACTGAATCATATCATAACCTGGCAGGTATCAGCCAGCTTGTTTGACCTCTTGCCAACATGTCGACTTCCTGCACATTCTGGATAAATATACTCCGCCACACTATGATCACATCCATAACTATAAAATACTTTTATTAATATCAAAATATGTGCGGTAAATAAGAAAACATATCCTAATCACATTTCACAAGGCAATGAAATACTTCAAAAGCAAAAAGAAGAGACTTGTTATAAATACAACTAACAAACGAATGTTGAATGGCCATCATCTTACACAACTGCGCCGAGGGGGATAAATTGTTTTAACTATTAATACACAGTGGAATATTACGCAGTGAAAATATTACACTGAGAAAGTTTACGATAAGAAAACTATTTCGCAGTGAAATCAAAACGTAGAGAAATATTAGGCTAAGAAAACAATTTCGTAGTGGCAGAGAAATCATCTTCATGATTCAGGCTTGTTGGCCTATTGCAACATCAGGAAGTTTTAAGCAATCTTCCCATATTCTCGTAGGCCTTTCTACAGTTCTGTTTCCTTATATTAGATAAGAAGAATTACATAAAAACAGAACATAGAATAAATAATTGCAAGTAAATTTTTATACAAATTATACTGAGATTTAAATGTATCAAATTAATATTATTAGAGAAACCGTAAATTTATCTGCCAAGACACCAAAATTACAAAATAAAGTATATTTCTTTCGTAAAATTGGTATCTCCGTAGAAAAAGCAATGGTTTCTCTAATATGAATTTAATACAGAAAATAAAGCTATTATTATTATTAATTCCCGTTGATTTTGTGTAAATATTTAGTTTATGTACGAGATTTTTCTCACTTGTAAGACAAATATCAAGAATCTTTAAGGCACCAGCAGTCCCCGAACTTCTTTTGGCCATTAATATATCCGGCTTCTTTAGTATCAGTGTATGAGTTCATATTATGTGTTATCTTAAATGTTCATATTGTCTCAGAGGTGGGGTCGGCATTGAGCTGATCCCTCATGATGTTAGCCCTCTATGTTTTTGTCTGATCGAAAATTATGTATATGATCAAGATTTTAAACATCCTCTCCTGACAGGTCACATCCTTGTTAGACCTGGGAAATGGGGCAACTAAAAGTGTCTATAAAAGGTGAGGTTAAATTGAGGAATGTTATAAAATAAAAATTATATGGCAGTCCTATGCTTGTAAATAAATTTAAAGAATTTTACTCATTATTATTATTATTATTATCATCATCATCATCGGCCGCGGTGGACTAGTAGTTAATATGCTCCTTGCCTCTGGTCCCGAAGGTCGCGGGTTCAAACCCGGCCGGGTTCGATGGATTTTTTAGGATGGAAAAATCCAAGGAGTAAGTCCTCCGGGAGAGACTTTAAGCCGTGGGTCCCGAGTCTGAAGATTTTCAGGCTCGTAAAAGATCCTTAAGCCTGAATGAAAAGGCCTGTAAGCAAAATTTACCGAAATTTTCCCGTTCTAGTACTACCTTGGTTTCCTAGATGCCAGTATGAAGCGGAACGCTTACCACGGACCACTCAAATGACATCTATACGAAAACAAGTGTAACTAAAAATTAGTATGGTTCAAATTCTTCCCTGTAGGGAGGAAAGCGCCTAAATCTCTGTTAAGAGAAACATGGGCTTACAAAGAAGATTATCATCATCATTATTATCATTATCATTATTATTATCGTTATCATTATTGTTGTCATCATTATTATTGTTGTTGTTTTTATTGAAATCAACTGATGTTGATGGACCATTAGTTGTCATACTGACTTCTGGTTTCAGTATTCTCGGTTTCAAATCCAGCCGGTATTGATAGATTTTTCACGTCGTAAAAACCCTAAATATGAGTGGAAGGGAACTATATTCGTGGATCCGTGTCGTAGATTTGAGGCACGTGAAAGTTCATCAACCCTTTAAAAAGATGCCTCTGTGCAACATTTACTGGCTCTTTCATGCCCGGATTTTAATCTAGACTCCAATGACCTTAGCTGTTAAAGAGCATTGTTTAAATATAATGATAGCAAATATAATCAAGTCATGTATTTTGATCAGCATTCTCAAGTAAGCTTATTGTTCTGCTTGAAAATGTGTAGACAGCTTTGTTAAAACATAGATTATTTTGATTTGTCTACGTCACTATTCTAAAAATGTGGATTTCTGGCGAAGTGTGCATATTGCAGTGTGTGGAGTGTTTATTTATGGATGCAGATGTTGACCATAACACCAGAAATGTATTTTTAATAAAAATGCGTAGATTATGGAGTGGAATAAATCTCGCATGGGATATGCGATAGCGGAAGCACATGGCACGGAAGTAAATAAAAGACTTGCGTAATGCGAGCCTCTGCTTCGCACCAAATATCGACATTCGCGTGCGCGAGAAACAGCTGACGATCTACTTTCATCTCATCTCTATTTACATTTCTTCTCTTTTTATTTAAAATAAGAAAAATGCACCCTGGCGTACATAAAACACTTATCACTCCACTGATGTTTATATG
This sequence comes from Diploptera punctata, assembly GCA_030220185.1. NCBI lineage: Eukaryota > Metazoa > Arthropoda > Insecta > Blattodea > Blaberidae > Diploptera > Diploptera punctata. Next base: position 2,518,272 of record JASPKZ010003841.1, read on the forward strand.
CAAACCATATGTCTCCTACTTTCAAATCCATTAAGAATGTATCTCTTATGACAACTGTTCCGTCATCTTGGGGAAAAAATATTTACTTGTTTATTCATCTTATTTATAGAAGCTTTAACATCTTAATATCATCGTCTTCAAACATTAAGTCTTATGAGGCTCAATTTTTTTAACACAATTGAGCCCATCTTGTCCAACACTGCAGTCTCGAGGTAGCGTGCTGCCTTGTCATGCAGCGGGCCGGGGTTCTATTCCCGGTCGGAAGAGGCTCCTGGGTGAGGTTTCTTTCGGGGCTTTTCCTCACTTGTAAGACAAATGTCAGGAAGCTTAGGGCCCAACGATCCCCGAAAATCATCCGGCCATCATTAACATCCTTATCATTATCATCATCATCCTTCACCGGTGTGGAAAACAACGGGAAGCTACCACACCTATAATTGCCTAGTAAATCTGCAAAGCATAGCATAAAAATGCTATGATTTCAGTGAAAAATCTTCTCTCGGGCAAAATTACTATGGATGGATGGATGGAGCCCATCTTGTCATTGGTCTGCCAACTTTGATTCTACATTTTATGTTGTAGATCATCGTCAGTTTGTTGGTATATGCCTTTCTTTCATTCCTTGTATATGTTGTTTCCAATCATTTATATGTCCTAACCCACTGAGCCTCCAAGTCCACTACCTTGTTTATTCTATTATAATAGTAATTATTATCTGTAGATAAACAGGACATGTGGCACGAATGGGGAATGAAAGAGGTGCGTGGAGGCTTCTTGTAGGAAAACCCTAGGGAAAATGCCCAGCTGGTAGACTAAGAATGAGGTGGGAGAATAATATTATGATTTGAGGGGAGTAGATTATATAGGGGATGTTTGAAAAACATTAGCTCAGGATAGGGATGTATGGAAAGCTTATGTCCACGCGGCCATGAACATATGGGTACGATAGTGTCAGTGAGTTAGTTAGTGTATTAGTCTAGTCCAACACTCGCTTCTTTCTACCTATTCTCTCTTTTTTATTCTAGTTAGGGTATTAGTCCAGTCCTACACTCGCTTCTTCCTAGCTATTCTCTCTTTTTTATTCTAGTTAACTGCGTACTAATACGTTCTTGGGCCATCTCCGTCGTAGATAGGCCCATCTATCCTGATACATCCTGGTCGCGCGTCCGTCCCAGCTCCATTTGAGTCTCTTGGCTTTTCCATTCCTCGTCTGTTCTCTATTTTTCATTTTATCCTTTAGATTGGCGCCTCGAATTCTTGCTTTGGCTCACCTTTAGGTCCTGTATGAATGTCAATGTATGTTTTCTGACAGGAATTACCCAGTTTGCACACCACTGAAACATATTCTCATTCTCAGTACACATTACAAGTAGATCTACAAATCACTTACATGATCAGAAGAAAATGGTACAACTTAACCACCCAACTCGGAACCCGAAATATAAACACGACAATGAGTAGCATTCCAACTTTTATTCTGCATTTTGGGTTGTAGTTTATCATCAGGTTTTTTATATACGTTTATCTTTCATTATTTGATTGTTGTTTCCAATAATTTATAATTATATTAATTTATTCTATCTTATTCGAGAATAAAGTTATTAGGGAATTTCTTGGAACAAAGAGAGATGAACAGACAGGCGAACTGAGAACGCTTCATAACAGCGAGCTGCATGATGTTTATAGGAAACCAGATATAATAAAAAGAGTTAAGTCTCGTAGACTGCGATGAGCAAGACATGTGGCACGAATAGGGAATGAAAGAGGTGCATGGAAGTTTCTTGCAGGTAAATCAGAGAGAAAACGGCCAGTTGGTAGACCAACAATGAGGTGGGAGAATAACGTTAGCATTGAATTGAGGGAAGTAGATTATACAGGAGTTTATCTGTTTGCATGTTGTTGTATAACTTGACATAAATTTATATAATATCTACTGATTCATTTTTAATTGATTAATTATAAATATTAAATAAAACCAATGCATCTTTTAGGATACCCTGCCAATTTTAGGATTTGGTATGATTTCCCTGAATTTTGGAGAACACATTCGTTTCATTTCAATAGTATATTGTGAATTTCGCTGCGAAAAATCGATAATTTCGATCGTTATTAAAGCAATTTTTAAATATTTGTTTCAGGTGAACTTTTACTCCTCCATTGTCCGATTTTACTTGTTAACGAACTGGGTATTACGTCTTTAATGGATTACTATAAGGTGAGTTTTGTTCAAAAAAAGTTAAGACATATGTGTATATGTCACGATCATTTTCGATGTCTTCTAGATAGAATCGTCGACAATCTGTACTTTTTTTTTTAAATATGTTCTTGAGAACAACATCAATAGCTTCATTCTTTCGGAATTATCTAAAAATACCTGAATACAATATACAAAAATGAAATTACGCAATTTTATACTTGATTAATTTTAATATAGGCTACTTAGATTTTCATTGAATCAGTTATTAATATATTAATTAACTTGCACTATCGAACCCGTAACTTCGTGACGGTATTCAGAGCGAATGTTTTCCACCCATCCACTGTGTAGTTATCTCCTTCAAATCATGGTTAATGTTATTCTCCCATTCCATTCTTGGTCTACTTATTGGGCGCCATCTTTTGAGTATTTGCCATAGATTCCCTGAAGTAATCTTCGCTCGGAGATTCGAGTGGTGAACTATTTTACCTCCGGAAAATTTTATCCTATGTCCTCGTTTCTTGACGGTAGTGGTTTTACGGTGAAAAATAGTCGCTGACTTATCGCTTTCGACCTGTCCGGCATGAGCAATAATTCTAGCAGCTACTTCTTCACGATAAGATAGAGTCACTGTGGAGGTGTTATTAATGTAAGATTATAAACTCTACTTATGAACAAGCAAGAACTCAATGTATTAATCAAAACATTTATTGATTTAGCAATGACAATATCTGTAGATGGGGTCTATATGTGGCCGGCGACAGTTTTAGTAATATACAAATTTGAGGGGTTGCTGATCCCCCATTGGGCGCCTCCCCAGGTGGTGGATAGGGGAATGCCTCCTAAATATAGGTGGTACCGGGGAAATGAAATACCCGGGGTGAACCAAAATCAGCATAGCGTCTGTTCCAGATTGGACAGCTATAATGGGCAGGTAGAGCTCAGAGCCGAAGAGAAGGCAATCTATCTAAGGGAAGGCACCCTAAAAACAAAGCTGAAGCAAGTTGGGAGGCTGTAAGGTGGCAATCCCACCACCCAACTATATCTGCGCAGCCCTTGTAAGGCGGCCAGATAAATCTTCTATTACTAAAAAGCGAAGGAGAAAGCCGGACGGAAACACTGGTGATGGACCATTTAAATTATATAAAACAATGTTTGTTCCTTTGTTGTTGTATAGAAGTGAACCTTCCTGTATAATCCCAGAGGAACAAGAGATGTTGGCCGACCACATAGAAGATGGACTCCACTTTTAACTTCGCCGGAACAGACTGTATAGCCTAAACCTTGTAGTAGAAGAAGAAGAAGAAGACGACGAAATGGATCCGCGATTGCAATGAATTTTACACACTTGTTATATTGTTTAAAAATGTTTAGTTTCCCCATATACGTTTACATATATATGTTTACATAGTAAGGTATAGCCCGCTACATATTGCCATGGTCTCAGTTCTGATGTTTGCATTAGAGCATATGGTTATTATCCTAAAAATAGCGGTAACATATTTAATCTTACCCTATCGATGCTAATAACATACCCAAGGGGACATTTCAATACTAAAAGTCTCAGAAAATGCACTACTGCTCATTTGTTGACGACTGTATCAAGAAAAGGAATAAGCCATTAGGAAGCTCGAAAATTATTATAATTAAAACTTGAAACCCGAGCGCAATTGCAAATAAAGAGAGATATAAATAGTGTTCTATCCATCCTGTGCCTCTAAAGACCAAGTCGGACCCTGACCTCCCGTAATGGGGTTTCTTCTTCTTTCCCTACATATGTCTTCTTTCCCTATATATGTCGTGACTGACATGTGGTCAGAGTGTCACCTCAAGGGACATATAGTAGGCCCTATTACTTGGATGGAGGGAAGTCTATTAAATTTTGGTCAGCGGCCTCTTTTCTCAGGTTTTAGATTGTCTTACGAGCCTGAAAATCTTTAAACTCGGGACCCATGACTTAAAGTTCCTATCGGAGAACTTCGAACCCTTCACCCTCGGGACTAAAGGGAAAAGAACACAACCACTAGACATCCTATAGAGCAGCGGTACCCAACTCTTTTCGACTCGCGAACCCCCTTCACAACGATCTGAATTCAGTGAACCACTGACTTTTTAATTTATTTATACAGTAGACATGTATAAAATTTAACTCCAAGGAAAAGATTTAATAATCTTAAATTAACTTAACCCTTAACGGTTAAAACCTTAGGTTATTCTAGTTACGGCTTTAAAGTTATACAATGTGTAGGCCGAGTTGTAGCGAAATGAAATGCATGCATAACATTGTTATATAACTGTAAATCAGACATTCGCGGTAAATATTAATTTATTGTGGAAGTAATGTGATAAATTTCCGATCTTACACATGTAACAAGGAGCATTATAGGGTTAATAGAATTTTAAAATAATAATAATCATTATTATTAATATTGATATTATTATTGTTATTATTATTATTATTATTATTATTATTATTATTACAATGCCGCAGAAATGAAGGAAGCAATAATAGTCCTAACCTCGAAATTCGCCATTACGGAAAAGTTTGGCGAGCCCCTAGAAATATTTTGTGAACCCCCTTGTGTTTTCGAACCACAGGTTGGGAAACGATGCTATAGAGTTCATAAATAATATTAAACAATTGTTATTTGCTGATCATAGCCTACAGTATTTTTCGGCGATAGTGAATAAATACTTAAAACCAACACGCGTATTATATGGCATAACAGTAAGAAATTGGAACTATAAGTAAACATTTTATTAAACTGTAATAGACACTTAACAAATGAGGAAATATTTGAAGTAGTGGAACAACAATTACAAATTGGACTGAGGTGCAGAAAGAAATTAAGAACATGTTAACTCTGGATACATGCTATTTATGCATTACAGAGAAAATGTTTCTTCTGAAAATAAATAATAAGGCAAGTCTTTTAGTTGATTAGTACATATGGATGCTACATATGGTCTCTTACTTTAAGATAAGAGAGACGTTTACAAGATTTCAAAATAAAGTGCTTAGGGAAATTTTAGATCAAAGGTAGACGAGCAGGCAGGTTATTCAAGAAAACTTCATAATAGTATACTTCATCATCTTTATGGTAAATCAGGAGTAATAAGAATAGCTAAGCGCCATAGACTGCGATGTGCAGAACATGCGATACGAATGGAGACTGAAAGGGTGACATGGAAATTTCTTGTAGAAAAAAACAGAGGAAAGCGCCCAATAGGTTGGCCAAATGAGAAGAGGGAGAATAATCACAATTTGAGTAGGTGCGTTATATGGGGAATGATTGAGAAACATTAGCTCAGGATAGTGATGTATGGCGAGCTTATATCCGGGCTGCCATGAACTTTCGGGTTTGATAATATCAGTTAAAATATCAGTCAGTTGGTTAGTTTATATCATTAGTTTATTTCAATCGATGTGTTTATAAAGTTATTTTCTAAACCAATTAACTAATTTCTTAATTCTTATTTCTATAAACACCTTAACATTTAAGATCCTACTTGTTCTATTTATTCATTCATTTTTAATGATCCTTTAAAATGGTGAATATGTTGAAATGGTCACTAGGCCTAGGGCGAATAAAATAACCATAATTTAATTGCCCGGATTGAATCTGGGCCATCCAAGTCATATTCAGATGTCTTGCCGTCTGAATTGCATGGCGTACAATATGCATATAATTTGGGCAACTGCGACTAATATATCCGTATCAATTAGGTTACATCGATGTTCATCGCAGGTTTTTACAGTAAAAATGCTCAAAATATAATTGATACATATAACGGGTTCGATAGTGCCAGTGAGTTAGTTAGTTGTAAGGATAACTTAAGAGAATCATTAGTTCAGACAAACGCATAGCTTCATCTTCTTTACCATATTTATAGCATGTAAACAAACTAATTTCGTTTAAAGGACGTTAGGAAATTGTTTATCTGTTTTGGCCAGCCTCCATCAAAATTACGTTTAAATATTAATGCAGCAATGCACGTGTGCACCACATGAATGTGAACGTTGACTCCAATTAATTGTATTAACGTGAATTTACATTAACCTCATTGTATTACAAAATGCGATTAAAACTTTTATTTTTAGTTCTGTTGACCAGTCTCATGGGCTAGTTGTCAGAGTTTCTGACTACAGTTCAAAAGATACCGGGTTCGATTCCCGGCCAGACCATAGAAATTTTTCCTTAATGGGAATTATTTCTGTGGTAATTCTGCAATTTATGTTAAGTTTAGGATAAGGACTTCCCTGGCACTTCTTTATCATTTGTCATCCATCATTTCATCGCGGTAACTGATGATCATCTACCTCTGTGATTGACACATGTGGATGTGAAGGGCCAGCAGCCGGCTGGTAAAAGGGCAACCGCTGAAAAGTGGAAAGACCCTCAATCGGATCGGAGTTTTAATTAATGAGTAGGGACAGACTTGCAATTAAACTTAACCAGCCACAAAAAAAAGTCGGTAAAAATATATCGTTAACAGCAGTATTTTTTCTCCTGTTGTTTTCTTGTTTGTAGCAATTATGTAAATTTAAGTGTAGAACAATCATCAAGGAGAGAAAGTGCATAATATTGTTAGTGTAAAAAATGGACAGACTTCAAAATTAGAGAGACCATCTAGAATTAGAAATGTCAAGTCTAAGAAATATTTATGGAAAATATGTGTGCTTAAATATTATTATGAGGGTCATTGGAAAAAAGATTTCTTTTGAAATAGTACGTGACTGACACTAACATACTTGGTTTGTAAACTACTGACCGAGTACCTACTATAAAGTTATGTGGCACACGTCAGTGTGTCAGTTTACGAGGTAGCGAGTTAGAGCGATCGTAAAAGAAAGATAAACGTTTACATAAGCCTAACTTCAGTTTATCATAAGTAACGCCACGAGTGATTTCCAAATTATCGATAAATTCACGACCCACGAAGTGACGAATTATCTAGAGAATTTAGATATTAAGAGTGACATTTGTTTGGACCATTTAACGAATAAAATTAAGCTGTTTACTCACAAATCATTATTTAAATATAGTTATTTTAAAATATTTATATATTTAATGTACACGGCGATGTTTAAAAACAAATGACAAACATCTATTATGTTTCATTTGTGCATCACTGCAACCAGATCATATTATTTATTGTCAAAGGATCGCAATATTGAAAGAGAGCACCCTAGTGGAGAAAAAATGAAACACATCAAACTGTTTATAACCAACATTATAGGTTATTAATTAATTTGTGATGTCCTATGATATAAATATGTCAATTATATTTTTTCTGGAACGTAAACGCCTGGGAAATAATACGTTTAAGAAAGTACAAACAGTGGTTCCTTTTTTTGTGGTATAATCAATTACTACAAATGTTTTTATATTATCTCCCGCAAGCACTATCTGGTTACATTCGTGCAATATATATATATATATATATATATATATATATACAATCTGGTAGCTACATGCATTTTAGAATTTTTACATCTTAGTACATAAATTGTTATATTCTACGTATTTCTTAGAGAGCCAGTCACTTCAAAATAGTGTTTTGACCTATTCAGAAAGTTAAAAAGGAGGAGTTTGATTTTAATATGGTATAATTAAACTGATAAAATCGAGGTGAAAAACGACTGTGATTGGTTGTAAATCAAAATTCATTGAAATGTGATTGGCCCATTTGGGGCATGAGTTAAATAGTCATTGTATATACCTTATTGTTGATATGTTTACACACATTGTCTGGATATCCCCATATAGGGTTTCGTAGTAGACGAATTGGAGCCAAGGTTAATTTTTCGAGATTTCTCCCGTTTTTCCCTGCCAAAAACGTTATCACACCATTTTTCTCAATGCTCGTTTCATACATTACGTCCCCCCCCCCTTTTTTTTCCCTGTGATAATGACAGGTGGTATGATCAGCCGGCGTCTTACAATGATTTAAGTTAAAAAATCTAGTTTTTTTTTTCGTTATGAAACTTATATGTAACAGGAGCAATTATGTTTCTGAGACGTTCATCTCTTATTATGATGTTTATTCTCAAGTTATAATTTTTATTACTGAAAGAGTTGCATAGTCCACGGCTGTGATCTCGTGATAATGCCGTTCCTTCATGTGCAGAGAGCCCGGTTTCGATCCGCGTATGTGATGACGGAAAACAGTAAAAAAAAGCTTATAGTAATGTAAATTATATGGACACAATAATAATAATAACAATAATAATAATCATCTTATTTAGTTTAACTTCTCACCTTATATGTACTTTCACGTATCATACGCTCCCCCCCCCATGTCTTAGAGTGGCACGATCTGTCGGGAGAGGGAATTTAACTATGGATCACACACATTCTTTTCTGACCACACAAGGACATGGAGGGCCTCCCTGAATGAGTGATGAGCTCAATTCAGGGCCACCTCCAAGACAACAAACATTAAGACGAAATACATTATCCACACACACACACATTCATAATAAACATGGCGAATATGATGATGATTATGATGCCAACATGATGGTCGAGGACCGTTTGGACCTTAAAGTTTCCTGACATTTGTCTTACAGGTGAAGAAAACCCCCGAAAAACCTCGAAACTTGTCGCGACCGGGGATTGAACCCGGGTCCGCTGCATCACAAGTCAGCATGTTACCTCGAGACCACGACAGACTCATAATAATAATAATAATAATAATAATAATAATAATAATAATAATAATAATAATGATAATAATGATAATAATGATAATAATGATAATAATGATAATAATGATAATAATGATGATGATGATGATGATGATGATGATGATGATAATGATAATAGTAATAATAATAGTAATAATAATTCTAATAATAATAAATTAACCGACTCGCTGACACTGTCGGATCCGGAGGTTCATACCGCGCGGACATAAGCTCTCCATACATCCCTATCCTGAGCTATTTTGTATTCAATCATTCCCTGCATAATTTACCTCCCCCAAATCATGAATATTATTCCATTACTTTGTCCTTAGCTTACCCAGTGGGAGCTTTCCTTCTGGCTTTCATACAAAAAGTTTCCACGTCCCTCTTTAATTTCCATCCTCTTCCATGGCAGTCTACGAGACTTAACTGTTCTTAATAATAATAATAATAATAATAATAATAATAATAATAATAATAATAAATTAATTAATAATATTGTTTTAAGAATGGACATTCCTTCTGAGGAAATTTAATGGATAGTTGAATGCAGGCTTTCACGGCCGGTAATCATGATGTTGAGTGATTCCGGGTTCTGTGGCCGTGGTCCATAGTTGGTGTTGATACCAGACGTTTCGCCCTCAACTGCGGAGGGCATCTTCAGTGGCGAGTGCTTCTAGGCGTGTTTCCTGGTCGGAAGCTCTACTTAGAGTGAACGCTGCGGGTGTTGTATTGATACTAGTGGTGGGAGCAGGGTGAGCGGGCGTGGCTCTTGCTGATTGGCTAATGGTCGTCTCCTTGTTGTCCCTAGTGTTGATGCATTTATTTTCTAGTGTACGGTACCAGGCCTTAGACAGTTTAATACCTTCCTCTTTTCTGTTAATATTTTCCTTATGCTTGTGTATTTCTATAGCCTCTCGATATAATCTAGGGAAATAATAGGAAGTTGTGGCTAAAACTTGTGTATCATCGAATAGAATCTGGTGTCCATTCATAATGGCATGTTCTGCTACAGCCGATTTATCCATTTCTCCTTGTCTGCAGTTTCTTTTGTGTTCTGATAAACGGGTGGCTATACTTCTTTTTGTGGTCCCTATGTATGGTTTACCACACGAACAAGGAAGTCGATATACGCCGCAAGTGGAGAGAGGTGGCCGAGGATCCTTAGCTGAGCGAAGGCAGTCTTCTATTTTTCTTGTAGGTCTGTAAACTGTTTTTATGTTGTATTTTCGTAGGAGTTTTCCGATACGATCTGTGACTCTTTGTACATATGGTAAGTAGGCTATGCTGGTTGAGGGTGTGTTATCCATTCTGACGTGCTGTCTTCGTGGATGTATGGTTTGTCTTATTTCCTTGGATGTGTAGCCATTTTTCTGGAAACAATGGCTACTCATCCAAGGAAATAAGACAAACCATACATCCACGAAGACAGCACGTCAGAATGGATAACACACCCTCAACCAGCATAGCCTACTTACCATATGTACAAAGAGTCACAGATCGTATCGGAAAACTCCTACGAAAATACAACATAAAAACAGTTTACAGACCTACAAGAAAAATAGAAGACTGCCTTCGCTCAGCTAAGGATCCTCGGCCACCTCTCTCCACTTGCGGCGTATATCGACTTCCTTGTTCGTGTGGTAAACCATACATAGGGACCCACAAAAAGAAGTATAGCCACCCGTTTATCAGAACACAAAAGAAACTGCAGACAAGGAGAAATGGATAAATCGGCTGTAGCAGAACATGCCATTATGAATGGACACCAGATTCTATTCGATGATACACAAGTTTTAGCCACAACTTCCTATTATTTCCCTAGATTATATCGAGAGGCTATAGAAATACACAAGCATAAGGAAAATATTAACAGAAAAGAGGAAGGTATTAAACTGTCTAAGGCCTGGTACCGTACACTAGAAAATAAATGCATCAACACTAGGGACAACAAGGAGACGACCATTAGCCAATCAGCAAGAGCCACGCCCGCTCACCCTGCTCCCACCACTAGTATCAATACAACACCCGCAGCGTTCACTCTAAGTAGAGCTTCCGACCAGGAAACACGCCTAGAAGCACTCGCCACTGAAGATGCCCTCCGCAGTTGAGGGCGAAACGTCTGGTATCAACACCAACTATGGACCACGGCCACAGAACCCGGAATCACTCAACATCAAATTTAATGGATGTTAGCATAACCGTAATAACAAGGTGTTTAAGCGAGCCAGTTGACCCGAGCGATAGCGTTTGCAACTTGCATTTAGAATATCCTGGGTTCAAAGTGCCGACCAACCTGATTGAGGTTTTTTTTCTGATTTTCTTCAATTGTCAAGACAAATACTGGGAACAATTTCATTTACAGGAGCCATTTCCCCATATTCACAATTTTAATAGTTGTATTTATTTATTTTATTTTATTTATTTATTTATTTATAACTTTCTACAATGTTGTCGTTTTTTCCTTAACTAAAGTTAAAAATAGTACGCCTATATAGAATATCCACTTTCTTTTTTCTTTTTCCATTATTCCCTATCCAACATACCTGCATCTTGTAGGCCTTTCATTTCCTTATACCTTCTTCCTCCATTTATCCAATATCTGTTTGGTCTTCCTTTCCTGTTTCCCCCATCGCATAACTTCCTTTGGCAGTCACCCGTCTTCTATTCTAACTACATGCCTAAAACATTGTAATTATTTTCGTGTATCTCTTCATTATTTTTTTCTTGAGTTTCTAGCTGAATTCCTAAAGAAGTTTAATTTTAAATAAAATGTTTCTCTCTGTAGTCTATTTATTGTCCATTTTTCCGCCCTATAAAGACCAATTCTTTCCTCTATTGTTTTATAAATTATTTTCTTTGCTTTACCCAAAATATTACCACTCTGTAATAATGAATTTAGCATTCCAGTAGCTCGTCGTCTTGATACATCCGTTTATCTATTTCTAATTTTCGTGATCCATCTTCTTAAATATTTTTTAAGTTTTCAATTTTCTTAATTGTTTGCTCAATTTCATTGCATCAATGCCCTCAGTCACGTATTTTAATATTATTATTAAAAATAAATAGATGTTAATGTTAAAACTTCTAGAAACAAGTTTTTTTAACTTTTCGAAGAAGGCAATGATGATAGTTGCATTGGTTTACTTTCTCTGAATATATATCAACGATAACATTGTGCGTAAATAGCAAATAAAAAATGCAACGCACCTGTGAAGGGATTTCCCATGGGCACGTGGTCAAGTTAAGGTACTTATTAGCACTTATCCGCTACATTATCGTTTTACCACCTGCAGCTTATTTAAACAAATGAAAACTGTGATAGTAATGTGTAGTATGTACAGTAACTAGTTTTATCCAGTTCATCTCAGTCACTTACAATAACAAGTAAATGGTAGCTGCTATTTCTAGAGTGCAAATATGTGCATTTCTGTACTAATATATTTTACTCACAAAGTTCATCCAAGATAATTAACTCGCAGTAAACGAAAAAGGTAACATAAATCAAGTTACAGTAAATTCGACGTACTGATGATGTTATAGAACCTCAAAATAATAATTAAGAAGCCTCTGCTCCTATTCTTAATAATGTATTTCTACATGCGATCATATAATTTGTGTTTTATTGAATTTACTGGGGTTGGAAATGAATAACATTAAAACTAATTATATGGTCGCCCTACAAACATATTATTAAATGAGAAAGAATGCTTAACAAATAAGGGAAAGTTTGAAGAACTGGCGGAATTCAAATACCTAGAAACAATAATTACAAACAGGAATGATGCTAAAAGTTGAAGTTAGAAAAGGGATTAAAATAGGTAACAAAGAGCTGAAGATAATAAACTATGCTGATGACACAGTTCTAATTGCACAAAGTGAAGATTAAATTGCAAATGCTATTACACAAATTTAGAATCATTGCAGCAAAATATAGCATGAAAATCTCAACAAATAAACCCAAGTCAATGGCATTATCCAAGGACCCACGACGTGTTAAATTAGAAATAGAAGGGAAAAGAAAGAACGGGTAATGAAATTCAAATATTTAGGAATAGAAATTAATAGCAGCAACAGAATAACAGATGAAATCCTCCATCAAGCAAATAATGCAAACAAAATATCGGGATGTTTAAACAACACTGTTTGGAAAAATAAAAATTAAGAATAGATACAAAAGTAAGAATTTACAAATCTGTCATAAAACCAGTTCTAACAAATGGTTGTGAATGCCGAACAGAAACTAAAAAAAAAAAAAAAAATCAATGAAACAACCTAAATGAAAGTTTTAAGGAAAATTGTAGGAAAATCACTGAGAGAGAAAATTCGTAGCTCTGTTATTAGAGAAGAATGTGAAATTGAACCTATAAACCTCTGGATAAATGATGGAAGACTAAATTGGAACTATCACATAGATAGAATGGAGAACAGTAGACTAGTGAAGAAAGTACATGACTGGACACCTCAGCAGAAAAGGCCATTAGGAAGACCACAACTACGATGGAAGGACATCACCATACCCCGGACCTGTAGTGAATGAACACGCAACAAGCTGCCCGCTTTCATGCGTAGAGGAAGAAGAAGAAGAAGAAGGAATGAGGCGCGTAAAAAGATTAATCATATAATTAGCGCTGGTAATGCATTCTAATATGGTTCACAGGGACTTTTATTAGCCTTCCTCTCTAAAAACATTAAACCAAATTTATATAAAACTGTTATTCTTTCAGTTATATTACATGGAGGAATAACAGTTTTATATAATTTTAATTAAAATAGGGAATATTTGAGAGAGCAAATTAATGATATAGAATTGGATACAAAAAACAAGAATATCAGAGGATTATATCAGGGAATTAGGATAGAGAGGAAACGGTTTTAGGCTAGAACAAATCTAATTCGGAATGAAAATGGAGATATGGTTACAGATTCCAAGAGAGTTTTTCTAATAACGAGCCATCTCCTGAAATTATGTTTATAGAAATACATGCAAGCTTAAAAATGCATTCTTTGTTTAGTTAGTTACCAACCTCCGAAGAAAAAATCAGAAATAGAATCCGCTTTACAAAATTCACGGATACATATGAATACGTTGCCATCTTGGGCGACTTTAATAACTAGACACTGACAACACATATACACTGACAACACATATACACAACAGCTGATGACCCAGGCTTGTGGTATGGCTATTTTCTCCTACATCCTATCCATCATACTTACCACTTTGAGACGTTACTCGACTTGATAGTAACTAATAATTCAGACAGAGCACTGACTCACGAACAACTGCTAGCTCCTGGAATAACAGCATAACGATACTATGTTCTTAGCATAATCGTTGCAGTGCCCTAAACTGGCTCTTACGTTTGCATATAGAAACTTGAAACTTATGTTATAAACAAAGCAGTCTTACTTGAAAACGCTATGAAATTGCCATGGCATTCAGTATGGACGCTGCTTTCTGTAGACGAAAAAGTTGAGACATTAAAAAACCTTATATTACAATTATATGACAGACACGCCCAACTGAAAACGAAACTCGTGAAACGACGCTCTGCTCCCTGGATGACATAATGACTGAAAGAGACGCAGACTCGATAAATTTGACATAAATCCCAATCACTATAAACAGTTACGTAACAGAATCGATCAAGCTATCATAAACGCCAAACTTGGAGATCTATACTTGGGAGATCTATTCTCGGTAGAAAAACTACCTGTTTCTCTGGACAAACTCAATAACCATTTTACCAGCACAACCTCTACTCAAAAAGATAAAGTGCAGGCAATAAGTGTACTACTATTGATAAATTCACCAGACAGAGAACATTTTCATTTCTCAAGTGATACAGAAAATTAAGTAAAAAAGCTATCAAGTGAATAAAAACCAAAGCAGAAGGGATTGATCTATAGGCCTAAGTATCACTCTAATGAATATAAATAATAGTTTAAAAAACTATATAAATAATAGTTTAAAAAACTAAAACAACACTCTTTATTAGAAAACCGAACTAAAAAATTAAACATAATTTTAATTTCCAACACGCTTGGGATAAAATTAAAGTGGTCAACAAATAAATCATCTCCAACACATCTAGAATAAAACTAGAGTTATCTATAAAAAAAATAATTTTACCATCAAAAGCGTGGGGTGCTTTTTGTAGTTTTTACGTTTTCTTCTTAGAGACTTTACTTTTTACCAATATCTGTTTATTATCAAATATGTTAATTGATATAGAGCACTCCACGCTTTTCATGGTAAAATTATTTTTGTAGATAACTCTAGTTGTATTCTAGATGTATTGGAGATGATTTCTTTGTTGACCACTTTAATTTTATCCCAAGCGTGTTGGAAATTAAAATTATTTTTCATCTTTTAGTTCGGTTTTCTAATTAAGCGTGTTGTTTTAGTTTTTTAAAACTATTATTTATTATTTATTTTTTAGTTTTAATATTTTACAGAATAAGATAAAAACGTAAATACCTTTAAATTCGGTACTATTGTAGTATGAGCTAAAAATAATACTCTACTAAAAAAATCTTCCGGGCCGGATTTGAACCAGCGACCTATGGATTACTGAAATTATGTACCACTACAGTCCACCGCTCTACCAACTGAGATCTTACAACGATTGAGTAAGAAGTTGATAAGTCCGCAACCTATTATACCGGTTTTCATTATTTTGATTTTCTTCTTATTCTGGCCAGGATTTTAGAAATAAAATATGAAATTATTGTACTGTCGTTGGTCCTTTACAAGTATACAAAGTTTCAAGTCGATCCAATGATTTTAAGTGGGTGTAAATCACATTGAAATATTCCGTTACGTAGATACAGGTCAAGCTAATATAAAGCGTGTAAAAATAATAAATCGACATTGTATTATCTACTATAACTCACGTTTTCAACTCCTCACTACAAACCTCTACACATCCCACATTGTGGAAGCAAGCACTTGTACGCCCACTCCCGAAAGTTAAAACTCCATGGACTCCGAACGATTTTTGATCCATTATTAATTTATGTACCCTTTCAAAAGTTTTGGAATGATTATTCCATAAACAACTGATTGACCACCTAATTGAATACGAAATTTTAGATCAATATCAGTCAGGCTTCAGGACAGGACACAATTCAAATACTACTCTACTAAATATATGTGAAGACATACGCGAAGCATCTGATAATCTAAAACTTATCATTCTTACACTGCTTGACTTTAGTAACGCATTTAACACGGTTAACTTGGACATGTTGTTACTTAAACTAAAAACTCTCTCTTTCTGCCAATGCCACGTAATGGTTTAACTCCTATCTTCGTGAACACCAGCAATATGTTGGAGGAAATCCTACATTACATTATTCTTGATCATACTGTAAAGTTGGAGTTCCACAGGGTTCAGTGCTCGGCCCATACTTTTTTTTTCAATTTTTATAAATGGCATATTCGACTTCCTAAATCGTTGCAAGCATAATTTATTCGCGAATGATATGCACTTCTACATTCAGGCAGACTAATATTCTTTAAATGACGATGTTACCAAAATTAATGAGGACCTTGATTCGTTAATTACTTGGACAGATAAATATGGACTTGAAGTAAATCCTAGAAAGTCACAAGCAAGCATTATAAGTCACAAGAAACTATTAGCTTCAATTAACACAAAAACAGTATCAATGGGATTCAAATCCCTTATAGTGAGACAGTATGAGTTTTATGGATCAAAATCTAAATTGGAATAAACAAATAAACTAAACTTGCAAAAAAAAATTCTCAATAATTAATTCAATTAATTTATAAAAAATTGCTTACAATTAGCTCGAAGGATAATTATAGTAGAAACGCCTGTTATGCCCAATTTTGATCATTCTGATACTCATTTTACAAACGTAAATAAATACTGATTTTATCCAAAGACTTCAACGTGTATAACATTCTGCCGTAGGTTATTATTGTGATATTCGCAGATTTGATGACATTACACTGTCCCTGAAACAATTATCATGGCTTCGTCTACGAGATCGTAGAAGTGTCCACTCCCTATCCATTCTCTATAAAATACTGCATATATCATTACCTAATTATTTATCATACCGCTTCGTTAGACACTTTGATACACATAAACCAGGTACTTCCCATAGGCGCTATACCCTTTATTTCCATCTTCTTCACATTACCCACTACTCATAATATTTTACAGTTCCTCTTGCTAGAAGAAAGAGTTGTCTTCCACCCTATGTTAGAGACTGACAAACTATAATATATTTAAAAAAACTAACAAAATTTTATTAACTAACAGAAACATCTCACGAATAGTATTCTTTTAACAACTGACAATTTATTTCATTTTATATAATGAATAGTATTAATATTTATCCATATGTCAACATTACTCGTATATATATATATATATATATATATATATATGTGTGTGTGTGTGTGTGTGTATTTGTGTATATATATATATATATATATATATATATATATATATATATAAATTCACTACATTTTATTATTTCCGTTGTATTTTTTCATGTATAGTAGTAGGAGCTCTACTTCCTTTGTGTATATTTTAATATTTGTTTTAATTTTAACCATAATTATCTTTATTGAGTTATTAGATTTTACTTCTTTTATTGTTCACTTTGGCAAAATAATCATTTAGTACCTAATAATGTTGTGATTTCTGTAGTTGAAAGTAATATATGCTTGTCCTGGTGAGTTGAAGAGAAGGTCACGTGGCCTTAACTCCAACAGGCTAAATACAATAGATAAATAAATGGAAAAAATATTTTAATAGGTTGTTAAATGTGCATGCAGAACAGGATATTGAAGAGGGTGATTTACAGACAACAGAAACATTAGTCACAGAACCAAGTGCGTTAGAGGTTGAAATGGCGAGAGTAAAATTAAAGCTGTAGGCTTATAAAGCAACAGGGATCCAAACAGTACTGATAAAGTTGGGGGAGAAATTGATGAACAGTATAATTTGGGAAAAATAACTCTTCCAAATGAATGGAAAGAATCGATTATCGTACCAGTATAGGATATAAGAAAGAAGATAAAACTGATTGTAACAACATCAGAGGCATCTCATTATTTTCAACTTCATACAAAATTCTAACAAATATATTGATATCCAAGATTTTCTCCCTATATGGACGACGTAATAGGTGATCATCAATGTGGATTTAGAAGAAATAGGTCTAGAATAGATCGGATGTTTAGTATAAGACAGATTTAGGAAAGAAATGGGAATAACTATAAATTGTCATTTTGCATCAACTATATATAATAATTTAAGTAATAATAATTCCATAGCGCGACAGGCCTAGAAGGCCCTTAGCCTACCAGGCGGTTGCTGGCCTCAAATCCACATGTGTCAATCACAGTGGTAGATGATCATCAACTATATGTAGACTTCAGAAATGCATATAATCAATTAAGGAGTAGTACAAACTACATAGTATTCTTCTGGATTTCGGAATTCCTAAAAAGTTAGACTTATTCGAATATATCTGAATGGCACACGCGTGTACCTGTAAGTAAATAGTTTTCAGATAGCTATGAAATTCACAATGGGTTAAAGGAACAAGATACACTATTTCCTATACCATTCAATTTTGTAGTAGAGCTTGCTATAACATATTTAGAGGATGAAGAAGGCCTACAACTCAATGGTATTAATAAGCTTTTAGTTTATGCCGATGATGCAGTATTATTAGGCGATAGCGAGGAGATACTAAGACCAAAACTCATACTCGTTTGAGTACTTTGAATGGGGACTGGAAATAAACATCAATAAAACTAAATAATATGATCACACATAAAGATACGTTATATAATGGAAATGGACAGTTTATGGCGAATGAAGGCAATTCTTAATAAGTGGCTAAATTCAAATACGTAATTACAAACAGGAATGAGGTGTACAAGGAAATTAAGCTCAATTCTGGAAATGCATGCTATTATGCATTACAGGGACTCTTGTCACATCTTCTCTCATAAAACATTAAGCTGAAAAAATATATATTTTTTTCAAATGCCCCAGGTTTGTCTTTCGACATTCCTGGTTTCTCTCCTGGCATGGCGTATTTGTAACCCACTTCTGAGGTTGGGGCGCCTGGAAGGCGGGGTTACGAGTCCCTGATCCTAAACTTAACCTAAGATGAATATGAATGATGATGATTGCGATGGCCATATGATTTCGGGGACCGTTTGGGCCTTAAAGTTTTCCTGACATTTGTCTTACAGGTGAGGAAAAACCCCGATAAAAACCTCACCCAGAAAAACTGTCCCGACCGGGGATCGAACCCGGGCCCGCTGCGTGACAAGGCAGCACGCTATCCCGAGACCACAGCGGTAGACTTAAGCTGAAAATATATAAAAATATTTTCCCAGGTACATTATACGGATGCGAAACATGGATTCATACTTTAGGGGAGGAGAAAATATTACGAGTATTTGAGAAAATATTTGTGGGAAAAAAATTCAATTTAAAACTTTTCTTTAATTTTTTAATTAACTAAAGTTCTTGGGAACATTTTTGGACCAAAGAGAGATGAGTAGACTGCATAACAGTGAGCTACATGATCTTTATGGGAAACCAGATATAATATGAAGAGTTAAGTCTCGTAGACTACGATGGGCAGGGCATATGGACGAATTGGGAATGAAAGAGGGGCATGGAACCTTCTTGTACGAAAACTAGAGGAAAAGCGCCCAGTTGGTAGAATAATAATGAGGTTAGAGAATAGCATTAACCATGATTTGAGAGGAAACTAGATTATACAAGGGATGATTGAAAAAATTAGCTCAGGATTGGGATTATGGAGAGCTTATATCCGCGCGGCCATGAACCTAAGAGTTAGTATCAGTGAGTTAATTAGCTTTATTACATGGATGCGAAACATGGTCTCATATTTTAAGGGAAGATATAAAATTACATCAAATTTTTGAGAAACTTGGTGTAATAAGAAAAATTTAGTCTCATAGACTCCGATGGTTAGAACATGTCGCACGAATGGGGAATGAAAGAAGGGTATGGAAACTTCTCGCAGGAAAATGAGGGATAAATCGCCTATTATTTAAAAATATTATTAGTCAATTATTTAAAAATTCATGACGAAATACCTTTGAGGTCACTACGCAAAATGTCTTCTTCTTCTTCTTCTTCTTCTTCTTCTTCTTCTTCGGCTTTCCCCCACTTATAGGTTTGCAGTCTTCAGTTTCCATTTATTTCTATCATTCCAATCTCCCTCTTCCAAATTCCTAACATTCATTATAGTTCTGACATAGGTTTTCCATTTCCATCTTGGTCTGTCATGTTTATTTCTTCCAGGGGGTGACCATTGGTATATTTTTTCTGGCCATCTTTCATTTTCCATTCTTTGTACATGGTCATACCATTTAAGTTTGATTTTCAATCAAAATGTAAAATTTAAAATATAAAAATATAAAATAGATACCTGGGATCTCAGGTATCTATTTTATATTTTAATTATTATTGGGTGAGGCTAGGTGTGTTTTGAGAGGTTATATCCGCGCGGTACGTGTTTGACAGTGCCAGTGAGTATAAGGTAATGTGTCATACTTTCAATTGTCTGTTTGACAAAAATTAAACATATACCCCTTTCACATCCATATAACTTGTATTTTTATTAAATGTTCTTTTAGTAGTACAAGGACTTGTTGAACGTAGTAATAAATTATTATTACCACAGCTGATGTTGACATAATATGTGAAGTGAATGCCGGTCTACTGTTTAATTCAATGAAATTTCGGAAATCCGCGTATCTCATTTGGGGAAAAAAAAAAAAAAAAAATATATATATATATATATATATATATATATATGTGTGTGTGTGTGAATGGACGTGAAAATATGAGGACGTAATAATATAGGCTTAACAGCCCCTCTACTGACCTAAACAGTTTCTCAATAAACAGTTTCACCTGTAGAATTTACATTACATGCGCAGTAAAGTCTTGTTTAAAAATTACAGAAGGTCATTGTTATAAATTTGCATGTTTATGGTATATAATATAACCCTACTAATAAATCAAGCAATAACATTTGCACACTGACTAATGGACTTACATTAAATACTTTTACAATTATATTCTAGCTAGTATAAAAATGTGTATTATTACTTTACATGACATTTTACATTGATTGTATTACGTCACTGTATTATCGATCGGCCTTGTTGATATAGGGGTTAACTTCCTTACCTCTGGCCCCTCGGAGTCAATGGATTTTTTTTAAAGATGGAATATTATAATCTTCTATGAAGGACCAAAGGATGCACAAAATTGGACCACATAGGAAATGAAGAAATAAGAAGTGAATTAAAAATATATTGAATAAATGATAGAATTCAACAATGCCGCGTCGGCTGGGAAGAGCATGTTCAGAGAATGGAAGAAACAAGGATATCATTATAAACCAAAGAGATTAAGGGATGTAGGCAGACCTAGGAAGAGATGGAAGAAATCATTGTGAATTCGGAACAGGTGAATCGCCTAAATCTTGAAGTGAAGATGATGATATAAGCCAACGGACAGGTCCTTCGTGACGAACTTTAAGCCTTGGGTCTCGAATCTGAAGACTTTCGAGCTAGTAAAAACATTTCAAGTCTAAATTAGAACGTTTGAGCAAAATTCAATCGGCTTTCCCATCCAAGTAATACATTAGACTAGCCTAATTGAGGCGATTAGCGAATCACTGACATCTGTAGAAAAATAAGCCTAACTATATTACCTTGGTTAAATAACTCCAACAAGGGAGCACCCATGTGAAGATTAGAGGTATATTATTGAAGATTATTTATTATTTTTTATGGGTTTTAAGCTTTTTTTTATTTCCCTTATTATTTAGTGTATATATTTAAGTAGTCATAAAGTTAAAAGAGGAATTACATTATCAGGAGGACTGTACAGTAGCTATTGAGCTCGTCGTGCTCACGAAAATATTTTTGAGAAATTCTTTCAAATCTTCATCTATTTCTCTTGAACCTAACTTGAAGGGTACAGGGAAAGAATCATGCAAGTCACTTTTCCCTTAAACCCAGAAAACGTACTTTTAGTTGTGAGAGATCCATACTTCCTTACCTGTATGCCTAACTAGGCTTATAAATATAAATTTATAAGCATAAGATCTAGTTCGTTAACCAGAAAAATCGGACATTAGAAGTTGGGGTTAACCTATAACGAAAATCTAAATATCGCTCTGTCAGCCGCAATATTAGTATTTTTTCGAACAAACTCGATATAGAAAATAGAAATAAAATGAGAAAGTTGTTCTCCGAAATTCAGCGAAATCGGATCATTAGGACTGGAGGTTTTTCTTAAAATTGAAACTTAAAAATTCCTCTTGCGGCCCTCATTTTTTAAAAATATTTTTAGAATGAAAGTTACATGTAGCATTTGAATAAGAAAATTGAGATCGGGTCCGTTATTTGACAAAATCAGACCACTAGCTTGGAAGTTTATCTTGAACTCAAAATTTGAATAGTTTTGTAAACTGCGATGGGCAGGACTTGCGGCAGAATGATTGGGGAACCGGAGAGAAAGCGCTCAGTGGGTTGGCCAATAATGAGGTGAGAGTATAACATTAACAACGATTGGAGGGAACTAAATTATACAGGGGAGGTTTGGAAAACATTAGCGGCCATGAATCTGCGGGATCAATAGTGTCAGTTAGTTAGATGTTATTTGTCTCTAATTATACATCAATATGCAAAAGGTACTCTGTCAGTTATGCAAGATTTGTTTTCACTGTAGTCGAACACTTTTAAATAAGCTGGCATCAAACATTGAGTTTCTCCTATTCAACAGAAGAAATATTCTGTAAACCACCAAAATCGGACCATAAATTCGACTTACTGAGGAATTCGTTTAGTTTACGCAGTTCCTGCGTGACGGACTTTCTTGGTATTGATTTGTTTCAAGTGCATAGCTAACTTACTGCTATTATTGAGTCCGGAGTTTCATGCATCGTTACCCCCAGATAAAATGTACCAATTATTCCCTGTATAATTCTCTTTTCTCAAACCATG
Source organism: Diploptera punctata (assembly GCA_030220185.1). Classification (NCBI taxonomy): domain Eukaryota; kingdom Metazoa; phylum Arthropoda; class Insecta; order Blattodea; family Blaberidae; genus Diploptera; species Diploptera punctata. The sequence continues at coordinate 2,541,222 of JASPKZ010003841.1, forward strand.
GTTAATGTTATTTTCTTATACTTGGCTTACCTATTGCGTGCTTTCCCTCAAAATGTTTCTAGACCCACATTTAATATTCCATTTGTGTCACAACGCAATCTAGGAAACTCATCTCTTTTTATTTCAGCTCGTTTGCTATAAAAATAATGTAGCACTCCCATTTAATTCCCTCCATTCATCTATCTGTTGCTCTATTTGCCCCAAAAGGTTTCCTAAGCACTTCTTTTTCTAAAATTCTCATAATGTTTTCTCATTTCTTAAAGTAAAGCTCCATATTTCGGACTCTTAGCCTATATATCGTAACTTGAAGAATCACTGTTATATACATTAATATTTAACATTTTTAAGACAAGCCCATTAATGCATAATAGCGTTTGTTTCCACGTGTTTAATTTCCTTAAGTATCTCATTTTTGTTTGTAGTTATTGTTCCAAAGTGTTCGAAAATTCAATTTCATTTGAGGTAGGTGGACTGAAGATAAATTATATTAAAACAGAATATATGGTATTCGGAAGAAATTCAGAAGACCTACAAATAAATAATATGATAATTAAACGTGTTGAATTTAAATATCTTGGATCTATAATAGATTAATCTGGTACTTGTGAAAAATATATTAATAGAGTAAATTTTGCAAGGGAGGCGATTAGATCCCTGAATGGTCTTTTATGGAATAGAAATTTGACCAGAAAAACAAAAAAAGAGATTATACAGACAATAATAGAAAGTATACTTACATATGGACCAGAAAGCTGGGTAATAAATGAAAGAACGCAGAAAAGAATCTTGGCGACAGAAATGGATGGATTGCGGAGAAGTATGAGAATATCCAGGCTACAACATATTCGAAATACATATATAAGACAAAAAATGGATGCACAAGAAACTGTTATCGGTAGGATAACAAAGATAGCTTTACAGTGGTATGGACATGTACAACGGATGTCGAAGACCAGTGGTCTAAACAGGTGTTGGATTGGATGGTACCAGGCAGAAGGAAGAGAGGGAGAAGTAGAAGAACATGGTATGAGAGAATATATGATGTCATGATGAAGAGGGGTATGGAAGAAGGACAATGGGATAGGAATGTCTGGAAAGCATGAATCAAGGGTGAACTGCTGTAAAGTGGAAAGCCTGTATTAAGTATTAAGTAAGTATTTTTCATTTTTAGCGAATTCAAAAGGGAAGTAGCGATTGAGGTTATTCTCAAGATAAGATATTCAGATTCTAGTTTCTAGAATTCGAAAAGATCTTTAAAAAGTGTGTGTGTGTGTGTGTGTGTGTGTATGTATGTGTGTATGTATGTGTGTATGTGTTCTTAGATTATGTTAAGTACGATCCATCCCGAATCACGATTATTGTCCTTCAAATGACAGTTCTTATGTAGGTCCTAACAATCAAATATATCTGAACTCATAATGTATCATCGCGATATCAGTGATAGTGCACTTATATTGACGTCAGTGTATCAGCAAAATGCAATTAAACACACACCTGTAATATCAGCAGTACAGGAGATAGTGTAAGAAGGATTGTTGTAACGTACTTGGTTAAGGGAATACGCTACAAGCCTGAAGGTCACGGATTCGATTCTCGATGGGGCCAGAATTTTTAAACTGTCCTAAAACCTTCTCTCGGTACTATGACACTGGGTCGACTCAGCCTCTAACGGAAATGAGAATCAGATATATGTTCTAGGGGTAAAGGTGGTTGTCACCAGGGTTTCACAACCCGACTGACCGTGTTGTGATTGTATAAAAATGTGGGAGTCCTCCTACTACACCAAGGGCCTCCTAATGCCTATAGTGGAATCACTCTATTTTAGTTATCGGTAGTGTAGAAAGAAGGGTTTAGAAGAGTAGGTCTATATGTAGGAGGTGAAAGAGGAGATGTGAACAGTTATTTACTTAGTCCTTTCATTTCCAAATTATGATAAATAAAATTTGATGTTTGTGTTTAATAGATTTTTTTAGTATTCATATTTTGAATTCTAAGTTGTTTTTTGGGCTGTAACTTTGGGGATTTTATGCGAGCGCAAAACTAATTTCAAGGGTTATTATTTATGTTTGTGTTATAGGGTTATTTAGCAACAAAATGCTTTACATTTTTTACAAAAAAATTTAAGTATCACAGCTGATGGATTGAAAAAAAAAACGGAAAATATTTTTGTTTCTTTAAAACATTGTCATATTTTTTGGGAGATGTTGATAATATACGATGCAGTAGAATGTTATTCATCTTTTGCGATTTATGTATTGGTGTTACCTAACCTTATACGCCGAGGTCAAATTTTATCGGGTCAAAAATGGCGATGTTTCGTTTTTTGTCATTAAGGCCTAAAATAGTCCTCCAACAATATTTATCAGAGCATTTTTGTAATGTCATAATTATTCTTTATTTTTAATTTTTTTAATAACATACATGTATTTTTAATTGCACTCAATTCGATTTCTTATATTCCTGATGTCCACCGCTGTGGTCTCGAGGTAGCTTGCTGCCTTGTCACGCAGCTGGCCCGGGTTCGATCCCCGGTCGGGGCAGTTTTTCTGGGTGAGGTTTTTATCGGGGTTTTTCCTCACCTGTAAGACAAATGTCAGGAAAACTTTAAGGCCCAAACGGTCCCCGAAATCATATGGCCATCATCCTTATCATTATCATCCTTACCATTATCATTATCACCATCATCCTTCACCGGTGTGGAAAGCAACGGGAAGTTACCACACCTACACAATTCCCTAGTAAAGCTGCAAGCATAGCATGAAAATGCTATGATTGCAGTGAAGGACCTGCCTTCGGGCAGAATTACTATGGATGGATATTCCTGATAAAACCAGTTTATTTTCTTCTTTAGATTTTTGCAAGAGCAGTTATTTTTCATGCCGTTTAAATTAACAAAAATGCTAATTGTTACTCGTACAGTTCTCATAAGTAATGCCACGAGTGATTTCCAAATTATCGATAAATTCACAACTGACGAAATGAGGAGTGAATTTATCTAGAGAATTTGGAAATGAAGAGAAACATTTGTTAGAATTATTTAACGAATTAAATTAAGCTGTTGACTCACAAATCATTATTTAAATATAGTTGTTTTAAAATATCTATATATTTAATGTAAAGGGCGATGTTTGAAAACAAATGAGAAACGTTTTATTTGTTCGTCACTGCAACCAGATCATATTTATTGCCAAATAGAATCCTAGTATTGTAAGAATGCACACTAGTAGAGAAAAAATTAAACACATCATTACTGGTTATTAATTAATTTCTGATGTCCTATGATGTAAATATGTCAATTATAATTTTCTGCAACGTTAATTGCTGGAAAATAATACGTTTAAGAAAGTGCAAACAGTGGTATCTTTTGTTATGGTATAATCAATTGCTACGAAATTTTCTATTATATCTCGCAAGAAGAATTTCTATATCTCGCAAGAGAATCTGGTTACATTCGTGCACTATATATACAATGTGGGAGCCACTTGACGGAATGAAAACGATAAAATCGATGTGAAAAACGACTGTGATTGGTTATGAATCAAAATTCATTGAAATGTGATTGATCATTGACTGCCATTTGGGGCATGAGTTAAATAGTCAGCAAAATTAGACAGTACACGCACTATTTAGAAGTTTATAATAATTGTGCAATATTTCAGGATTTTGGTAGAATATTTTATACAATTTCAGTTAATCTCGGTGTTCCTTTAATAGATCTTAAATTAGAATAAGATCATGAAGGACAGTTATGTAACTTCGTGATAAAACCTATCACAGCTGACTTCAGTTGTTTACAGAGTGAGGCAAAAATTAAACTACATGATATATAATGTACAATAGTTTAAGATAGGTTACGATAGTTTAAGATCATCAGCATATTTCATTAGAAAATTCCAGGTCTTATGATTTTATTGTTAAAAATTATAATGAATATTTTATAAATACTTTGAGCTCTCAGATATGATTAGACATTTGAGGTATGTTTGGTTCCATTTTTTTAACTTATATATTTAATTGTGGATTACTTTATGGATAAAACTATATTGCATATTTAATTATTTTTGTAACAATGTGAATTGTGTACAATTATGAAGACGCAAAGAAAAATATTTTAAATTGTTTGTCCTCCCACGTTGGGCAAGACTGCTTCCTTTCAGCAGTTACTTAAGCAGAGCTGATTTATTTACGTTTATTTCTCTACATATATCAGCGAGTAATAAGTGGTTAGCTGATAGCCTCAAAACGACACCTAATATGCAACTAAAGTATTGCTTGATTGGGAAAGGTCGATTAACATTTACTCAGAGACTCTAATTTAGGCTTCATATGTTCTTCACAAATTAACCCATAATTAAAAATACAAGTTTTTTATTAAACAATGAGAATATAATAAATATTTTAACACGTTAGTGAAATGCCTTCTTCTCCATCGTAGCTTAACCTCTCACCTTGTGTGCATATTTACATACCCCACGCCACACGGGTCTTAAAATGGCACGACTTGTCGGAAGAAGTATTTTAAATTTTGGATCACACCCATACTTTTTTGACCACACATGGCCTCTCCGTATGAGTGATGAGCTCAAACCACAGCCTCCTCCGAGACAACACAACACAATTCACTTCCTCATTAATATTAAACATAGCATATAATATGATGATCATTATGATGTCCAGGGACCGTTTGGGCCTTAAAGTTACCCAACATTTGTCTCATGGGTAAGGGAAAATCCCGATAAACCATCACCCAAGAAACTGTCCCGCCCGGGTCCACTGTATTGAGGCAGCTACCCTACCTCGAGACCACAGTGGTGGACAAATATCTTATCTCAAAGATGTACTGTAATCACAGATAGATGTTTCAGAGCTTCAACTATTCAAAACCCTCCTAACAAAAGCATAACACCGCAACGTTTTCATGAAATATGCTTAAATTATTTATATTAGGGACTGAAAAGGTTAAAATGTGGTTTTAAGGACAAAGAATTTTTTTTTTCAATACCACCATGTTTTCTAACGGCATTTTTTACACATTCTCCTGGCATTGGTGGAATTATACCCATTTCTGAGCGAGTAGTTACCAATGATATGAGTCATAAATGGTAACGAAGTACTAGGACAATCCCTAAAATTAAACATACTCTAAATTCCAGACAACAAATAATTGTTTAAGCAAAAAAATCCTGAGGTCTGAGCGGGAATCGAACTTTTATAAACTGTAGTCAGAAGCTCTAACCACAAAACCATGAGACTTGCCGGACTAAGAGATATTGATGATCACAAAATTAGTGAAGGCAGGGAAAATTTAAAAAAAAAAAAGTAATTGAGGTAACCATTAGGTTAACGGAAAATGTGGCATAAGTAACGAATAATAAGGAACTATTATGTTAATAACGTCTTACCTTTTCGATAACGAGGCGTAATGAGCTCGTGAGGAAATACAAATTCACATAAGGAATGGCAGACACTTACCTGTGCAGAGGAGCATGTTGCTGCCGTGCCGGGAGTTCACCACGTTCTGACGTGCGCTCCGACACTCTCCGACCGCTCTCTTCTCTCCTCCTCCTACACCTAGTGGCCCCCCGCAGACAGATAATTCCTATTTGTGTCAACACATCTTTCTCATGGAGTCATGGGTTCAAGGCTCTCAGACTTACTTTTCCAATATCACTGAAATCCATCCAGACATAGGATATGCTCAAGAATGAGGTAGCTAAGGCGGGCAGACAAGTGGAAATGCCCAGGTATTATCTAACACATCTTCTCAGTAAACCACCTCTTCTAACACAATCAGAATTGTACGTATTCTATCAAATAAAAACAATCCTCCTAAAAGAGGTCAAAATAGTAACAACATTACTAGTAATAACAAATAACCTTTATGTAACGTTACAAGAATCAAACCTTGAATATATAAATATCAGAACAAACAAACCATTGAAGAATAAACTAACATACGATCCGGAAACGGCAAATATTTAAAAGAAAGAAAACAAGGGACATAGAGTGATAAAACAAAATTTAAAAATATAAAATATGTTACTGTTAATATTGTTATTTTTATTATTATCATTATTATTATTATTATTATTATTATTATTATTATTATTATTATTAGTATTTATTATCATAACAATGAACTACATGGTCTTTATAGGAAGCCAGATATAATAAGAACAGTTAAGTCTCATAGACTGCGATGGGCAGGACATGTTGCACGTATGGGGAATGAAAGACTTGCATGGAAGCCTTGTAGGAAAGCCAGAGGGAAAACGCCCAGTTGGTAGACCAAGAATGAGGTGGGAGAATAACATTAACTATGATTTGAGGGAAGTGGATTATACAGGGAATGATTGGAAAGCATTAGCTCAGGATAGGGATGTATGGAGAGCGTATGTCCGTGCGGCCATGAACCTACGGGTTCGATAGTGCCAGTGAGTAAGTATTATTATTATTATTATTATTATTATTATTATTATTATTATTATTATTATTATTATCATGATTATTATTATTATCATTATTATTATTATCATGATTATTATTAGTATCATTATTATTATTATCATTATTATCATTATTATTATTATTATCATTATTATTATTATCATTATTATTATTATTATCATTATTATTATTATCATTATTATTATTATTATTATCATTATTATTATCATTATTATTATTATCATTATCATTATTATTATCATTATTATTATTATCATTATTATTATTATTATTATTATTATTATTATTATTATTATTATCATTATTATTATTATCATTATTATTATTATTATTCATTATTATTATTATCATTATTATTATTATTATCATTATTATTATTATCATTATTATTATTATTATCATTATTATTATTATTATCATTATTAATCATCATTATCATCATTATTATCATTATTATCATTATGATTATTATTATTATTATTATTATTATTATTATTATTATTATTATTATTACTGTAGTCATGATTGTTATTATAATCATTATTATTTTTTTGTTCAATGTCACCACGTTGTCATTTCGACATTCTGGTATTCTTTCCTGGCATGCCATTATTGTAACCCACTTCTGAGGTTGAGACGTCATGAAGGCGGAGTTACAATGCCCCGATGATACATGGTAGGTGATGAGTGATGACGATGGTAATGATGCGCCAGGAGAGGCCTTAATCCTAAACTTAAGGGATATGTAAATGATAATGATGACCAGATGATATTCGGGAACCGTTTGGGCCTTAACGTTTCCTGACATTTGTCTTACAGGAGAGGAAAAACTCCAAAAAAAAACATCACCCAGGAAACCTGTCCCGACCGCAGATCGAACCCGGGCCCGCTGCGTGACAAGGCAGCACGCTACCTCGAGATCACAGCGCTAGACTATTATTATTATTATTATTATTATTATTATTATTATTATTATTATTATTATTATTATCATTATCATCATTATCATCATTATCATCATCATCATTATCATCATCATCATTATCATCATCATTATCATCATCATTATCATCATCATTATCATTATTATTATTATTAAATACTCTCAGGTTTTAGGATGTCTTTCATGTCTTCCTGTGCCCATCTCAAGATTCTACAATTAACGCTAATGACATTCATGATAAACCTCGGATGAGATGTTAGTCACAATATTACAATTATAATATAAAACTATTTAGGCCTACCATATAATTTTATGTTATATTTTTAATATTGTTCTACAGTAAAAATCCGTCCCACTTTTTCCACGCCCCTTCCTCTATGCTTCTTTCTTCAATTTGTTCGGACTACTCCTTTTTTTTTCCATGTTAATTTAGGTCTTCCTCTTTTACTTCTTCCTGTAAGATTCCATTCATAAATCTTCTTCAGAAATCTGTCCCTTCTCCTCATACGTCCAAACCATCTTAATTGTGTTTTTTGATAGTTTCTACTAGGGAGTCTTGTTTGTTTATCATTTCTCTTGTAACATTATTTCTAATGTTTTCTTTCTTTCAAATCCCTGTGATTGTCGCCAACGTCTATTTTTGTCCAATATAATGTACATCTTTGTTTTTTCTCAAATACCATGTCTCTGACTAATAGGTTAGTGTTTTTGACAAGTGCATTATATATGTTCGTTTCAAAAATTAGTCTGTTTCATAATGGGTCTTATATCATTATATATATCCCGGGTTCAAATCCCTGTTCAGGTATTAAATGTTTCCTTTCGTGATACACACACACACACACAGATATATATACTAGCTTACCCGGCGAACGTCGTATCGCTTTTAAATATTTTTACGTTAATTTTTCCAATGTTTTAACAGTTATCTGCTATTCGGGGCGGAAACAAATCCAACAAATCAAAGATCATAAAAATCGGTCCAGCCGTTCTTGAGTTATAAATAGTGTAACTAATCCGACTTTGTTTTATATATATAAGGCCCGGCCACGCGTTGCTGTGGCAAAGGTATACGTTAAATTATGTTGTAGTAAACTAAGTGAGAAATCTAAATCAGAAAGTTTTTGTTTTACACAATTTTTTAGTTCTGGTACATTAACTACACCCGGTATAAATATGGGTGGTGGTTTATGTGGAAGTGATTTTGTTGATTGAGATGAATTTATGTTGTCTGCATTCTCAGTATCATCCATAGGTGTATCATAAGGATTATATACATTTATTGATGGAATATTAAGATATCAACCTGCAGGAAGAAGAAGACCAGGACGTCCACTCAAAAGACTTCTGGATGGTGTTTCTCTTGAGGCCGAAACAGGTCAACAAATGGCCTAAATTCGTGAATGTACTATGATGATGATATTTTGAGGAGGCTTGCTGATTTCATTATACTTTCGTTTTTTTCTACGAACTTGTTGCCAGTTTGGATTCTCATCATCATCAAGAAGCCTCTGTATAGTAATATCATCTTGTGATATATTATAGTCATTTTGTTTTTCATTTAATTGAGGCATGGAGATTGTTTCTGTAATATTAGGCATATTATTATATTATTATAACTAACAGACTTACTTACAGTTGTTATTCCGTTCCTTAGGACCTTCATATGTTTTTAAATTGACATTCTTCTTAGATGTAAGATTTATGTCACATAGGTCTGTATCAATTTGCGGAAATTCACTTGATATCTTATCATTCATGGTCTCTAGAACTGATTCGCCATATTGTTCAATGTCCCTTCTCGGTCCAGTTAAATTTAAATTAAGTTGCTGTCTTTCAGCCAGATTACTTAAAACTAATACTTACACACGAAATTAATATTATTATCAATATATTGAAAATAAAAAAACACAAACACACTTAAATTATGAAATAATCAATATTTGTAATTCAATTGAAATTCGCGGTTGCAACAAAAAGCACAGCCACCTGGTTAAATAATAAACCAATTACCTTACACGGCCATCTGTTAGAATCGTATGGAACTCACACACAATTATAACAATTTGTTAAATAATAAACAAATAATTTGCAATAAAAATAATGCGACTATAAATTTAGTTATAAACTTGCCTAAGTCTCAAGTTGGATCAAACAGCACACAGTGTGCAAAATTTTATTAAAATCGGTTCAATAGTCTAGGATTCCATCGCGGACAAACAACGTGACACGTAATTTATATATATATATATATATATATATATATAAACGAAGAGTTCAACCGTTGTATCAATCTCCAACCTCGCGAATAATTCAAATATAAAAAAAAATCTGGATGTAGTATTGATACTTATATTTGGGAGATCTCGGGTTTAAACTCCGTTGCCGAACAATTTGAGGCTTTTACTTGGTTTTTTCAGTAATCAAGTCAAATACAAGATTGTAATTTCATTGAAATGAAATGTTTAGCTTAAAATATCCAATTAAGGGTAAAGGTCGCCTCAAAGACAATGAGATATATATGTTTCACATAGTGATTTACTCATACTCCATGTCAGAGATACTTTTTTTCCCTTGATTTTTTCATTTGTTTGACTTTCTGTATTTTTTTATTTTGTCCATTTAATTAGTTCTAACACACCTCCACTTGTATTCTTATTATTAGCGAATTCCAAATAATTGAAGCCATTGAGATCCTGAAGTTTTCTCATTAAAATATTCTTTAAATCTATTTTTACATATTTTCACCGATCCTATCTAGCAGACACCGAATATATAATGTATAATATATATATATATATATATATATGTGTGTGTGTGTGTGGGTGTGTTGTGTGTGTGTTAACGCTCTAAAGGTCGCAATTTTTGTTTTATCAGAACCAAACTTGGCATATAGCAATCAATTATAAAAATGTATGGTCATATTATTAACCAACAAGATCGAACTATTAGGTGTAGGAGTTCCCTTGAAACGAAAATTTAAAAATCGCTCTAGCGGTCGGAATTTTTTATGTTTCGCAATAGAACTTCGTATATACAGGGTGGACCGCTCGAATGGACCTAATTTCAATTGCTTGTTACTGGCAAACGGTTGAAGATAGAAACTTAAAACAACGTTCATAGTACAGAAAAACTCACCAAGTTTCGAATCCTGTCGGTAGATGGCACAAAGATACGTTTCTCGTTCTTAGATTTAATTGTTTGTGAAAATGGCGACTCCGCAGATGAAAGCGCAAGCTGTTTTGTGGTATGCGGAGTTTAAATCAATCATTAGAGTTCAAAGGGAGTTCCGGCGTGTGTTTAACCGTGATGCTCCAACTGCTAGAAGCATAAAGAAGTGGCGTGATACATTATTAGCTACAGGATCTGTGTTGAAGAAGCATGGTGGTGGTCGCAGAGCATCCGATGAAATGGTAGCAAATGTTCAAGCCGCATTTGAGCGAAGCCCCCGGAAGTCATTAAGAAGAGCTTCGCGGGAACTTCAAATACCAAAATCGACATTACAACGGATTGTCCACAAACGCCTCAAACTGCACGCATATAAAGTGCAGTTAGTGCAACGTCTGGAGCCGAATGACATGCCGAAACGAGTGGAATTCGCCAATACGATGCTGGACCGTCTCGGCGCTGATCCTGACTTCATGACCAAGATTTTCTTCTCGGACGAAGCCACTTTCCATTTGTCAGGCAAGGTAAACCGGCATAATGTGCGGATCTGGGGATCGGAGAATCCTCACGCTATTCAAGAGCATGTTCGTGATAGTCCGAAGATGAATGTTTGGTGCAGTTTGTCACATAATAAGGTCATTGGACCGTTTTTCTTCGCCGAGAAAACTGTTCGTGGTACCACATATCTTGACATGCTGGAGCAGTTCTTCTTTCCACAAATTGAACAACTGCAGCCTAACATCGTTTTCCAGCAAGATGGTGCTCCTCCCCACTGGTCCAATGAAGTTCGTACGACTTTGGACAACATTTTCCCTGGCCGTTGGATTGGTAGGGGAGGACCAATCGCGTGGCCCCCGAGATCTCCCGATTTAACACCACTGGATTTCTTTCTCTGGGGCTATGTCAAAGATAAAGTTTACACCACCCCAGTCAAAGACCTTCGTGATCTTCGTGAGCGCATCATAGAGGCTATTGAGAACATTCCAGAAGACATACTCCAACGTACTTGGCAAGAAATTGTTCATCGCTTTGATATCGTCACAGTGACTGCTGGGGCTCATATAGAGATGTGGTGATCTGGATATCAAAACTTGGTGAGTTTTTCTGTACTATGAACGTTGTTTTAAGTTTCTATCTTCAACCGTTTGCCAGTAACAAGCAATTGAAATTAGGTCCATTCGAGCGGTCCACCCTGTACTATTAAAATAAGACCAGAAAGATATTCTCTAAAACATCAGCCAAATTCCACCATTATAAATTGGCATCTTCCTGAAATTGTATTGTATTGTAAGCCTATGTTTTCCCTTTACAGAGATTTAGGCGCTCTCCCCCTACAGGGAAGAATTTGAACCATACTAATTTAGTTACACTTGTTTTCGTATAGATGTCATTTTGAGTGGTACGTGGTCAGCGTTCCGCCTCATACTGACATCTAGGAAACCAAGGTAGTACTAGGACGGGAAAGTTCAGTAAATTTTGCTTAGAGGCCTTTTCATTCTGTTGAGTTACACTAAGAAATTGGGACTAGAAGTAGACATCAATAAAACGAAATATATGTTCACATATAGAAATGCGTTATATAGTGGAAATGGACAACTAATGACAAATGAAGGAAATTTTGAAGAAGTATATGATTTCAAATATACTCGAACCAACGGATCTGTGTCCCCATAGGGCTGACATCGTTCTTAGAAAAGTACACATCTATACTCACACCGTTCCACCGCACTCCCCTCCCTCCACGTCAAACGGCAGCCACTCGAGTAGGGATGTTGCCAAACTTCCCCCAGTACCATGGCTCTTGAATATTGAATAATGCAAGGTTGAAGTTGAGTTGACAACACTGGAGTGCAAGTACAAGAGAGAGATAGAAAATTAAGAGGTAGGAATGCAGGGATGGAAATGATTTTCCGAGGCAGAAAAGGGAAGTAGGCTTTAGTTCGCATATCTAATGGGGGCACAGATCCGTTGGACAGAAAATACCCAGGGACAATAATTACAAATAGGAATGAGATGCACAAAGAAATTAAACATAGACTCAATTCTGCAAATACATGCTATCATGCATTACAGGGACTCTTGTCATCCCAACTGCTTTCGTAAAATGTTAAACTGACAATATATAAAAGTTATTCTCCCAATTATATTATATGGATGCGAAACATGGACTCTTGCTTTAAGAGAGAAAAGAATATTATGAGTATTTGAGAATAAAGTTCTTAGCAAAAGTCTGGACCAAAAAGAGATGAACAGACAGGCGAATGGAAAAAACTGCATAATAGTGAGCTACATGATGTGTATAAGAAGCCAGATATAATAAGAACAGTTAAGTTTCGCAGACTGCGATGGGCAGGACATCTATCACGTATAAGGGATAAAAGAGGTTCATGGAAGCTTCTTGCGGAAAAACCAGAGAGAAAACGCCCAATTGGTAGACCAAGAATGAGGTGGGATAATAATATTATCCACGATTTAAGGTAAGTAGATTATACAGGGGATGATTGGAAAACATTAGCTCAGGGTAGGGATGTATGGAGAGCTTATGTCCCTGCGACCATGAACCTACGGGTTCGATAGTTAGTTAGAGTTACCAATAAATAAAGAGTAGGTTCGCTCCCTTACCAGATTTTTCGAAGGCGAAGAGACCTGCTATTCTGACCTGGATTTTCTATGGTTTCCTCAAATAGAAAGAGGAAATGCTAGAACATTCTCCAAAAGACAGCCATAAAACACTAAATTAGAATTCTACAGTGATAAATATATTAAAAAATATTCAAGGAACGTTCAAAATTCTTACTATATTTCAGCATACCAATTCAAATTTTCTAATGAAAAAGGACTTCATGTCTGGGAGGCTATGTTTCGCAACACAGACCAGTGAAAAAATAATATCCGCCACTGTCGGTCAACACTGGTCGCAGGCAATTTTCTTCTCTCTGTACACGTCACACATTGTGCCCTTCTGTGTCCATCAGCTAAATAATTCATCATAATTACCATCATGGCATGCATGTATGTATAGGACTATATTCCATGCATCCCTCAATAAGTCATAGGTGCTCTCATAGCGGAATTTTTTGACCTAGGTGATTAGTTACGCTTATTTTCCTCCATATGTCGTTGAGTGAAGTTTGATCAGCACATCACCTTAATGAGATATCTGATAGGCAAATAAGATATTACTTGGAAAGGCTGATTTAAGTTTGCCCAGATGCTCTATTTAGAATTGAGGTCATTTTTCGACCCCAAAAATCATCAGTCTCGGGATCCACGGATTAAAGTCCTTCCCATAGGACGTTTCCTTGGATTTTTCCTTCATAGAAATCCATCTGCCCCAGCCGGGTTTGAACCTGCGGCTCTCGGGACTAGAGGTAATGAACATAACTACTATAATATCGAGATTGGTCATCATGGTATAATTTTAAAAAATCAGTGAATTTATTTAGAAACATATAACAGATATTAAACACATCTTAAGAAAATATTAAGGAAGATATAGGCCTATGGAGCAGTACAGGAACGAGATATATGGAGAATTAGAATGAACCAGGAATTGAATAAATTATATAGAGATTTATATCTGGTAGGAGATATTAGAAGAAAGAGATTGGAATGGGTAGGACATGTGTTGCAGATGGAGCAAGAAAGAGGCGCAAGAAAGATATTAGAAGAGAAACCGGAAGGAAGAAGAAATGTTGGAAGACGGAAACTAAGATGGTTAGATAAGGTTGAGGAAGACTTAAGACAACTGAAGGTGAAAACGTGGAGACATAAAACCAGTAATAGAGAAGAATTTACAGTTGTAATGAAGGAGGCCGAGGTTCTTAGAGGACCGTAGAGCCAAAGGAAGGAGGAAATACATCTTAAGATCATAGACGCTATGAAACCTTGTATGTTAAAGCATCCATAAATAATAATTAAGAAAAGGGAATTAGATATAGACAATTGAAGTATTAAATCAATATAAATTTAAAATTAATTATGCACAGTAAGTAAGACAAATTGATCTGAATACAGTTCTTAGAAGACCCTTGGGGTAGAAAGAATTTAGAACTCCCCCCTTTCTAGATTCTGAACAATCCTCATGATATTGTCAACCGTGATCCGATCCCAGAACATACGTTTGATACTCATTTGAATTAGAGGCTGTATCATGATACCGCAAGAAGTTTTAGGACAGTTTAAAAATCTTGTCCCTATCGGGATTCGAACTACCGACCTTCCGGCTAATAGCATATTGCCTTAACCTACTATGTTACGTCGAAAGGGTGCATGCATATGTCTAGGTATGTACTATATAAACTCCATGGTGCGACAGGCCTAGAAGGCCCTTGGCGCACCAGCCCTCACATCCACAAGTGTTGATCACAGAGGTAGACGATCATACAGCTAGATGTAGGGATGACATGTAGTCAAAAGATCGAGTCTCCAGCTGTTATAGCTGGTTTTCTCAACCTGGAATCACTACTTTAGTTACCCAAATTACTCATGATGCTGGATGGATACAGATCCCATACTTAGCAAAATGCCATGTACTGTATATGAATTAAACAAAATTGTAATGAAAACAAGCTAATGTGTAAACTAAACTCAAATAGCCCCTATAGAGAGGGGAAAAATAAAATAACCACTCAAAAATGTTTGATGTGATGAAAATAAAACTTATAATCGGGAGAAGTAACAGCAACCCAGATGTTTTGCGTCATAAATAAATACACACTTTGGAGCAATAATTAAATTTGAATAAGAATTGTAAACCTCTTTTTTGCGCGATAGTGCGTTTTGTCGTACTTACAGCAATGGCGACCATGATTGAAAGTTCAACTTCCTACATTTCGGGGTTGTCAACCTAAATAACCATACTGTAATAAAATAACTATACTGTAATATTACATACTACAAACACGCGTGTGGGAAGTAAAACCACAGCCCTCTACCCTCTATGTCTACTACATTCAATACATATACAAAAAATATTCAAAAGGTAGTGTTATACATTGCACGAAACAAATCACTGTATTTTAAATGAACTGAACTGTATTTCAAACAATATAAAACAAAAATACGTACTTGTCGCCATTTTATAACTAATTGGTCTCACGGCCTCCTATTGTTTCAACTAATACACATTGCTCACACTGTTAACGTTAGTCAATTTTTTATAATGAACGCAAATATTTCCAACAAAGATGTTATTATTTTACTATTACACTGGTCAACATGATTTTTGTCTCATGAGTACCAATAGTTGTACTTAATGCAGTTTTTTTGTCGTGTTTTCAAATATGTATTCGGAATTTCTCCATCACCCACAGTTTTTTTTATTTCAATTTTAATTAGTGGATTCAAGAAATTAATTTTTTAATAAACATTTTTTCGTCCATTTGTCCATCTTGGCGCAGTGAGCGATGAGCACGGTAACACTTTCATCAGGAGATTTCAGCTATGCTGGCCGATTATTGTTGAACCATCAAGAGCGATGCTCCACAGGCGAAATATAGCAGTAAATCGTCATTTCTTACTTTCTAGGTGAGTCCGAATGTTCGAATATTGTGTAGTTACGAATTTAGAAAACATTAAAGTGTTTGAAATTATAAATGCCTGTCTCTCGGAAGCCTTGCGTGATGGAGAAACCCCGATTTCATATTTGAATTCAGGAGGAAAAAACGCTATCAGAATCACATATTTTTCTTTTGAGACAAAAAAAAGTTTCTTTTTTGTTGCTCAGTGTTATTTCTTATTTTGAAAACACCGTCGCGGAAAAATAATATACAACGCACCTTTGTAAATTGTTCTATAGAATCACGAAAATTAAAAACCTCTCTATCGCTCGGTTTTTTAAAAATTTTCCTCGATTCTGTAAAAACCTCTTCCCAAACTCGCATCGTAATATACTATTAGATTAAAGAGTGTTCATTGTCTCTTATAGTACGACTTACTTTAATACTCAGATTTAGGTAAGCTCTTAAGAGACAGCTATGTGTTTCAATTTTTAGGTAAGAATAACATTAGTTAAGTACTGTTGAATTCATGTACTGTATTTTGCTCTGCCAAGAAAAAAAATAATAACTTGTCGATTTCTCACGGAAGTGCAGGTTCAAGGATTTCTCCATTTTCTTACTATGCAGTCATCAGAATAGGCTATTCTTTGTGTGTAACTTTCCAATTACAACTTTTAAAATAAATTATCCATAGCTTTAGGGGTCGCAATCTACAAACTTGCATTGTCCAACCCTACAACAATAAAACGAATTCTGTCCGCAGGATATGTGTAAACTAAGCGAATTCCGGAATAAGTAAAATTTTATCGTCCGATTTTGTTGTTTTACTAAATATGTGTTTACTTTGTTAATCCAATTGTATGCATCTAGTTTCATTACGAGAAAACACAAATTGAGGCCGTTAGAGTATTTTTCTGTCCGTGTAAACCTCTGCGCCTAATGATCAGATTTTACTGATTTTTACTGCTTTTACAGATTTTACTTTTTCTTTCTTTGGTTATTAGTTGATATATACCTAGTTCCCTTGCGATAAAACAAAAATTCTGGCCACTACAATGTTGAAAATATTCTCACTAAAATTTCAGCTTAATCCCGAGGTTTAATTGTTTCATTTTGATGGTTAATGAACTTGATCTTACTTTTCTTATTAATAGAGACCGAAATTTTATGTAGCCTACTATTTCGCTATAAAAAATATATTCAAAAAAATATATAACAAACATCATAAAATGTCTGATAAATATTTAATATCAAAATTACAAAGTTAAAAATGGTATGTTCATTTATTCTAAAGCCGGAAACATGAATTTCTTTATTTTTCCAAGACATTGCAAGTTTTTAAAATTATTTTATGTAACTACAAAGGTGAAAAAGTGATTTTACACTATTTGCATATATAGGCTATATATATATATATATATATATATATATATATATATATTATACATATATACAGTTTGTTCTATCAGATCAGATACACTCCTAAAATTTATCA
This sequence comes from Diploptera punctata, assembly GCA_030220185.1. NCBI lineage: Eukaryota > Metazoa > Arthropoda > Insecta > Blattodea > Blaberidae > Diploptera > Diploptera punctata. The sequence goes on from JASPKZ010003841.1 coordinate 2,558,797, forward strand.
TAGGATAAAACACGATAAATCACAAGATGTGCCTCGATATTTTCAGGAGTTTTTGTCCATGAGCAGAAATTATATTTTTTTATTTGTTTATTGTGAAAACGATCGCTCGACATCGCAGATCGTCCTTAATGAAAATGAATACGTAATCAGATGAACGTGTGCGTTCAATTAAATATTTGACAAAATACGTAAAAATGTTTTTTTTATGCCAGGTTTGTCATTTTCTGGACATTTCTGATGTTCTCTCCTGGCATTGGCGTAATTGTAACCTACACTTGAGGTTGGGGCGCCTGGAAGGTTACTTTGCCCCGATGATGTGATGGGTGATGATGATGATGGTAGTGATGCTCCAGGAGAGTCGTTAATCCTAAGATTAATCTAAGGTGAATATGAATGATGATGATTGCGATGGCCATATGATGTTCGGGGACCATTTGGGCTTTAAAATTTCCTGACTTTTGTCTTACGGGGAAAAACCCCCGATAAAAACCTCACCCAGGAAACTGTCCCCACCGGGGATCGAGCCCGGGCCCGCTGCGTGACAAGGCAGCACGCTAATAATAATAATAATAATAATAATAATAATAATAATAATAATAATAATAATAATAATAATACTTTATTTATTCTGGCAGAGTTAAGGCCATAAGGCCCTCTCTTCCACTCAACCAGCACAAATACAAATAAATATTCGACAAATATAGATATACACTATACTAATTATAAACAGTTAAAGATACAATAAATGTAGCAATGTAAATGTCATGTACAAACAACATTTTATAGGGTAATAAAAATAATGATACGATAATAATAATAATAATAATAATAATAATAATAATAATAATAATAATAATAATAAATATAAATATGATACATTATACGGGAAACACCAATTAATATATATATATATATATATATATCTTACACTGGATAATAATGAAGTCTAGTTTTATCGCAAATATAGATTTAGTATTTTCTTTTAAAAGATGCCAATGTCCGGCAGCCCCTTATATCTTATGGTAGGGAATTCCAGTTGCGAGAAGTGGAGATGGTATATGACATGGAGTGATGTGATGTCCTATGTTGCGGTATATTAAGTAAGAGACTATGTTGTGATCTTGTGCGGTGGACATGTAAAAATAAGTAATTACGGTTAAAATATATGCTCTAGTATTACCGACATACGTAAAAAAATATGCGATTTGAACATGTAATATAATGGTTCATTAACATTTTAAGGCCTCAGAGTCGGGTCGGGAGATGATACGAGATGAAGCCCCTTATATAGAGGTCTATGAATGACAAGGGTTCCGGCCGACCATTCCTGACGCACTAACACAGGATCAGATGAACGAAATGAAACGAAATTAATGAGATGAGTATGGAGAAATGGTGGAATGAAATTTTGGCAGGGGAAAACGGGAGGAAACCCCGAGAAAAATCTGCCCAAGCTCCGTTTCGTCCACCATGAAACCAACATGGAGTGACCGAAACTCGATCTCGGGACCCAGCGGTGAGAGGCGAGCTGAGACTAGTATTTAGCGAGGATAATATATGTAATTATATAGAAATCCGGGCTCTATTCAACAATTTAACATTATTATATACTCAGTTTCGTAGCGAAAAAAAAAAACTGAAAATGGCTGCCGCTAACCGATTTTTTAAATTTCGACTTTCAGATAAACATCACTCCTAACGATGATCTTGAAGAAGATTTCCGGGCTGTAGGCCGTGGTCTTCAAGCCTCGAGACCACAGCCTACAGCCCGGAAATCTTCTTCAAGATCATCATAGCAACTCCGGCCGTGAAAGTTTAAGTCTTTCGCTGATTTCCGTAGAATATATTTTTCGTTCTATTTCAGTGACAGATATTGGGTTACATTGCTTAGAAAACGAAACATGTGGTAGCTAATATGGTTTTTTAAATTTTGCTTGAGGTTAATTCACTCTCCTAAAGGTCTGATTTTGTTTAACTAATTTATCTATCCTACTTCATTGTTATATGCCGAGTTTGCTAGCGAAATAAAAGAAGAATTACGTCTTCAAGAGCGTTGATACACACACACACACACACACATTCGTACTAAGTTTCCATGATCATATTGCTATGTAGCAAGTAGGGCCAATGGAAATTTGAGAAAAAAAATATTTGTCATAAGTAGAAATCTAATTTATTTGCTAAACATGATTTCTAAAGCTATTGCTGTCGAACATTATATAAATACAAAAACAATATAATCTAGTGTCAAAATAAAATATATAATAAGTATGTAAGTGGCACTCGAAAGAGCATTAAGTTTTAGATTTATGATTTGTCTTTTATCAGTTCGTTCAACGATCCCGTCCATCTTCTGCATTGTTTGTAATGGTATCGCTCGCATTTTTGTTCACATATCTTGCATTCACACGAGTCACTCGGTTGGTGGAATTTCGTACTTTTGCACATTTTATGATGATATTCATGTGTTGTTAGGCCTATGATTGTGTGCCTTTGTGGTTGGTTGCTTCCGGTCCACTCCCTGTTCACCATGGCGTCTGAGTAGTAGAACTCTTCGTCGATCTCTTTTTCCTTCTGTTTCTTTTTTTCGGTGACTCCATTTCTGGCAGTAGTATTCTTTGTCTCAGGTCCTCTAGGAAGTAGGTTTCTCTGGCTATCATATAGGTAATTCTATTTGGTGTGTGTTTACTTGTACCTAATGCCTTTTTTATGTATCTTGTTTTCACTTTTTCTAACCTTTCCAAATCGCTGGTCGACAGTTCTATCCCGTAGTTGGCGATCGGGGTGATCACTGATACGAATAATTTCATGGCTGTGTCTAATTTTAATGCCAAAATATAATCCATCTAACAAAAATGTGTAAATGTCCGTCACCATGGCGACTCTCGGGTTCCATTCCTAGCAGAGTAGCAGATTTTAAATCTCCATCATATCTAATGTTGAAGTTATTAGTACTAATTCCGTATGTATACAAATAAAAATGTTACATAGAAAATATAGCAATAAAACTAATATTAATAGTTCCACCGGGCGGGGACTTCTTCAGGGAACCCATGCCAAAGGATGTGGCACGAATGGGGAATGAAAGACGTGATGAAAGTTTCTTGTAGGAAAAGAGGGAAAACTCCCAGTTGGTAGACCAAATATGAGGTGGGAGAATAACATTAACTATAATTTGAGGGAAGTAGATTATACAGGGGATGATTGGAAAACATTAGCTCAGGATAGGGATGTATGGAGAGCTAATGTCCGCGCGGTCATGAACCTACGGGTTCGATAGTGCCAGTTAGTTTGTTTCTTTGTTTGTTTCTTTGTTAGTTAGTTCCATTAACAGTTTATGTATCAAAACAAATGAAGGTGATACAGTCAATATTGTCAATCGTTGTATCCTAACTGTGAAAAATACATTTTTTTAAACGAAATAGTTTATTTTTAAGTTTTGTTCTTGTTTAAATTATGAAGACTATGCAAAAAGATGCAGAAATTACATAATAAAGGAACAGATTCCAAGTTTAATATCTTATATCTTATCTCGAATCTCGAGGGTTCAAACCTAGCGGGGTCGATGGATTTTTATGATGGAAAATTCCAAGGAACAAGTCCTCCCGGAGGGACTTTAAGCCTTGGGTCCCGAATCTGAAGATTTTCAGGATCGTAAAAAAACCTCAAGCCTGTACAAAAAGACCTCTGAACAAATTTTAACCAATCTTCCTACATCAGTAATATCTTAATGTTCTGCTAGATGTCTGCTAGAGGAGGCGATATACTAAGCACATGTCACTCGCTGAGATCTATAGGGAAATAAGAGTAACTTCTCACTAGAGGAGCAGCCTTGTACCAGCAGGGATCAATTAATGAAAAATAATGTTTCATGATTATTCACAGGGGGCTGTTAGTTATATATATTGTCAACGTTTTAGAGGTCACAATTTGTTTTCCGGGACAAAGGCTGCATATAACAATAAATTAAGAAAATTAAGATAGGTTCGTTAACCAGTAGAATCAAACCTTTAGGAGTGGGGATTTAACTGAAAGCTGAAATTTAAAAATATCTCTAGCTTCCATAATTATTTTCGCAACAAAACTTGGCTTGTAACATTTGAATAAGATAGGCCTAAATTATATCGAATTCGTTAATCAGCTAAATCATACCAATAAGAACAGGGTTGCCAATTTAGCCACTTTATGGCTAGATCTGTCCATTTAAAAACATTATTAGCTACACATTTGTGAAAAAGCCACTAAGACTTTTCTGGTCATTAGTCGCATTTTTTCAGCCATTTCTAGCTATTTTTATTTTGATTAATTATTTTATATAAATGCTGCATTGATTACGGACAGGGATTGATAGATTTTGGCACCATAAAAATAAGCATTGCGTGCCTTGTGTCCAAGGAATAACCTGCACAAAGATACGTGGACATCCCTGATGGTATTACTAATCACATTGATCATGTATTAATTTGAACAGGCTGAAGTCTACAATTTTAAATATACATCATCATCCCTCCAGGGATTAGGCAATTGCCCGTTCCGACTTCATAATGCATCAGCCCCACAGAGTACCAGAGAAGAAGTAGGCAAGTTGCGCGTACATGCCACAGGCGGCGCTAGTGTAATACAACTAACGACAACCTAAATTTTTTCGGTTCTTTTTTGGTACTAATATGAAATTCAGCACCGCCTGGTGGTAAATTATGAATTATAATTATATAACGCCATCTGGTGAATAATCATGGAAATTTAACTTTTATAGGAATAAATAACGTATTAATTAATCTTAAATTGTGGAATTATGTATACCCAGTCTCTCAGACCTACAGATTTTCTTTAATTTTAACAGAAAGGAAGAATGGAAATAAATAAAACATGTTAATTTATTTTCGTTTATTAAAATTTTAAAACGTGCATTATGAGCTCTTTTAATAAATATGTACAATTGACCTACCCCCTTATTCTCACATACATATTTTATACAATATTTATTAAATAACCTTAGCCATGTCGTACATCTGTCCATTATAAAGTCACATTTTTTAAAATGTTTATTAGAAATGGCTGTACACTAACATCACTCTTCCTAACCTAACAAATCTTAGAATGTTATCACTTCTAGTAGGTTTATCTTTGAAAATAGATTCACATTAAAAATGTAAACAAGCTTGAATTTACTTACAAATTAGAGTAAAATAAAATCTAAGTAATGATTTTAACTTTCGATAATTTACAGTTACCGTCTACATAGAACGAAAGGATAGCAGTTAAAAATTTAAATTTACAAAATGGCTAACTCCCTAATCCCGAGTGAACACCGTTAAACACGCCGTGAGCGACGCCGTGTGCCTTGCATTTGTTTTATTTGTTACATATTCTGTTACTACGAACAGCGCTAACCATTTGTAGTTTGCTCATTGTAGTTCATCGTAAACGACCGAAATTTTTAGATGTCACTGTACTCAGTTTCCCCTCTATTCGAAGTTTCTCTATGCATCAGCCCAACGTCTTCTAGGTCTTCCAACATCACGTCTTCCTCGTGCTTGATAATTTCTTGCTAACAACGGATATCTCTCCTTGCTCATTCCATCCATATGATCAATCCATTTCTGTCTGTAATTCGTGACCTTATCCAGTAAAGGTTGTACTTTCAATTCTTCTCTTATATCCTCATTTCTTATTCTATCAAGTCCTTGTACATCCCTTTACTTGTCTTAGGACCTCATCTCCGCCGTCTGTATTCTATACTTCTGTTTTTTTTCACTGGAGCCCAAGTTTCACATCCATATAATATTGTGGGAACCGCCATAACATTATAAATTTTTATCTTGGTTTCTTTTCTAATATTATTTTTGAATGTTCTCTGTATTGTTCCACACACGTCTGAAATTTATTTATTTTGGAGTCAATATCTCTTTCTACATTGTAGCCAACATCACAGCCCAAATATTTGAAACTAGACACCTGTTCTATACTTTGATTTTCTAAAATAATTTTGGATCTCACTGGATCTCATAAATATACATATAGACTCTATTCCATAAAATCGGAGCTTAAATTATTTTTTAAGGATTTGGCTTAGTTTACGCAACTCCTGTGTAACGGACTTTTTAATAAAACGCTTAGCTTAAATTTCAAGGTTCTTTTTTTTAATTTTCTCAAAATTGTAATCTATGGATTCCCGTTCCTTGTTGCTCCCACCCATTCAGTTATTAATAGAGTAATAAATATTGGGAAAAATAATTATTATTGAATTGCGATTATTCTACTCATTATTTTTGTTCAATGAATTAGTAATCGAAGATATTTTGGTTTTTGATCTTAGCAATCTTAACATCTGATACGAACTAATATTATACTACTGAATTTAATTATAGCTGATATGCGTGAAATGTTTTAAAGGTCGCCAGCAACCAGATATCTGGAAATTACCTGTTCTTGAGATGATTAAAGAATGTAGACGACCAAAAATTGAAATTGGCAGTATCAATTGGGTTTTTTCCTAATTACTTGTTTTCAGCGAACCTCACAGAGGCATTGTCCGCTAACAGTTGGTAGCATTAGTCAAGCTTCTGGTTACAGGTCGACCGCAGTTCAGTTCTCAATTTGGTTAAAACTTTGATCCAGATTATGTTAAACACAGTAACGTTCCTAATCACTGAAGGAAGGATCAACTTTACTTTCAATACTGAAAGTAATCAATATTAATCCAGGTTTCTCCGACTAGCATCTCAGATTCGAATCTTGCTGTTCCGAAGGTGGTGGGTCACACCGGGATTTAAGTTTTTCTCGGGGTTCTCCCTTTCCCTTACCCCCCTCCAACATGTCGTTTTATCTCCAATTCATTCATTTATTTCAAATTACCTTTAACCTCAATTATTTATAACGGCGCGGGACCTGACATGCTACCTACATATCACCCCAATATTTGCTAGATGACGGTCCACCTCTGTGATTAACACATGTTGATGTAAGGCCTAGCAGTCGACTGGTAGGCTAAGGGCCTTCTAAGCCTGTTGCAACTGGATTTATGTCTGAACGACCATGAACCTCGAAATTTGATTGTTGTAGTTTGTAAGTTAATAATAATAATAATAATAATAATAATAATAATAATAATATATATAATCCATCCATAGTCATTCTTCCCGAGGGCAGGTCTTTCACTGGAATCATAGCATTTTCAGGATATGCTTTGCAGCTTTACTAGGGAATTATAGGTGAAGGATGATAATGATAAGGATGACAATGATGGCCGGATGATTTTTCGGAATCGTTGAGCCCTAAGCTTCCTGACATTTGTCTTACAGGTGAGGAAAAACCAACAATAACAATATAAACAATAATAATAATAATAATAATAATAATAATAATAATAATAAAAATAATATGTATTTCATCTGATGAAATTAAACATAGGCTCAATTCTGGAAATGCATGTTATTATCCATGATATGAAATAAATGCATGTTATGAGATCCCAACTTCTCTATAAAAAAACAATAAACTGAAAATAAATAAAACTGTTACTCTCCCAGTTATATTACATGGATGAGAAACATGGACTCTTACTTTAAGAGAAGAGAAAAGACAACTAGTATTTGAGAATAAAGTTCTTAGGAACATTTTTGGACCAAATACGGACGAACAGACAAGTGAATGGTGAAGACTTATATAACGGTGAGATACATGATCTTATGGATATAAAAATAACAGTTAAGTCTCAATGACTGCGATGGGCAGGGCATGTGGCACGGTTGGGAATGAAAGAGGAATATGGAAACTGCTTGAAGGAAAACCAGAGGAAACATGCCTATTAGATAGACCGAGAAAGAGTTGGAAGCATAACATTAATCATTTGACGGAGGTAGATTATATAGGAGATTGGAAAATATTAACTCAGTATAGGGATGTATGGAGAGCTTATGTCCGCGCGGCCATGAACCGTTGAGTTTGTTAGTGCCAGTGGATTCGTTAGGATTGATGAAGTTACAGGCCGTTAAGTTTTCTCTTTCATTTCACTTACTTACTTACTTACTTACTTACTTTAATACTTACTACTTTCTTATTACTTTCTTACTTACTTACTTACTTACTTAATCCTGGCACTATCCCTATAGGTTCATGGCCGCGCGGGCATGAGCTCTCCATAACATCCCTATCCTGAGCTAATGCTTTCCAATAATTCCCTGCGTAATCTACTTCCCTTAAATCATAGTTAATGTTATTCTCCCACCTCTTTCTTGGTCTACCAACTGGGCGTTTTCCCTCTGGCTTTCCTACAAGAAGCTTCCGTGCACGTCTTTCATTCCCATACGTGTCACATGTCCTGCCCATCGCAGTCTATTGGACTTAACTGTTCTTATTATATCTGGCTTCCTATAAAGACATGTAGTTCATTGTTATGTGGTCTTCTCCATTCACCTGTCTGTTCATCTCTCTTTGGTCCAAAAATTTTCCTAAGTACTTTATTCTCAAAAACTTGTAACTCCTTTCCTCCCTCAAAGTAAGAGTCCATGTTTCGCACCCATATAATATAACTGGTAAATAATAGTTTTATATATTTTCAGCTTAACGTTTTTTGAAAGGAGTTGGGACATCAAGAGTCTCTGCAATGCATAATAGCATGCATTTCCAGAATTGAGCCTATGTTAATTTCTTTGTGCATCTCATTCCTATTTGTGATTATTGTTTCCTAGCTATTTTGAATTCAGCCACTCCTCAAAATTTCCCTCATTTGCCATTAGCTGCCATCTCCATTATATAATGAATTTCTAAGTGTGACCATATATTTAGTTTTATTGATATTTACTTCCAGTCCTAATTTCTTAGTGTTACTCAATAGTGTGTGCGTGGTGTCCTTTAGTATCTCCTCGCTATCGGCCAATAATACTACATCATCCAGCATAAACTAACAGATCATTAATACCATTCAGTTGTAGCCTCCCTCATTCCTCTAAAGATTTGATGGCATGCTGTAGTACAAAATTAAATAGTAGAGGAGATAGTGCATCTCCTTGCTTCAACCCATTCTGGATTTCAAAAGTGTCGGAAAACTGTTTGCCGACACGCACCATACTCTTTGTGCCATTTAGACACATTTGTATAAGTCTAACTAACTTTTTAGGAATTCCGAACTCCAGCAGGATACTATATAACTTCTCCCTCTTAATTGAATCATATGCTTTTTTGAAGTCTACATATAGTTGATGTACAGTACCATATATTCCCATTTCTTTTCTAAAATCTGCCTTATACTAAAAATCTCATCTGTTGTAGACCTGTTTCTTCTAAATGCACGTTGATGATCTCCTAGAATGTCTTCAATATAGGGAGTAAGTCTGCTTACTAATATATTTGTAAGAATTTTGTACGAAGTTGAAAGTAATGAGATGCCCCTGTAGTTGTTGCAATCAGTTTTATCTCCTTTCTTATGCATTGGTACGATAATTGATTCCTTCCATTCATCTGAAAGAGCTTCTTTTTCCCAAATCATACTAAGCAACCAGCGTATCTTGTCCATCAATTTTTCTCCCCCTGATTTTATCAGTTCTGCTGGGATCTCATCTGAACCTGATACTTTATACATCTTCAATTTTTCAATCGTCATTTCAAGCTCTAATGCATTCGGTTCTGCGACTAGCATTTCTGCTATCTCTAAATTATCCTCCTCAATGTCCTGTTCTGTATGTACATTTAATAGCCGATTAAAGTAACTTTTTCCATCTATTTTAATATACTCCTGGAATCTGCAATCATTCCCCATTTTCATTTCGAATATGTTTGTGTTGTAGCCTGAAACCCTTTATTCTCTACACTAATTCCCTGATATAGTTCTCTAGTGTTCCTATTTTTTTTTTGCGATCATTTCAAGATCATTAATCTTGTCTCTCAAATATTCCCTCTTTTTACTCTTTAGTAACTGGTGTGTTCCCGTCTAATACTACCCAATTGCCCTAAATTTACCTCATTTGGCTCGTGTAACCATTTCATTTTTGCTAGCTTTCTTTTCTTTACAATGTCGGCACATTCCTCATCAAACCATTTCTTGTTTTGCCTCTTTCTTAAACACCAATGCTTTCTGATGCTGACAATTTAATAAAGTATCTCTTAAGCCTCCCATTCTTTATTTATATCAGTTCTTCTGTCGTTTGCCACATTGTCATCTGAAGCGTTCCAGTACTTCAAATCTATTAGCAATTTTGATTTGGTATTCTTGCCGCATTTCATCATTTTGAAGTTTTTTAATTCAAATTTTACAGAATCATCTTTAACGTTCGTTCCTCTCATAAGCGATAGCCGTTGTCTGATTTTCACTCTGACCAGATGATGAGCCGACTTGCAGTCTGTCCCTCTAACTGATCTAACATCGACGATGCTACTGCGCCAGCGTTTATCCTCTATACATGATCTATCTGAGTTCCGAGTTTTCCCATCTGGGGACGTCCTGGTGTATTTATGAATACCCTTATGCTGAAATGTTGTGCTCTTAACAAGGAGATTCTTCAATGTGGCAAATGTGACTAATCTAACCCTATTGTCGTTACTATCTTATGAAGACTGAATTTTCATATTGTTTGTTGAAATATCTTCCTTGCCCGACTTTTTCATTAAAAATCTCCTAAGACAATTTTCAATTATATCGTGAAAGGCTATCAACATAAGCATTCTAATTCTTCATAGAACTCATCCTTATCTTGTCATTTTTATCTTCTGTGGGGGGCATGCACATTTACAATATAAAAATCATGTCGTTTACCCTTTAGAATTATGTATGATATCCTATCACTAACAAACTTAATATCTCGGATAGCGGATAGGATCCTCCTTCTGACTAAAAACCCCGTTCCAAATGCAGGTCTTTCTGCACTCCGTAGATAATGGAAAGCTTCCTGATTCCTGACTACCTTCTCCTGGCCACCTAACTTTCTGTAAAGCGACTATATCCAAGGGCGACTTATCTAATTCCCGCGTTAATATCTCTAGTGCCCCGCTATTGTATAAAGTCCTAAACATTCACATGTCCTAGGAAACATGTCCCCTGTGTTTGAAGCTTGGAATGGGTTCCCTGAAGTAGTCCCCGCCCGGAGAACCGAAAGGGGACTATTTGACCTCCGGAAAATTTTACCCAAGTTGAACCCATGTCCGCATTTTTTTTGACTGTTATATTTTTATGGTGAAAGATCGTCCTCTTTGCGACCAAGGTATTTTTTCGTCTGGCTTATCACCTACGACCAGCCGGCATGGGTAACCCTATCGGTAGCAATGCTACTGCTAACTGTAGCTCTCAGCATCATTTAAGCACGCAGCCACTCCACCACGACAAGGTAAACATACCATGGAGGGCTCTTCCATTTCAACATGATTAAATTATACGGATATAAATTAATTATCAATTAGCTACAATTATATAGAACTATTTAACTCATGCCCCAATGGGGAGTCAATGGCCAATTCACGTATCAATGAATTTTGTTTTACAACCATGTCAGTCGTGTTTTAACCTAGCTATTACTCGAATTCTGTTTACCAAAATAAAAAAAAAACTCCTCCTTTTTAATATTCTGAACACGTCAGAGCATTATTTTGCAGTGACTGACTCACCAACAAATAGTTGAATATAGCAAATAGTGAACAGATTCCTTCGAACTACACATTTGATAATTGTGTGTTCAATAATTGTTTCCTAAAAAAATAAATTAATAACCTATAATGTTGGTTATAAACATACAATTTGATGTGTTTCAATTTTTCTCCAATAGGGTGCATTCCTTTTAAAAATTCCGATCCTATTTGGCCAATAAATAATATAATCAACTTGCAGTGGATGAACAAATGAAACATAACCCAAAATTTCTCGTTTGTTTTTTCAAACATCGCCGTTTTACATTACATATATAAGTATTTTAAAATAACTATATTTAATAAATGATATGAGTAAAGAGTTTAATTGTATTCGTTAAAAAGTTCTAACAAATGCCACTCTTGATTTCCAAATCCTCTAAATTAAATTGGAAATCAACTAGTGGCATTATTTATAACATGAAATGCACAATATAGCTTAAATGTGATAATGGAAGCACTAAATATAGTCCATTTTCTAATACTAAATCGACACACTAATAATAATGATAATATTAATAATAATAGCAGTAACAATATAAAATTAAGAATAAGATTAAAAATATATGACTGATAATGAAGTAGAAAATCTTTCTTTCTCTCTCTCCTCTCCTCTCCTCTCTCTCTTCTCTTCCCCTCTCTCTCTTTCTCTCTCTCAATCTCTCTATCTGTCTCTCTCTAAAATCTTTCTCTCTTTGTCTCTTTCTCTCTCTCTCTTTCTCTCTCTCTTATCTCTCTCTCTTATCTCTCTCTCTTCCTCTCTCTCTTCTCTCTCTCTCTCTCTCTCTCTCTTCTCTCTCTCTTTCTCTCTCTCTTTCTCGCTTTTTACATTAAATTAACATATTCCTTTTGAAAGTACCTTTACATGAACCACGTCACCTGTATTTTGGGGACACAACCTGTCGGGAGAAAATTTGATTTTTAATCACATGCATACTTTTTTAACCACATAAGGACATGTAGGGGCTCCACGAAGTGATCAGCTCGATGCCAGGGCCACCTTCGAGACAACAAAAACATTTAAGACACAACAAATCTTCCGTTCATTCTTCCATACTTAACAAGGCGAATGTAATATGAATGAGTATAATGGACAGATGATTTAGAAATTATTGGGTCTTAAATGCCTCCCGATATTTGTCATAGTAGTGAGAAAAAAATCAAGAAAAAAGTTACCCAGGAAATTTGTCCCGGAATGAACCCTTGTATGAGACCAGAGGGATGGATGATCATGGATGTAGCCTATAAAATTACAGAAGAATAACAAAATTATATCAAGACCTGGATATAAAAATTTAATTTGTCTTGTTTTAACTTTTTTTTTTATTCGGACAGTCCTTTGATATAAGAAGGGCGGAAATTCCAGAGTCTAGTAGCCGAAACAAGGACGGACGGGGAATAGTGATAGGTTTTGTGTATAGGTACAGCTAGAGTGAGCTACGTTGTTTCTCAATGATTTAAGTTACAGTGGGAAGATCTATGTGCGAAGACCAGAACTGGCACTCGCCATCATTTCAGTTAAAATAATGCACTGAATAAATTTCTGTATATAATAATTTTGTCTTCAAAAAAAACGAAAAAGTTGCGACTCAAAGTGTACTATCCGACACACGGAACATTGACCTGCTTCTTTTGTAATTGATTTTGCGAAACTAATGCCATGTCATCCTGCGTACACTCGCTTCACGTCAGTCTGTGGCGTGGAGCAGACGGTAGCTATTACCCTAAGTAAGCTGAGTAAGTGCTTCAATTTGCTGTTTGTTGCTGACTATACATGGTTAGTATCTGCGTCCGTGCGACGCAGCAACAGTGATGCTATGACTGTAGGTAAACGTTCCGCTGTGTCGTACAATAATTACATTTTAATTATGTTTACCCCAAAGAATTAATACTTCAAATCTACAAACTTATATATTGCTTTCACACTGTATAAGACGTTAATGTGGCCCTGGCATTGAGCTGATAACTCATCCAGGGAAGTCCTCTACGACCTGTGTGTTCTAAAGTTTTAAAAAAATTCCTTCTCGACAAGTCGAGTTGCTGTTAAGTCCATATGGCGTGCGGCAATGTAAATCCTACTCACAAATGGAGAGGTTAAACTAAAGGAACGGAAGAAAAATAGAACATTAATAGTCCTAATTAATTAATGTTGTTGATAAGGCAATCCATTTCATTATCTTACATTCCAGTATCTCATCTTATAGGTTGGAGAAGGGGTTATTATTGGGCAAAGAGGTAAAGATTGGATTTAGTGACACTAGGAATATTGAAGGAGTTCTCCATGTGTGAGAACTTAGGTTGCTCGGTTGGTATTCGGTAGAGTTGAGGTTCTTATCTCGGGATTCCCGAGGACTTCGTTGGGCAGAATTAATGTAACAAAGAATATCTGGTAAAAGTAGTTTTATTCTTGACTTTTATAAACTGCAAGTAATTGTATATATATATGAAGTGAATTTATCCAACTTTTTTAGAACGTAGTGTTTTGAAGTGACGTGATGAAATTATACCCGAGAAGTAAGTGACGAGGAGAAGCCTCTCTCGCCTATAGGTAAATTAGTTACTCCCACTACCCTCGATCACGTGGACCTAAGGTCTGGTACTTAGGCACATATAACGAACATATAATTGGTTAATGCGCCCTCCTATTTTGATCCGGGGGTGTTTACAAATTTATTATTGGCGATTTACGCCTTTAGAGGCTGGACCCTTTTTTCCCCGTGCTGGCTTCACGTACATCTAGTCACAAACATTAGCTAGGCTTGGGTTTTTTTCTTCTTAGGCTTGGGTTTTTTTCCTAGCTTCCGACGCTAGAAACTTGCCATGTTCCCACACTTTTTGCTAACGATGTTTGTGTCAGGGTAAAAACCCCCGCGCTGTACATTAGCTAATGAGTTATGGTTATCACGATAAATCAGTTAACTGGAGGCTTAGAAAGATCATCTCTACTCAATCTGTCGAGCAAAGGATCATTGTCATTAGTAAGTTATTATCATGTGTCAGCCACTTCCGTCTTCACAAAAGAAAGGTTTACATTACCTGAGTTGTCAGTATTCTTTAATAACCTAATAATTTGATTACATTGATGCTGACTTCTTTGGATCATTTTATACGGCCTTTGCTCTTACATAATCAGGTTCCACTCTCTTCCCTGATCAATTTGAATATAAATATGACCTAAGTCCAGTAACTGCTTCATTTAATGATGTTATAATATCATCTGGTTATATTGCCGATAGGGATTTATTTAGATTTACACAGGAGGCTGGATGAATGAATTGCCACAAATGCCCTATAAACAAATGGAAAAATCAAGGGATTTTTTTATTTGTTTATAATCCTCTCGCGTAATATAATGCTAGTATCATAGCTATAGTGGCCTTTAAAGAAAAAATGGCTATAATATTTTGGTTAGAGCACGTTAACCCTGAGAGTGTTGCCAGCACGTCAATTATGTTCAGATTGTAAACACTGATATGTATCCCTTTTACCTGGGATCGTTCTTTGAGGTTAAATAGACTCACTTTCTGCAATATAGACATACATAAATATTCATTAAGAAAAAAAAAAGATACACCCTTAATATATTTGGTGGTCTTACTCAAACCATTCATGCTTATACAATTACCATTCAAAACTATTTAGTTGAATACCAGTATAGCATAGATTGTTTCTTCATGTGTAACTGTTTATTTACAATTTCGTCTACACCTTAATATCTACCTACATTATAATGTGCGTCTACAGCTTGGGAATTCATTTGCGATGAACCAGTTTTGTCTACTTCAAACCATGTGTCGAATAATACTTCAGTTTTTCTAAATTTAATTTAAATTGAGTCAATAAGACTTATTTACATGGATCTATATCTTTGCGACCAAAATACTAAATATCGCGTTTAAGCAGCTGTGCTATCGTTATAAACAATTATTATTGATAGTATTTTCCCCTGATATCATTTTTTTCCCCATAGGTATTGCATACGTACGAATTCATCATGATTATTAATCCATGAAATATTCATGATTCTTAATATTTTATTCTCAACATATTTCGGCCCATTTACTTTGCCAAAGCATAGCTGGCTATATCATTGCTCAGCCAAACGACGTTATTTTCTTAAGCGTGCAAAATCATTTCCTTCGAATGCAGAATCGTATAGTATGTCACATTCGCTTCCACCAGCGACCATGACTTCATCTCATCTCATTATTAACATCGAATACAAATTCGCACAAATTGTCACATTCGCTTCCATCAGCGATCATGACCTCATCTCATCTCATTATTAACATCGAATACAAATTCGCACAAATTGTCACATTCGCTTTCACCAGCGACCATGACTTCATCTCATCTCATTATTAGATAATACGGGATCCCTTGCCCTCAAATATTTTTCAACAAAATAGCACGTGTTATACAAACACAGTGACGTGCCGCTTCGGCCCACGTCTACAAATTAAATTCTGTAAATATAATCAACAAATAAATTCCTCACGCTTTATAGGTTCACACCGTCACTCGGCCTTTCAATTAAGGTGCATTGAAGCTTCACCCTGTCTCATTAGCTCCTATGTTTTACGCTGTCTGATTGTTATTTTAGACAAAAGAATCATAATCATCATGATATTATTCGTATTCAGATTGTTGTACAAGTTTCTTCAATTACCTATATGTATTAAACAATGACAATGGCCTATCTGGGCTCATTTTAACATTTACTGGATTAAGTAGATACTGCAGCTTTCTGCTCGAGCGATTGGGTTAAAACATTTAAAAATATAGATCCATTCTCTATCGATAAGTTCAAATCAACAATTTATTAATCACCCTCAATCTTAGCTGAAAGTGGACATGCATGTGTTATGTATTCACCCTAATTCAATTAATTATATCATATTCATCAATATGGGGGTATTATCATGATAATATCTAAATTGACATTTCACTTTAATTTTTTTCGCAGTCATTTTGCCCTTTCCTCTCGCGATTAGCGTTTTCATCTAGGCCTATTTAATCACTTTATTAGTGTTATTTATTTTAATTACTGATTATATTTGGTACTTTACCATACAACACTTATTTATTTTTTTTTCACTAATACTTTTCATTTATGTCCTAATCTCAGCTAGTATTGAGTTCGAATCCCGTGAAAACTGGTTCATGCATTTAAGTATAATTTATCAGGTCTTGTTTTTTTTTTTTTTCGTTTGGGGATTATGTATAGCTTATATGTTTGTACCTTTTGTATGTTATATCAAAATTTTGTCGGTATATAACCACTTCCTTACCTGGGTACTGCATAATTTCAGCGTTTACATTGACCTTTATCTCATACCTAAAATCACAGTAGTGTCTACCTGTGCACACAATACAATATAGTACAATGCAAGACATACACACATACGTAATATATCCATTCCGTTGTCATTCTTACGTGTAAAAATCTCTCCCTCCTATTTTTCGAGTGTCATTTTCACTGTCCGTCTATCTACCCTTAATACTATTAGTGTCTAATTTCACAGTCTGTTAACTCGCAAAGGCCTCCTGTACTATTATTATATACATGTTTTGCGATACTACGCCCACACGCAAACAAACTCTGAACACTCGCATGGTAATTTATCGGGTCTTTACAGTCTCAATCTCATCCTTAGATTCACATATAATTACTAGACTTTTGTCAAAATTTTTCAAATGATTCTTACTTCTATCATCTATGTTAGTATGCGCCACAGAATTACTAGCGATCTCTGGGTTCCCTAGTATCTCTATACGTGCATATGTTTTTGTGATTAGCCGTCGTCCAAGAAACACTCTCCGACGCGTATGATTCATTTTCGGGGTTCCTATCCTTTTGACCTCTACTATTTATGTTCTTTGTGATGACACTTATTTCATCATTTAGTTTGCTGGATTTCGTTAGTCACTTTCTGTTCTATATTAGTGCCTAACTCATTAAATCTAGGCTCTACTATCATTTCGAATCAATTCAGAGCGTTTATCCTGCTCTGCAATTTTCTGAGCTACTTGGGGCTTTAGTGTTTCTTGTTCGTGGGCTGGCTTTTGTACAAATAGACACATATAATTTAACCCTTTTGTCCGAGTTCTCTACACTACAGAGCACATTCTTGTCGACTCGTTTTATTTCCCCTTGTAATTCCTCCTGTTTCTCCCCTAAGTTAGTTTGTAACGTTATTATACTATTGTTCATCTCTGTTCTCATTTGACTTATTACCCTGTTTTCTGTTTTCCTCTGAGTCTTTAATAAGTTTTTGTTCCATTTTATTTATCTTTAGTTCTACACACGCTGACGATTCATTTATTTTCGCTTCTAGCATCTCTCTATCTTTTCTCATCTCATCCCTTAATGTTTCTTTCAACGTAAATACATCCTTTTCCCTGCTTATCTCCATCTGTCCTCTCCAAGTTTCAAATTCCTGTTTCATATTCCTCTGCATTGCCTCTAAATCCATTTTCCTATTTCTATCTATCGTCTCTAAATCCATTTTCCTACTTCTATCTATCGTCTCTAAATCCATTTTCCTACTTCTATCCATCTCCTCTATTCTCGACATTAGCATTTCCATGTATTTCATGGTGTCGGTGCTTGGATTTCCCTTGTCCTCTACTTCCCCTCTAGCTTCTACTCTTGCGTTGTTTTCATTACTTTCCCCTGTGCTCTGCTCTAAGTTCTCTCTGCCATCTTCGTTGTCCTCTCCCATCCTTACGATTTCGTTCTCTCCTTCAATCAGTTGCCCACAAGCCTTCTCCCTAATCTCTTCGTGTTTCCTATCCATTTTTTTTATCTTTATTTGCCTGCCTCTTTCTATTCCTACTTCTTAACAACATAAATACACACAGATATATTCTCCGTTAAATCACTGAATATTTTGATTTCTTATATAGGTAAAAAGTAAAAAAAATGCTTATTCTGTTGTTGTGTCACTTACTGCTTCCTTCCTTCAGTTGCTGTCTGTCTGCTTGTTGCCATCATCTTCTCTGTCCTGGTTGCCTCGTGGTCGTGGGACTTAGTCGTTCTGCCGTTGATTTCTATTCGTGTGTTACTTTACGACCTATTCTGCCCGCACGTTAGGGAGCCAATATGGAGAAGGGGTTTATTGTTGGGCAAGAGGTAAAGATTGGATTTAGTGACACTAGGAATACTGAAGGAGTTCTCCATGTGTGAGAACTTAGGTTGCTCGGTTGGTATTCGGTAGAGTTGAGGTTCTTATCTCGGGATTCCACGAGGACTTCGTCGGGCAGAATTAATGTACAAAGAATATCTGGTAAAAGTAGTTTATTCTTGACTTTTATAAACTGCAAGTAATTGTATATATATATGAAGTGAATTTATCCAACTTTTTTAGAACGTAGTGTTTTGAAGTGACTTGATGAAATTATACACGAGAAGTAAGTGACGAGGAGAAGCCTCTCTCGCCTATAGGTAAATTAGTTACTCCCACTACCTCGATCACGTGGACCTAAGGTCTGTGCTTAGGCACATATAACGAAACATATAATTGGTTAATGCGCCCTCCTATTTTGATCCCGGGGGTGTTACAAATTTATTATTGGCGATTTACGCCTTCAGAGGTTGGACCTTTTTTCCCCGTGCTGGCTTCACGTACAGTCTAGTCACAAACATTAGCTAGGCTTGGGTTTTTTTCTTCTTAGGCTTGGTTTTTTTTCCTAGGCTTCCGACGCTAGAAACTTGCCATGTTCCCACACTTTTTGCTAACGATGTTTGTGTCAGGGTAAAACCCCCGCTTGTACATTAGCTAATGGGTTATGGTTATCACGCTAAATCAGTTAACTGGAGGCTTAGAAGATATCTCTACTCAATCTGTCGAGCAAAGGATCATTGTCATTAGTAAGTTATTATCATGTGTCAGCCACTTCCGTCTTCACAAAAGAAAGGTTTACATTACCTGAGTTGTCAGTATTCTTTAATAACTAATAATTTGATTACATTGATGCTGACTTCTTTGGATCATTTTATACGGCCTTTGCTCTTACATAATCAGGTTCCACTCTCTTCCCTGATCAATTTGAATATAAATATGACCTAAGTCCAGTAACTGCTTCATTTAATGATGTTATAATATCATCTGGTTATTATTGCCGATAGGGATTTATTTAGATTTACACAGGAGGCTGGATGAATGAATTGCCACAAGGTACTTTTTACTTGTCACACATAACTCGGGTCTTACAGTGGCCTGTAAGGTTCACACACATAGTTTTTTGACCACACGAGGACAAGGAGGGCCAAATGAGTAAGTGGCTCAGTGTTAGAGCCTGGTCCGCGAGCGACACAACATTCGCACACACATTCATATTAAACAAGGCGAATAAGATAATGATGATTATGATGGCTAGATGATATTCGGAGACCGTTTGGGCCTTAAAGTTTCCTGAAACTTGTGTTACGAGTGAGGAAAACCCTGAAAAAATAATATCACCCAGGAAACTTGTCCCGAATCCGGGGCCGCTGGGTACGAGGTAGCGACGCTACCCCGAGTTTACAGCGGTGTACTTCATTATCTTACACAATGTACCGTACAATAATAATATAATAGTAGAAAGGAAGAAATTTTATTTATTGTGATAGAGTTAAGGACACAAGGCCTTCGCTTCCATTCAACCAGCAAAAATAAACATGTAGATTAAAATTGAATGGATGAGATTAAGAAGAAAAAGGGCGCATGCTAGTCATTCTAACTATGAAATATTTTGTTTGACAGATAAAATAGAAGAGTATAGGAGAAAATGTGTCTGTAGAATGGATACCAACAGATTGCCTAGGAAAAGTCTGAACTATCAATCAAGAGGTGGAAAAAGAGATCAGTGACGCCCACGAAAGAGATGGACACAGCAGCTAAAATACTTGGAGCCGAAACGAATCAAAAAGGTTCAAACCTTGCAAAAACAAGAAATGAGAGGAGAAATGTTATTTATCTATTTATTTACCTATCTAAACTGGCAGAGTTACGTCCGCAAGGCTTTCACTTCCACTCAATTAGTAAAATATATACTGGAAAATTATATAAAATAATAAAGTATAATCAATCATTATAAATAAATATTTGTTCAAATTAAACAAATTAAAAGTAATATTGGACAAACGAAAGATTAAAAACATTAATCAATTTTAACGAGAGACCAATTGCAAAAGAGAGAGAGAGAGAGAGAGAGAGAAGAGAGAGAGAGAGAGAGAGTTATTTAAAAAATCGAATTACAGACATATTCTAAACATTTGAGGTAGGGAGTTCCAGAGTCTAGCAGTTAATACTGTATAAGAAATAGAATTGTGGAATATTCTGTGCTTAGAGGATTTCAAATAGCGGCGTCTGACGTGCTTTTATACTTCATTTGTGATTGGATAAAATTATATGAAAGCGAGAGGATGGAGCAATGTGATCATATTTACAAATATTGAATATTACGTATATATTAGTCCACCGTTGTGGTCTCGAGGTAGCGTGCTGCCTTGTCACGTAGCGGACCCGGGTTCGATCCGCGGTAGGGGCAGTTTTTCTGGGTGAGGTTTTTTCTCGGGGTTTTTCCTCACCTGTAAGACAAATGTTAGGAAAACATTAAGGCCCAAACGGTCCCCGAAATCATATGGCCGTCATCACCATCACCATTATTATTATCATCTCATCATCATCCTCCACCGGTGTGGAAAGCAACGGGAAGCTACCATACCCACAATTCCCTAGTAAAGCTGCAAAGCATAACATGAAAATGCTATGATTGCAGTGAAAGACCTACCCTCGGGCAGAATTACTGTGGATGGATGTATATATTCTACACATACTATAAAAATGTTGTAATGTAAGTGCTAGTTCATCGTTAATGTCTGTCACTAAGATGTTACAATAATAAAAAATGTGGCGGCACGAGTTTCAGATTATTACTTTACAGAAGGTTGTAATATAATTCATGGTAGACAGTTACATGATAAAGTGATAAGCTTAACCATTTTTAAGTGCATTTTATGCAATGTTTTCCTTCTTGCTCTCATCATTATAAAATTATTGTTATAAATAAAGTTTAAATAATATGTGTATGTGTGCGCGTGCCAACGTAACTCTCAAACATCTGAAGCAATTTTAGTGCATATATTAATTATGATCTGTAAAACTGGCTGTGAGGGATAACAGGATCTTAGCGCCTCTAAGAGGCGCGAGGGAGAGAGGGATTGTAATAAAAAAAATCGACAACTACCTACAAGTCTTCCAGCAAAACTCTAGAACACCTGGAAGAATTTCAACCAAATTCGTTATGTATATAACATACAATTTGGAAAATATTACTCCGGATAAGAGATCCTTTAACATCCCTATGAGGGGGTGAGAGGGGGTGACATTTTAAAATAATCGAAAACGACCAATGTTAGTTTTCGAATCCACAGCTTTCGAGGTCGCTAAAGCCGATTGGCAACAGTCCAGATGGCATTAAAGTCCAAGTTTTTTAGGAGTCCCATAACAACCCAAAGGGGCGAGGGAGCGACAAGGGGTGTCAGTAAGCTGATTTGTGACAGTCACGATTAATTTTAAGTCCAAGTTTGACCCCTATTACCCTTAACGTAAAAATAATCGGAAATGTCCGGGATTAACTGATTTCTGGGTACCGGTAACTAAAAATAGATAGTGATACTTTCGATACCATTTATGTCAAAATTTATCACCATCATCATGGGGATGAAAACAGATAAAAAATAGTGTCCAAAATGACCGACATTAGTGATGAATCCATAGTTTTGGGAGTCGCTAGGCTGATTGATGACCAGATGATCGGATAAATAAATACCCGGGCGGCGCTGGGTGTTCAGCTAGTTATCAAATTATAAAACATGAAAAAATTAAGATATTATAAAGTAGTGTAAAACCACGAGCACATTTAATTAAATAAATGCACATCGCTTTTTTTTTGTTAGAAAACTTATCATGAATATTTATAGGTAGTTTAGGCTCAAGCAAATGAGTTAAACCTTTAAAATACGATATTAAGTTCACGAATTTTCCATTTTATTTTCGTTACAAAAAAACACGAAATTTTTATTCATTAATTAATTTGTGCTTTCCGAATTCAATTGATTTTGTCATTAATTATTTTTGCAGCATTATGATTTGTGCGTCCCCGAAATCATATGGCCATCATCAGCATCAGCATCCTTATTGTCATCATCATCATCCTTCACCGGTGTGGAAAGCAACGGGAAGCTACCACACCTACAATTCCCTAGTAAAGCTGCAAGCATAGCATGAAAATGCTATGATTGCAGTGAAGGACCTTCCCTCGGTCAGAATTACTATGGATGGATGGATGACTTGTGTAGAATCACCTTGGCACAAGAAAAAAATCTAATTTGTTTGATTCCACGAACTGATCCATATACCAAAAATTTTAAATGTATTGTATGAACGCTGAAAACATAATATAAATTTTAACTCGCGTATGAAACCTTGTATTCTAAAGATTTAATTATTGAGTCTAAAGTATCATGATAAGCTTCCTAATACAATATAAGAACTTTATAATTCAATGTGCTGGTATTCTTAAGATTGTTAGTGCTGTAAAAATCATAATAATAGCAATAATAATATTAATAAATTTAATTTGTTTTAATAAATACGGTATATTCCGCACTACAGTGATTCTCCTCCAATCCAAATTGATTTTTCGCCAGAGATGCTTCTTCAATAAGGCCCCTTGCTTCATACTTCTTCTTCCTCCCTATCCAACGTTCTTTTGATTTATATCTTCCCTTCCTTCCTCTAGCGTCACATTTAAGGATATCCTTTGGTATTCTATCTTCCTCCATTCGTATGAGGAGTCCATACCATTTTAATCGCCTTTTTTTTATTTATCAATATGTTCCTTTCGACCTGCATAATTTATCTTACCGCACTCTTCCACATTTTTATCCCGTCTTGATATTCATGTTGATCGCCTCCAAAAATCAATTTCTACTGCTAAAAGTTTGTTGGCCTGTTCTCTGCTGATTTCCCATGTTTCGAATCCATATAATAAAATGTTGTGTATCAAAGCATTAAATATTATTTTCTTGGTTCTGAGTAATATATTTATATCCCAGAATACTGAGTTCAGCATACCAATGGTTCTTCTACCATCAACTATTCTTCTTTCAATTTTTGCAGTTTAAATTAATAATAATAATAATAATAATAATAATAATAATAATAATAATAATAATAACAACAATAATAATAATCACACATTCTTTGTAAAATATTTCTTTACTTCAGTGTCATTTAGGCCTATAGACTAACTTCATGCAACATCTAGGATTTTTGGATGTAATCACTATGTTATGTTGTTTCTATTATTAATTTAACACTTCTCACTGAAGGATAAATTATATTTGAAGAGAAAAATTATATGCTTAGACTGGGGTTTGAACCCAGGACCTTTGGCTTTCTAGGCCAATGCTCTAGCTCCACTGAGCTACCTGAGAAACTCCAATCAAAACGCAAATATATATGTCCCCGGTCTGAGCGTATAATTTTTCTTTTCAATACTATACGTAATATGATTTTCCATTGTGTGAATTTTCTTTGTTAGCATTTAAAGTTTAAATCTGATATGTGTCAATTTGAAGTAAAACTAAAATAGTATTATGATTTATTGTGATATATACAGAGTGTATCTAAATTCTATTTACAGACTTTGAGGGCTTGCAGTGGTGACCAAGAATGTTACGTTTTACAGAAAAACTCGTGTCCGGAAACATCCGCTACAAACATCACCACAGCATACATAGGTACGTTGATCTCTAACACTTCTGTATTTAGGCTTAGTATACATTGTTTTTTCATAGTTATCGCATCCACTCCATTTTGCGACCTCGATGTCAATGCGAACACAATATCTACGTGTCATGTTTTGGTACACACCAATATCTGCCGTTGTCATTACCCACGCTATCAGGTCTTCGTATGATTCGTCCGGAGTCTCCGTGTGGCACCACAGGACATAATCTAGTGGAGTCAAGTTCTGCGGATGTCCAGGAAAACAATTTGACTACCACAACCTATCCACTTTAGCCTAAACCCTTGCAAGATAAAATGAGGTGGTGCGCTTTGGTGCTAATCCCACATGTCTTGAATATCCAGTGGCAGGCCTACATGTACTAAGAGCTCATGTTTAAACATTCTCTACTGACAGTTGGTGTCACTCTAAGACCCGAATAACGAGGGACACATAAAAGTGCCTGAAAATACAATTAATAAAATAAATAAAGAAGGCAATTTTTAAACATTCACATTTATAGGAATTTTCGCGGTCACTTGAGAAAACAAAAGAGGCAAAAAGAAATTTATTTTTATGTTACATAGGTGTTGCAATTCTGCTGATTATAGAACAATGAATTCTTTGTTAATCTACTTAATTACCCATAAAAAAGCGAGTGCTACCGATGACAAGCGTATAAAGTTGCTTAAAAGTTTTCGTGAACAAAAAAGAACAATGACTGCAGTGAGTGGGTAATTCATAGAACATATCGTGACTTGTTCGTTATCTAATGACTGGCACCAAAACTTGAAACGTTAAAACTCACAATATTTCAAATAATGCAACGAACTCGCTTAATTAATCAAGTCCTTAAAACAATAATTACATGAGTAAAGAAAATACACATAATATTATGAATAACTTCTTAGGATATTTACAGATTGCAAACTATAAATTTCATTACATACTTTGATTAGTCATGATAACTATATATAAAGCTGAACTCTTTTTGCTCTATTTTTCATTTGGCGTAACGGCCCGTAGAGTTTTACTGCAGTCTCCTTAACGATACAGCTTTTTGCTCCTAATTCAACTCCTAATATTCTGATGCCATCTTTAACGGCATCCATATCTGAACCTTTCTCTTTTTCTATTTCCTTCTAGCTTTATTTCTAAAATATATCCAACTGTTCTATTATCTGATATAACCTTCCCTCTTAGCTACAGCAAATTTTCAACTATTTAAAATCTCTTCGTTTCCAATTTGCTGCATTTCCAGGACCACGACGAGGACGTGAGGGATAGGATATCCTGTTGTCCCTTCATATATTCTCATGCATTCATATATTAGGTCTTTAAATTGAATGCATCTTGAGCATAAATGAAGGAATGACAGGTATTTGGTCCCGTTAACGTTTTTATGTAAAATTAATCATTTTACATAAAAGCGTTTCACCAATAGCAAGTAACACGTACTATTTTTATAAAATTTTGATCTGACTTTCATAAGCAATATTCTCCGGACCAAAACTAAAAAAAAAATAGGAAAGCACATATTCAGATGCAGTTACTTGCCATTGGTCCTATTTCATTTAAATTACTAATTAAAATCAACAATTCATACTTAACTCTAATTAATTCAATGTTACGATGAAGTT
Organism: Diploptera punctata; assembly: GCA_030220185.1. NCBI lineage: Eukaryota > Metazoa > Arthropoda > Insecta > Blattodea > Blaberidae > Diploptera > Diploptera punctata. The sequence goes on from JASPKZ010003841.1 coordinate 2,584,833, forward strand.
GCAAGTCGCGTGGCATGCGATGTGGATATTCTGACAATTAATATTATGTGGTCTTCATTTTCTCTCTTCTTTCCACACAAATTTCAGTCCGTTTCATAGGGTTATAGTTAAAACGTTATTATATTTAAGGAATTGATTAACTTCTGTTAAATCGAAGAATAAAAAATAAATCTACTCTCAAAATTTCAAAGAAAAACACGATACGAATGAAAATAAAATACCGTGGCGTGGCTATTATGACCCCTGCACAACACTCGGGTATCGTGGTAAGTAATGTGGATATTCTGACCAATAATATTATGTGATCTTCATTTTATCTCTTCTTTCCACAAAAACATCAATCTATTTCATAGTGTTGATAGTTAAATCGTTATTATATTTATATACTTAAGGGATTGATTGTCTTTTGTTAAATCGAAGAATAAAAAATAAATCTTCTGTCAAAAATTTCAAAGAAGCTAACGATAGGAATGAAAATAAAAAACCGTGGTGAGGCTATTCTGACCCCGGCACAACACTCCAGTATCGTGGTATGTGATGTGGATATTTTGACCACTAATATCATGTGATCTTCATTTTCTCTTTTCTTTACAAACAATACTTTAATCTGTTTCATAGTGTTGATAGTTAAATCGTTATTATATTTGTATATATTTAAGGAATTGATTGTCGTTTGTTAAATCGAAGTATTAAAATAAATCTTCTGTCAAACATTTAAAAGAAGCTAACGATAGGAATGAAAATAAAAAACCGTGGTGTGGCTATTCTAACCCCAGCACAACACTCGAGTATCGTGGTATGTGATGTGGATATTATGACCACTAACATCACGTGATCTTCATTTTTTCTTTTCTTTCCAAACAATAATTTAATCTGTTTCATAGTGTTGATAGTTAAATCGTTATTATATTTATATATTTAAGGAATTGATTGTGTTTTGTTAAATCGAAGAATAAAAAATAAATCTTCTGTCAAAATTTCAAAGAAGCTAACGATAGGAATGAAAATAAAAAACCGCGGTGTGGCTATTCTGACCCCGGCACAACACTGGAGTATCGTGGTAAGTGATGTGGATATTCTGACCACTAACATCATGTGATCTTCATATTCTCTTTTCTTTCCAAACAATACTTCAATCTGTTTCATAGTGTTGATGGTTAAATCGTTATTATATTTATATATTTAAGGAATTGATTGCCTCTTGTTAAATCGAAGTATAAAAAAAAAAATTTCTTGTCACAAATTTAAAAGAAGCTAACGAGAGGAATGAAAATAAAAAACCGTGGTGTGGCTATTCTGACCCCGGCACAACACTCGAGTATCATGGTATGTGACCACTAACATCATGTGATCTTCATTTTCTCTTTTCTTTCCAAACAATACTTTTATCTGTTTCATAGTGTTGATAGTTAAATCGTTATTATATTTATATATTTGAGGAATTAATTGTCTTTTGTTAAATCGAAGAATAAAAAATAAATCTTCTGTCAAAAATTTAAAAGATGCTAACGATAGGAATGAAATAAAAAAAACCGTGGTGTGAACTATTCTAACCCCGGCACAACTCTCGAGTATCGTGGTAAGTGATGTGGATATTCTGACCACTAACATCATTGTTGATCTTCATTTTCTCTTTTCTTTCCAAACAATACTTCAATCTGTTTCGTAGTGTTGATGGTTAAATCGTTATTATATTTATATATTTTAAGGAATTGATTGTCTCTTGTTAAATCGAAGTATTAAAAAAATCTGTCTGTCACAAATTTAAAAGAAGCTAACAATAGGAATGAAAATAAAAAACCGTGGTGTGGCTAATCTGATCCCCCGGCACAACACTCGAGTATCATGGTATGTGACCACTAACATCAGGTGATCTTCATTTTCTCTTTTCTTTCCAAACAATACTTTAATCTGTTTCATAGTATTGATAGTTAAATCGTTATTATATTTATATGTTTAAGGAATTGATTGCCTTTTGTTAAATCGAAGAAAAAAATATAAACCTTCTGTCAAAAATTTCAAAGAAGCTAACGATAGGAATGAAAAATAAAAACCGTGGTGTGGCTATTCTGACCCCGGCACAAACCTCGAGTATCGTGGTATGTGATGTGGATGTTCTGACCAATAATATCATGTGATCTTCATTTTCTGTTTTCTTTCCAAACAATACTTTAATCTTTGTTTCATAGTGTTTGATAGTTAAATCGTTATTATATTTATATATTTAAGGAAATGATTGACTTTTGTTAAATCGAAGAATAAAAAAATAAACCTTCTGTCAAAAATTTCAAAGAAGCTAACGATAGGAATGAAAATAAAAAACCGTGGTGTGGCTATTCTGAACCCCGGCACACAACACTCGAGTATCGTGGTATGTGATGTGGATGTTCTCTGACCAATAATATCATGTATCTTCATTTTCTGTTTTCTTTCCAAACAATACTTTAATCTCTTCCATAGTGTTGATAGTTAAGTCGTTATTATATTTATATGTTTAAGGGATTTGATTGCCTTTTGTTAAATCGAAGAAAAAAATATAAACCTTCTGTCAAAAATTTCAAAGAAGCTAACGATAGGAATGAAAATAAAAAACCGTGGTGTGGCTATTCTGACCCCGGCACAACACCTCGAGTATCGTGGTTATGTGATGTGGATGTTCTGACCAATAATATCATGTGATCTTCTTTTCTGTTTTCTTTTTCCAAAAAATACTTTAATCTGTTTTCATAGTGTTCATAGTTAAATCGTTATTATATTTATATATTTAAAGGAATTGATTGACTTTTGGTTAAATCGAAGAATAAAAAATAAACCTTCTTGTCAAAAATTTCAATGAAGCTAACGATAGGAATGAAAATAAAAAACCGTGGTGTGGCTAATCTGACCCCGGCACAACACTGGAATATCGTGGTTGTGATGTGGATATTTTGACCACTAATATCCTGTAATATTCGTTTTCTCTTTTGGTTCCAAAAAATACTTCAATCTGTTTCATAGTGTTTTGATAGTTAAATCGTTATTGTTTATATATTTAAGGAATGATTGTCTTTTGTTAAAACGAAGAATAAAAAATAAATCTTCTGTCAAAAATGTCAAGGAAGCTAACGATAGGAACGAAAATAAAAAACCGTGGTGTGGCTCTTCTGACCGCAGCACAACACTCGAGCATCATGGTATGTGACCACTAACATCATGTGATCTTCATTTTCTCTTTCTTTCCAAACAATACTTTAATCTGTTTCATAGTGTTGATAGCTAAATCGTTATTATATTTATATATTTAAGGAATTGATTGTCTTTTGTTAATCGAAGAATAAAAAATAAATCTTTCTGTCAAAATTAGAAAAGAAGCTAACGATAGGAATGAAAATAAAAAACCGTGGTGTGGCTATTCTGACCCCGGCACAACACTCGAGTAACGCAGTATGTGATGTGGACATTCTGACCACTAATATCATGTGATCTTCATTTTCTCTTTTGTTTCCAAACAATATTTCAATCTGTTTTCATAGTGTTGATAGTTAAATCGTTTATTATTTTTTATATTTAAGGAATTGATTGTCCGTTTGTTTAAATAAAAGAATAAAAATAAATCTTCTGTCAAAAATTTCAAAGAAGCTAACGATAGGAATGAAAATAAAAAACCTTAGTGTGGCTATTCTGACCCTGGCACAACACTCGAGTATTATGGTATGTGACCACTAACATCATGTGATCTTCATTTTCTCTTTTCTTTCCAAACAATACTTTAATCTGTTTCATACTGTTGATAGGTAAATCGTTATTACATTTATATATTTAAGGAATTGATTGTCTTTTGTTAAATCGAAGTATTAAAAATAAATCTTCTGTCAAAAATTTAAAACAAGCTAACGATGGGAATGAAAATAAAGAACCGTGGTGTGTCTTATTCTAACCCGGCACAACACTCGAGTATCGTAGGTAAAATGATGTGGATAACTTGACCACTAACATCATGTGATCTTCATTTTCTCTTTTCTTTTCCAAACAATACTTCAGATCTGTTTTCATAGTGTTGATAGTTTAAATCGTTATTATTTTTTATATTTTAAGTAATTGATTGTATATTGTTAAATGAAGTAATAAAAATAAATCTTCTCTCAACAATTGAAAAAAGAAGCTTACGATAGGAATGAAAATAAAAAAAAACCGTGGTGTGGCCTCTTCTAACCCCGGCACAACACTCGAGTATCGTGGTAGTGAATGTGGATATTTTGACCACTAAATATCATGAGATCTTCATTTTCTCTTTCTTTCAAACAATACTTCAATCTGTTTCATAGTGTTTGATAGTTAAATCGTTATTATATTTATATATTTAAGGAACTGATGGTCTTTTGTTACAATGGGAAGAATAAAAAAACAATCTTCTGTCAAAACATTTCAAAGGAGCTAACGATAGAATAAAAAACCGTGGTGGGTGCTATTTCTAACCCCGGCACAACACTCGAGTATCGTGGTAAGTGATGTGTGATATTTTTGACCACTAACATCATGTTTATCTTCATTTCTCTTCTCTTTCTTTCGAACAATACTTCAATCTGTTCATTGTGTAGATAGCTAAATATTATTGTATTTATAATTTATGAAAATTAATTGTCTTTTGTTAAAATCGAAGTATTAAAAATAAATCTGTCTGTCTAAAATTTAAATGAAGCTAACGATAGGAATGAAAATAAAAAACCGTGGTGTGGCTATTCTAACCCCGGCACAACACTCGAATATCGTGGTAAGTGATGTGGATATTTTGACCACTAACATCATGTGATCTACATTTTCTCTTTTCTTTCAAAACAATACTTCAATCTGTTTCATAGTGTTGATAGTTAAATCGTTATTACTTTTATATATTTAAGGAATTGATTGTCTTTTATTAAATCGAAGAATAAAAAATAAATCTTCTGTCAAAAATTTAAAAGAAGCTAACGATAGGAATGAAATAAAAACAGTGTGGGGGGCTATTCTGACCCCCGGCACAAAACTCGAGTATCATGGTATGTGACCACTAATATCATGTGATCTTCATTTTCTCTTTTATTCCATACAATACTTTAATCTGTTTCCACTGTGTTGATAGTTTAAATCGTTATTATATTTATATATTTATGGAATTGATGTCTCTTGTTTTAAATCGTAGAATAAAAAAATAATCTTCTGTCAAAAATTTCAAAGAAGCTAACGATAGGAATTAAAATAAAAACCGTGGTGTGGCTATTCTGACTCTGGCACAAACACTCGGTATCTTGGTATGTGATGGTGGATATTCTGACCACTAACATCATGTGATCTTCATTTTCTTTCTCTTTTCTTTCCAAACAATACCTCAATCTGTTGTTCTTAGTGTTGATAGTTAAATGATGTTATAATCTTTTATATGTTTAAGGATTTGATTGTCTTTTGTTAAATCGAAGAATAAAAATAAATCTTCTGTCAAAAATGTCAAAGAAACTAACATTAGGAATGAAAATAAAAAACCGTGGTGTGGGCTATTCTACCCCCGGCACAACACTCGAGATCGTGGTAGTGATGTGGATTCTTGACCACTAACATCATGTGATCTTCATTTTCTTTTTCTTCTTTCCAACAATACTTTAATCTCTTTCAATTGGTGGTTAAATCGTATTATTTTTATTATTAAGGAACTGATTGTTTTTTCTTAAATCGACGTAATAAAAATAAATATTCTCCCTCAAAATTTTAAAGAAGCTA